>JADQWA010000187.1:0-74477 GCA_018344505.1 Nebria ingens riversi
ATATATATATATATATATATATATATATAACTACTAGTGGCTTGCTTATTTTGAAATTGTTACTTCTGTAGTCCTAATATTTTGCCGAACTCTTTGCTAAACTCTATTTTATATTTTGCCATAACGAATGAAAATGCCTCCTCAGTAACTAGTTGGATCGACACGAAAATTATATAGACATGTCAGGTATAGGATAAAAATAACGAATATTTTAAACAGTTTTACATATTATCCAACTTTATCAATGAAAACAGATAAAACCAATTAATACTTAAGATAAACACAACATTTCAAATTTAGACAAATGTGTTCACTCATTTTTATGCAAATCTTTATAGTATACCCAATGGCGGTGCGATATAAATAAATGAACAAACAAATATAATGAGAAATACTCGCAAGGCAGTCAAGGACGCTATTGTTTAAAAAGTTCTATGGTTTCGCCCCCATTAAACTAATACATAAATTCATGATTTTCAATGGTGTTTTCATGTTGACTGCATTGCCTTAGGTATCGCTTGATTTGAATCTTGATTTTGAGATTTAATTACACAATAACTATTGCATGTTTTTAAAACAAGAAATGAAATACAAATATCTTTGTATAAGGAGAAATTCAATTATGTTGGCACCTTTAACAATTTTAAATTATTTATTATATACTTATTCACATTTATTTTTCAAATTATATATATATATATATATATATATATATATATATATATATATATATATATATATATATATATAATGTCATCATATACCATGATGCATATTGATTATAGTACATCATATATAGTAAAAAAAACAAATCTCTAAATTTAATCATATTATATTGCCGGTTTTGGTGGTATGTTAGCACCCTGTGTTAATAGAAAAACAAATACCTATCATTAGATGACAATCTACACCCTAAATTTGTTGTAAAATACTTAAATCTAGAACTTCAAAAATGTTTAATTTTATTATTATATATCTTACTTACTATAATTAAGCAACTTACGTATAGTTGTACGGTATACGTAAGTTACCAGCCATTTCCCTAATTTGTATTAGTGTTTTACTAAAATGTTATACCCTAAATATTAGTAAGACATACTTTAGACGTGATACATAACTATGAATATGGCTGCATGTGATTTAAATATATATATATATTTACCGACGAGTGTTTTAAAATATGTTACACGCAGATGGTCCGTACCGTTTTTCATTTACTGAAACTAAAGCGCGCTCTGTAGAATCGTAAACGACGTTGCTCGATAGCGCCATTTACGACGCTTGTGTTTTCCGAGTGCACTAATAACAGTAAATGAAAAGCAAAAACATTAGGTGTATTGGTGCAAATAACACAAATTTTATTTAAGGTGAACTACTGCACTAAAAACTAACACAATTCAAATAATATCCATTTTCTAGTTATTAATAAAATAATCAAAAAATCACTACAATAAATGTATTTATATATATTTTTTTTCAAAATACAGCTACACACAGCTTGTTTTACTTACTATATAAGTTAGTATTCAGTACAAACGTTAATCTGTTTGATTTGAAACCAAAACCGTGTTTAGGCTGTTTATTTTGACCGCTTTAATACCATATTGTTATCATTATTATTTAAACGAATTGTTATTCGTTAAAACTGTCTCTGTGCATTTGCACTAATGATGAACTGAGAGTAATTTATAAGCTGGATGAATAACGCGACATTGCCCACTGGGCACTTATGAGTGAAAATTGCTTTACTGCAAAAACCTTCAATATATAATAAATAGTCATGTAGGTGATATCAATAACTTTTGGGATATAAATCATTGCTGTGACTATCTGATGTTTAAAAGCTTCATTTAAATCAGACCATTTTAAATAAATTTTCACATGTGCGTACAGAAATGCACATGCGCAAATCGAAATGTGCTTTTATGTCTATTCCAAAGGAGCCTTAGACAAAGATTATTTGAGCTTGTAAACGTCGTGTAGTCAGAGTTTGTTTTAGCTAGATGAGTTTTTAATATATTTTTAAATAAAGGTTTTATTTTTATTTAGAAATGTCGTCTAGCTAGAGCATGTAATGCGCGCATTCTGTAATAAGAGTGCCACCATACCAATTGTGCCAACATAGCTTAAATATCCCTATACATGTGTGTACATAAAGAATAAAGTTCACTAATTATTATTATTATGAGTATGCACATGAATTTGGCCTACCATTAATACAAATTGCATCATAACACATATTAAAAATGTACAATTTTTGAAAACACCCTGCTAGATTCTGTATAAAATACCTTAGTCCTGTATGCAGGTATTTGCATTTAAGTAAAAGCAACATTCTGTGCCAGAGGTAATTCGATACATATATATTTATTTATTTTAAAGAAATGAAAATTAAAAACCATTCACTTTTCGTTATTTCGTTTAAGCGTTCGAAAATTCGGTGATTGAAATAGTGTGAGTGTCTTCTACTCTTGTTTGAAGCCATTTGTCTGTGGTTCGGCTGGCTGTTCAAATTCTTTTCGACTAAGTTGCCAGTAAACTACTAGTCTTCCGCTTAGCATAAATAGGAACACTAATGCAGGTGCTGTCCGCTCTAGCTTGTCATTGACCATGTAATGCGAATAGACAGCCATTAGTGTGAGAAGAAGTAGGCCAACGTTTGCGCCATTTTTAATTTTATCTGAAACAAACAAAATGCCAGCATTAAATTTGACCCATGACCAAACACTATTTTTTAATAAAATTATTCCACAATGAACCAGTAGCGAATTTAGCAACAGGATATTTTGACAAATAAAGTCGTTCGAGTTTTAAAATTATAATTTAATCACGGTTTTCACTCATTTATATTTTAATTTAGATTAGGGCATATCTAAAAATGTTATCGTTTTACTATAAAATATCTGATGTGATCAGCACATGATTTTCTTATAAGATCTTGCTGGAATTTTATATATTATTGAAATATTTGCAAAACATAATTTATTATTGGTAACGTTTTACTAATAATGACAGACCGGCAGAAATGACAAAAAATATCGAATGAAGTTTTACGCGTTTATGTATTATTTATATCCTGATGTAGAGTGACATTGAAACTACACATAATAATATTCTCTATAACAAAGCAATTTTGATTGGTTAAAAATAGAGCATTACTTGTTTCGTACTCTACTTAAATAAATATAAAACCATGAACTTCAAAAATTATATTAGCATGTAAACTGGAACAAAATTTTGTATAACTGCTGCAGTTTTCTGTTTACTTTTTTTTTTTTTCTCTATTGGTTATTTATATTTTACTAGTGGAATGTATTTAGATTATAAATATTTTATGAACTAAGATCAAGCACTTACGATTTGGTATAAATGCCATTGCTAAACCACAGATTATTTCCAATCCTCCAACTGACCGTCTGTACCATTTACTCGGTACTTTGAAGTCGAGCATATCGGATAGCGGGAATACTTTAGCATATTTCACATATTCTTTTCTCTGCAATATAAACAGATAAACACAAATATATATATATATATATATATATATATATATATATATATATATATATATATTATATATATATATATATATATATATATATAGCTATATATATATTTATATATATAATATATATATATATATATATATATATATATATATATATATAATATATATATATATATATATATATATATATATATATATATATATATATATATATATATTTAATAAAATGTACATAAAATACAAAGAATATTATAATCCCATTAATTTTAAGTAATATTCAACGTACTCCATATATGAAATAATAACTGTTTATTTATAGAAATTCAGAATTTTGAGTGTCAAATATTATTTCCTGTTGAATCTATTCAAGTCTTTCACTCCTCTATTTCTTCATTTACGACCTTGACTTATTTAAATAGAAATAGACAATTTTATTTTTGATTTCATTAAATGCTGTTGATAATCATGTCAATTTACTTTGATATTATTTATACAAAATCTAACATAACTAGTAATGTAAATAAAAAACTACTAGTCAATAAAATCAATATTAACCTAATAACTCAATACAAAATAAAACGGGTATTAATTTAGAAATTAAATAAAAAATTGCGTCCTCAAGAAACTTTTAATTTATAAATCGTTATTTGTGTCAAATTTAATAGTAGGTTTTATAAAGAATTTATTTGGTAATATACATTTAATTTAGGTGCTGTTTATAAATAAATATATTTGTTAAAACAGCAGACATTTAAATATGAAAGAATTCCCATCTACTAATTTTGGCAAAGCAAATATTTGGCAAAATACTTTTCTTATTAGCGGATGTCCTCGTAATATATTTCTTAAATGAAATATTTTATTTTGTTTTAAATATTTATACAACTTGAAACAAAAGTATTATTTATTTCGATTAAATAGGTATTTTATGATCTGTCGTAAATGTCTGTTTTATGACACTAGTAAATATCACCATACCTATACATGTATAAATAATTTCATTAAATATGTGTTTTAAATAATAAATGGTTTTGTTTATGTAATTGTTGCAATTTCTAGAATAGTGGTATATTTAGTTTAAAATTGTTTCCTAGTATGTTACACTAAATATATTTGTTTTTACAACTGTCTACTAACATACATATTTATTTAAAAACGTCAGTTAACAATATAAACATTGCATTTTACAAACTCGTAATGAAATCAATAATAGTTTTATTTAAATTTCAACTAGACAATTCTGAAATGCTCAATTATACTGATGATATTTAATTAAATTCAGCCAGTGGTAAATTTATTGATTTCAATATTTGTAAATTACACGTGTCACAAATATAAATTCGATTCGATTTGTTTGTAATAATTATATCTCAAATGCTATATGGAATATTGTCCAAGCTCTTGCCGGCAATTCGCCAAAAAACGAAAATAATCGCAGAGACATTGTGTAACAAACATATAGTTGTGAGTACCCAGGAAAAGAAATAAACATAAAAAATAGTCCTTTTCCACAAAAAAAAAAAAAAAAAATACGTACCAAATCTTTATGGAGATCTTTCGATATGTGACTGGAAAGCTTCATCGTTCCGACAAATATGAAAAATACACCCAACAATATAGACAACGATTTTAAAACGATTGAACCCATTGTTGTACAACGTAATCATATATAAACAACACTTAATAATAATTATTAGTACACACACAAGGACTGTACATTTAAATTGTACCTAAGTTACACGAGTATTAAAACAACATATTATAAAGTATTAGTATTATATTTATACACAGGTAAGTTGGGTTCTAGTTTATTGTAGCGTCCATAGTCGTCGCTCGTCGGCGACGCTCAACGTCTATTCAATCAATAGCGTATATAACGCTACTGGCTGAAACTACTAGTCGTTCCACCTAACATCGACCCTCCGTCGCGTCAGTGTTTACATTTTCAAATTTCAACCCAACTAAACTTCGCATCATTTATATTTCTCTTTGTTTTGGTCGTTAGCCAATTATTAAATAAACTTATGATTCAATTTTGTGCCTAGAAGAATATAATTTTTATATATTTAATCATAGCACCATTACACCCTAAAAATGATTAGCACGACGCCGGGAAGTTTAATTAAATAACGATCGTTTAAGTAAAAAAAATTTATGGAATATACAGATATATATATATATATATATATATAGAGATATTATATATATATATATATATATATATATATATATATATATAGATATAATATATATATATAATATATATATATATATATATATATATATATATATAGATATATATATATATATAGATATATATAGATATATATATATATATATATATATATATTATATATATATATCAGATATATATATATATATATATATATATCTATAATATATATATATATATATATATATATATATATATATATATATATATAATATATATATATATATATATATATATATATATATATATATATATATATATATATATATATATATATATATATATATATATTTACAATTACATATTATTATATGTTCCTAAATTTAAAATGTTGATATTTAGATATCAATAATTATGAGTATCTTTTATGTTATGCATATAACAGCACGTCTTCTACGACCAGTTAACTTTTTCCGTATATTTGTGTCGGAAGTTGAATTTGGAGCAGGCCCTAGTTTCTCAGCAAGAGGCTGTTCTGGAACTAAGCTGTTTGTTTCTGTAATTTTGTCAATATTTAACACAGTATTGGTAACTTTTTCAATCTCTGCCGTTGTATTTTCCAATTTATTCTCATTAACGGCTACGTTTACACTACATTGTGCAGGCTCACAATCATCAGAATCACCCAAAATATCTTTAATCGTTACAATGTTTCTTATATCATGTTTTAAGATCACAGATTGTTCATTAATATTCAGTTTGTTTTGTATTTTACTACTAGGAATTGGGGTTTGTTTGCTTTTTCGAGGTGAGCGCCTTACTATAAATATGTCGTCTGTTTTCTTTTGGTTTTCTTCTTCATTTGCAATATCTGTTTTAGTATTCGTGTCATTTTCTTCAAATATTTTAGTTAACTCTTTTGTTATAAGACCAAATTCATCTACTTTATCATCATTTATTATTGGTTGATCCTTGTCAATGTCAATAGATTTAAATTCTTTTTCAGATGATTTGATTTCTTTACATTTTCTTGGCGATTTATTGAGTGTAACTAATCTTTTCCGTTTCGTGATTTTCTTTTCGACCTTTTTATCTACAAACAACTCTGTTTTCTCTAACTTGTCCTCTTTAGTAATATTTTTTGCATTGCCTATTTGGTCTAATTTTACTTCAATTAATTTGGGGCTTGCATTAGTATTTTTAAAATCCTCGGATTGTATAGATTTTTTGTTAAAATCGTTTATCTGTTCATCATCGATTGTTATATTATTATATTTATTCACCAGAAATGCTTTTCGTTCGCTTGTTTTAACTTGATCAATAGATTTTATTTTATCTTCAGTAAAATCGATTTTATTTTTAATTTGTGCATTTTGATCAATCACCATATTAATATCTTCTAAATTAATTATTTCCTTCTTCTCTTTCTCCATTTTCACCGATTTTTTAGTTGGTACGCTCATAGTATGATCATCTGTTTTACCTTGTGTATCTTCAGTTGATTGATCTTTAATTGTTTCAATTAAGTTCTTCACATTTTTACCTTTTTTAGATGATTTTGTATTTGTTTTACTAATTTTGGAAACTTTTACAAGTAATTTATTTTCAGATACATGCTCAATTTTTAGTCCTTTATTACTGTCCGTTGTCTTATTGAATGATTTTTCAATTTTTTGGAATGGTGTTTCATTTAATTTTCTGTTATTTTGTTCATTTTCAAGTAATTTATCTTTAATTACAGTACCATTTGAACTTACATTTTTATCCGTTTCACTAATGTTACGATCAACTTCGAAGGTTTTAATTTTCGTATCTTTAATATTAGCTTCTACTTTAGAAGTATGAATAAACATTTCTGCATCTTCTTTTGTTTCGATCAATTTCAGCATGTCTTTACCTTTTAGGGATTTAGTATTTTTTACATCATTTTTAACTGATTTATCCGACTTTGAATCATCAGAACCATATTTGACCTTTACAATGTTCTCTACATTCGATGATTTATTTGTTTCACTATATTTGTGACAATCCTCAATGTTAGTCAACTTCTTAATTTCTGTTTCACTTTGTTTATAATTATCTTCAACTTGTATCACATTTGCTTCAACTTTATCATCTTTAGATAATTTAATTTTAGTTGGTGAACGTTTAAGCCGAATAGATTTTTTACTGTCGTTCTTATGTTTTTTAACTGTTTTTAACAATGGGTCTATTGGTGTGTCAGTTGAAGAATTTAAATTTAATTCATTCGTATCTGTTGTATGCGTACGTAGTTTGAATTTAGATTTTTTATGCAAATATTGTTTCGTTTTTCTAATATCTTCTTCTAAAGATAATATTTTTTCACTAATTTTATTTTTTTCGTCCATAAGCGCCATTTCTAATGGTGAATTGGGTCTTTCATAAATTTCTTTATATTGAGGACTGGATACTTCATCTTCTAATACTTCTTGAGTTAAATTTTCATTAGAAAATTGCTCCTGAAGAAAATATTCTTTTGAAGACAATCGCTTCGAATGTTGTTTATAATTAACAATGTTAATGTTTGATAAGTCTGGAGAATCTCTTTCGCGATTTCTGTATATTCTAGGATCGCGTGGCGGACTATTTGAACATTGTAATTCTGGTTGTACATCAATGTGTATTGGACTGTTTGGTTGTATTTTTAAGCTATCAGTGGTACTACTAAGATTATTTTCATTTTTAGAACCTTGTAATACAGAACTTCGTTTTAAAAATGGTTTTCTGATATCACTAATTTTATCGGTACAATTTGGACTTCCTGTTCTAGTTTTTGGTTTTCTATGAGGACTTTGATCTTTAATCATTTTCGGATTTTGTTTTGAACTATTTGATGATTGTGAAGTTGGGCTTCCGTTATCACTATTTTTATCTTGGTAATGGTCGTATTTTACTATTTCTAAATCTCTAAGGCTATAAGATTGTGAAACTGGTTTATTATTTTCGCTAAATCTATCATTGCAATTTGGTTCATGTTTTAACAGTTCATTATCAGAAATATTATGTGTTACAGTTCCAGTTGGGTTTTCTGCCTGACTGTTTGGTTGTGAAGCAGGCTTTTCATCTTCGGTAGTTTCATCACTGTATGAAGGGGTTCTTGGTCCAATTCTCAGATATTTATTACCAGAATTGAGGTCTTCTTTTTCCAGTTTTACTTGATTTGAAATGTAGGGCACTCGTTTTTCAGAATCGCCTGTTTTATCTTCGTAAGATGGACTTCTCGGTCCGATTCGTGGCATATTAGTTTTATGTGCAAACAGTTTATTTTCAATGTTTTTGATAGTATAATTTGGGCTTCTCGGTCTAAATTTTATTTTCTCACTATCCGAACTATCACAATTTCTCGCATTACTATAAATTTTCTTCAATTCACCTTTTGACAACGCTGATCTTTCTCTGGACCGTGAACGACTTTGTTTTTTCGCTTTCAATCTCAATCTTAAATCGGTATTTCTATATATTCGATCTGTTGATCTGGATCTAGATTTTGGATGTCTGTATGATCTATCTGGTGATCTAGATCGAGATCTATGTTTTCGGTTATAGCTTAATTTATTTGTGTAATTTCGATTGAAATTACTTGATTTTTTAGATTTATAATCACTATTGTATTTTTGTCTCTTATTTCTTGAATCAATTGTATCAATATTTAAATTACGTTTTAAAGTAACTTCTTGTTTATGTTTTTGTTCAGTTAATTTTTTGTATAAATTTGTAATGATTCTATTCTTCGTTTCCATTTCAACTTTTAAATTGTTCATTTGTTTTACCAAATCATCCTTATCTGGAAAACTATTCACTTGTTTTCCAATTTTCTTTTGTCTCTGGAAGATTATATCATCAACTTGTCGCCGCAAATCAGCAATATCTCGTTCTTTCCGTGTAATCTCCGCTTTGGCAGTCTTGAACAATTCTGATATATTAACTTGCAACTTTTTATTGGATATTTGCAACTCATAAATATCAGCAGTCATTTTTTCGATCAATTGCTCCTGTTCTTCAACTCTATTCGTTAAAGCAGTATTCTCATGTTCAAACTATTCGAAACAAGCAAATTTAGGTTAGAATAATAATTATTTGTTTGTGTATCAACATACGTTTTCAAGAGATATTCCTGTGCCAAAATTGTCTAAATCATCATATATATCAGCGTGTTCCATTGTTATTCGTTTATTTAATAAATTCTAAATTATACATTAAAGTTTCGCGCCAAGAGTCAAACTAAATGGATTTTATTTCCACATAAACACGAATTGAATCAAAATATTTATTTAATTTATTTATGTTTTACACCACTTTTATAGTTTATAAAAGTTTTACATAAATATATAACATATTTCAATTATCTTGCTCTAGACAAGTCACTGAAAAATAACAAACATATAAAATGATATCGTACGTTAAATGCGCAGAAACATTGCGTCGCAGGATCATTCGTTCGGCCGCATCCAGCTATTTTGTACAAAGTAGAATTAGGTTCATCTAAAATAATGATTTTATTTGAGTAATAGCACTTATTTATTTAGTTTTTAAAATGAACTGTTGTTTACGCGTGTAAATATTCGTTTTTATATAGTAAATTGATTTTTAAATGGAAACATTCTAACTTCAAGGCAGTATTATTTTCAGAGTGGTGGTATAAGGAACGCGTGGAGCGCACACCTCATATGTTGATGATAATGCCACCTTGATGTTAAAATGAGTACTGGGGACGCTGTTAACACGCAGTCACACCTTGCGCATACATTCCGTCAAAAACAACAGTTTTTCGTGAATATTTATTAATGTGGCTGGCAAAATTGGGTGTAAACAAAATGTGATTGTGCGTTTTGTTGTGTGATTATTACTTACAGTGCCTTAGATTTAATTTAAGTTATTTTGGTGCCTCACATAAATGTTTGGGTTTCTGCGGACAACTTTCTGACGTGTGTCTGGATAACAACAGGTAAACTTGGAGTTATTTTTTTTTTACTTTAAACTTGAATTAACGAATTAGTTACTATTGTTTATTGCGTTGTTAATTAATTTCGCATGGATGTAATTTCTCTGTGTAGTAACACACTTTTTGCGGAAGTTAGAAATAGTTCAAAAGTTATTGGATAGGTAAAAGTCAGGTTTACAAGCGCGAATTCGACGCGCGGTGTTAAATGTCCAGTTTAGGTCAAGATCGAGGCTACCTGGATAGAACATGTGAATTTTGTCTCTATTCATTTATTGGATAGTGTAATATATAATGTAATAACGGTTAACAACTAGAAACACTTGAAATCGTGTACAATTTTCTACGATATTTTTTTTTTCTAACTTATTATCCATTGAATTGTGATCGTGACGGAAAAGTAAATATTATGAATTCACCAGTTTGTTGGCTTATATTTTTTTAATTCAAATATCCCATTTACATACCTATGCAAAGCAATATTAATGTTCGAAAACCCGAATTAAAAACTTACCCGTTCCCTATAATTTTAAATGTTTAAATATGAACCACTTTTTCTTGGGTTCGCCGCCTGCGTTTTTTTTTTTTCCTAATATATAGCAATAATATAAATATGTAATATAAGCATTTTCAATAAAAACAATATAATAACATTTTCTTAATATGTATTTTAACCTTTTAACATTGTTAATGTCAAGTACAATGGCATACATTTTCTTACAAGTACAAATGACTTAAAATTCAGTGTAGACTACACGACTACTAAACTTGAATACAGATATTCACATTCTTTTTAAGTTCCCATTTGAATACTGATGGTGCATATCTATTGTTTTTATTAACGCATTGTTCTTAAGACGTTATTATTATTTGTTAAGTGTTGTGACGGTTGCGAAACTAAAATACCTTTGATTGGTATGAGGCAATTTTCTTCGTACATGATTCATACCCAAAGCAATGTCGTGTACTTATTACTCTATTTTAAAAGAAAAACATATTTCGTTAAACTTGATGGAAATATTCGCGAATGTTTCTCACAGAGAAATGATTGGGTCGATATAGATAAAAATATTTATTCTTTCATAGTATGTTTGTTCAGTTGAAAAACGAAATAGTATGAATGCCTGCCAAAAATTAGCATAAATCTTTTCGATAAAGAATACAATGAACCCATCTATCGATCTCTAAGAAACGACCTTTCCATGGTTTTAAAGCATTTGGCGCCAATCCTAATTCTGCCCCCTGTCTTGTGTGCTACATAAGTTGCAATTATAATGCATAAGGCACAACATATCTTTGCCAAGTTTAGAAATGTTACTATGTCATTTAAATAAATCGCATAAATATTATTGAGTATAATGTGAGGCTTTTGTAATTTGTTCCTCATATGTCGGCGTCTAAATGGATCAAATTTACTACATTATATACATATGTATATAAATAGCAAATTATGTACTTTTGTATTCATTTGAAATGTTATTGGTTCGTTTGCTACACAGTAAAATACGTAAATATATTACGCGATCTGAAATCTCAAAAATAGTGGAATTGCAGTCACTGTTTTTTGTATTATAATAATAAATAATACATTATGCCCTAATAAATTATTATACATTTTAAAATATTTCTATTAAAAATTGAACCGCCTAAATATTTGTGGTATTTAAAAAACTGGCCTAGTTTTCTCTACTATATTAACATAACATCATATCACTATCAACATTTTCTTTCGCATACTTCGAGAACTGAAATAAAAAAAAAACAGAAACGTAATGAATAATATGTGTGTTAAAAGGTTAACAGTCTCCTCTGCAGTCCACAGTAGTATGTATAGGTAATAGAGAAACTTCATTCGGTTATAGTATTCTGTGTCTTCAGGGCAGATAACACATTTCGCACTAATATGTGTACCTATCTATATACATACATACATACATACTACTAGGTTGTATTCATAATTTCTTGTTTCCTTTCGGTGTATATTTCATTTCCTTCAAAGCATCTTCATTCTATTTCGCCTGGTATTGCTATAATTATACCTCACTTAAAACGAGAAACGTCATTTCATGTAATTTTTATTATGGATTCTATTTTTTACTTCGAGTACTCGTTGATAATATTATCACAACTGGGCTTTGGAATGCAGTATACGTAAACATTTGAGGCACGTCTGGTTTCTGTCACAAAAATCTCAAGTGTTTTTTTGTTTTGGGTGAAATACATTTTTACTTTTAAGTCCCTCAAGAAAGGTGGTTGATTTATGGGAAATATTTTCGTACGTGGTAATTCTTTAGATATTGGAGAATCTAGGGAAGATGACTGATGAATATCCGTCAAAAATTGCAAGTTAGAGCTGGTACATCATTCTCTGTTAAATTAGGGAACTTGGTGAATACAGAAGTGTTGTACGCACATTGTTATTAGTGTTTTACCTAATAATTTATTAACAATACGCATCGTTTTGACCTTCGTCCCTGCAGCAATGTCTTTCATTACAGGGCGTGTCTTGCTGGAAGAATGCGTATTTATGTATGCATAATAGTGATTACGTTGTTTCTTCAACTGATCATCTATAAATTATAATTCATTTCGTAAAACTAATAATAGTCATTCAAAACGTTTTTTTTTTCATAGAAGATATGTTATTAAGTGTTAATATGCAAGAATATATATTTGTTGATTTCCGGTCATTTTTAAAATAATTCTATTTAATTAATTCAGAGAAAATACTTTTGTTTTGAATCACTTTCCTTCTATTTCGAAGGTGTTTCCTTTAACCTCTATATATAGTTTGCGCCTGTTTCGTCATTTCTATCAATTGTAAAGGCGTTTTTACGTCCGTCTTTAGTTTCAATTGACAATCTCTATTTATCTAATGTCAAACGATGTATAAGTTTTACATTAATTTAAAACTTCTTAAAAAATATTAGACTCCGATAGCTAACGTCGAAATCAAAACTTTGAAATGTAGAAGTTTTCAATTTTATTTACTTTTCTTCTAAGATTGTACACCGAAGGTGTAATATTTAGTTTATCTTTAAATTTTTTTTGGCATTTACTATTTATTTTAAAATGAACTAAGCAAATATCTATAATTAAATTCAAGGTAGTACTTAGAACTTATAAATCTTTTAAGATCATCTTAGCTACATGCAATTTATATTATAAATATGCTAAGGAGCAGCTATTTTTTTTAGATGGGATCAATGTCAAATGAATAAACATTAATTGATTGTTATATTAATAACAAAGGGATATCATTTATTGGGATAATAACTCATTAGAGAATAAATTAATGTGTGTATGTATATATATATATATATATATATATATATATATATATATATATATATATATATATATATATATATATATATTATTCATCAATAAATTACAAACAACGAATAGAATTCTGATATCACCATTTTACTTAAATTAAATTTAAAAAACCACAAAGACCTCAGTAATTTAATAATAAATAGTAATACAAGGTTAAAAATCCTCCTTGAAGAAACAATTGCATATACGCGCAAGGTAAATATTTTTAAAATTCATATAGGTATGGATGGAAGACAACAGACAAACAAAGCCATAGTATAATCTTGTTAGCTTGGAATGCAAACTGATGACGTTACTGACCAGTGTACGTCACCACGTTACCAAGAGCTGCGACAACGGGAGATACGCGCTGTTTCTTTCTTATAACTACTACACGTTATTATTTAAATAATGCGTCACCAGAAGCGTAGGTGGCCATGGAATGGCGTATTTAATATTTGTTTTTGCATTTATAATATCTACGTAGAAGACTACAAGGTAAAAACGCGTGTTTAGTGTAACTATGCGATGAGCTTTAAGTATTTAGTTGTGCGTCTGTAACTTTCTCAACATGGGGAAAATAATAGAAAATTGGAAATTACAGGCTCTAAAAATGTATATTTACTTATATTTGATGTTAAGATTTATATTTACAAATACACGACAATTATAGTTTTAAAGTATGGTCATACATAATAATAATAATAATAATAACGTTCGTATAGGTATTACATGTATTGCGATAGTTATTGAATAATATACTTACATATTGAACAGTTCCATTTTAGACCATAAAGTTTTTTAATACCACTGGCAATAATTATATTTCCTTCCTAAATAGATAAATAGGATTTATTCATATTTCACTATATTGTTGCGCTGTATGTATTGATGCAGTCAATACTTGTTAAATAATATCTGAAATTGAATCTTTGCATTGCATTGAAAAATATCGGTTTTTGTAGCGTTTTTGTAACTTATTTGCAGTTTTCTTCTGTGCAAAATTAATGTATCTTTTGCAAGAGTGATTTTGTTTATGAATGAACCAAAAGATATATTTTGCGCCTGGCAAGGCCGGGAATTTCTTTCTCTCTTCTTTTTTTATGAATAGTTGTTTTATTTCTCTCAGTTCTTAGAAATTGAGACTACCTGACACAAGCTTATTCCGTGACTCAAACTATGTATTCTATATGAGTATAAGGCTAGGTATAGTTCGAGAAGACTAATGCCGTGTCCGAATGCAACAAAGTGCTTATATACCAAAACGACATCATGCTCTTCAGCTTTGCCACTCACTTTGCCAATCGTGCTACTTTTTGAGATTAACTTACATAAGTTAATTCTTCATTTAATGCAATGCGATTGTGTTTACACCGCTTGTTAATCTAGATTTTAAAATCCCGAGATCCTCCTCGATACTCCTATTATTATGTTAATAGTTGAAATCTATATTGATTATTAGGGGTTGAGGGGATCCAAGAACGGTTCAATATTTGGTTCCGGCTCGTGCCACGCTATTTGATTTGAATTAGCTAATAAATATGGGCTAATATGTATCATTTATCTGCGGTACCAAAACGTACAATGAGTGCAACTTCTTTTATTAGTACGATGCTTACTTCTCGCTGAATACATTTTCAACAAATTATGAAATAGCGTAAATAATTTTATGAATTTCATATTAATTAAAGGCTGGCTGATGGATGTATAATTAAAATGGATGTATAATCATTAATCAATTATGATTAAATGCTATATGAAAACCGAGAAAAAGATTATTACTTGATGTATTAAAAAATCATCTTTAGATTTGGGTATGATTCTATTTATTAATTTACCTTCAGTTCTCATAATTACTCTTATATTACTTTACGGTTGAGTAAGAAAGTCACCATTAAATTTTCAATCATGTTCAAATAAAAATCGTCATAACTTCCGGATTAACGAAATAAAATTGAATATTTAATCTATATATTAAGTAGATTACATTTGTGTTTATAATTTCGTGATATATTAGAGTCATGTTTGAGAAAATGATGTCGAAAGAAAGTCTATTTTCTAGCATGCAATATTTACTTTTTACGCAGCTTTACTAATGTGCACATACTACATATTTTGAGCAGAAACAGCTTAAGAACAATCAAATTACAATGAATAGGACAATTTTTATGTACGTAATGGAAGAAACTTTCACAGATGCTTTGTATACCAGCCATGTTTGTTGTCAATTATAGTATCACGTGGAAAACGCAAAATATAATTTTATTAAATTTGAATGTTGCTTTTGACGTTCTACTTAACGCAAAGGGTTACTTGGATAATTTTTATTAATTATTTCATTACGCCTCTAAAACGATTTAAGTTATTTATGCCTAGTTGCGCACTTAACTTTAAGTAAAGCTTAAATTACCTTGTACCTTAGGAATAAAACTAAATTTTACTGAAACGTCTAAATTGTTTACATACATGTATACCAGTAAAACACGTATACACCAATTAAACCAACAGCCTATTACGTAAATAGTAATTTAAAATCAATTTTAAATATGAGCAACAAAATTGAATTAATTCGTTATAATACTTTAGATGTTCATAGTAATTATATATGTCGACATCATATAAGTTCTACTGTCAAACAGTAACAATAGTAAATTCACCAAAAGAAACGGTTATTGCAATGAGTATTACTGTAACAGCGGTTATCCCGATGTCACTGACATTTTGTGATGTTTTTCAGTTGAAAAACTAACGAATAAACTTTAACTGTTTGGAAGACGCAAAGACCGAGACAAATTTCTTGTAACTTGGATAAAAAAAAACTTAAGAGTTATTGCTAACTTTTCTATTTACTACTTTACTGCTTTTGTTCATAAAGTTTAAAATTATATGTTTTATGAGTGAAGCTTTTATAGACTAATAATTGTATTAACTGCGCCAATGTTTTCTAATTTAAATAAATTCATATGGACTTACATTTTACAATTCTGTTTGTGCATCATTTAATTTCCTAGTATCAACTATAAAAATTATTTTGGAGCGTATTTTTTTACAGTGTAATTATAGTTCATTTTTCCTGAATATTACATGATATATAAACATTAGAATATCATTACGTTTTTGGTTAAACTTAAAACTATTTCTTACTATTTTTATTTATATAAAAAAAATACTTTAAAAGCTTGTTTCACACTATAACAAATATAATTTATAATATTATGGTATCCTTTCTACATCAACAGGAAATTATGTCATGTTTTTAAACGGGAAATATAAAAACATAACTAGAAAATGCGTTAAAAGTAGGTGCATCAGTTTTGGTTTCATTTGTTATACTTGTTCACTGTTGAGAAACTAAAAGAATTGACTGTATTTTAGAGCCTCATCATATAATTATCTTTATGATTGAATTAACTGTAATAAAAGTAAATTAGCACTTCATTTTTTAAAATTAATTTAAAGCAATAAATAATTACTGCGTTACTCACTATTTTCAAATTAACTTCATTAGCAATCCATTTTTCATATAAACCGCACACGATGACTTCGCACTGGGAATTTGACGACGAGTCAAGAGGATCCAAGAGAAAAGGGTTAACACTATTATACTTTTATTAAAAACGAATATAATCAACCCCTATATATAAATTAGAATCTTACTTACCCGGGTAGCAACTGGCTAATGAAAACAAATTCTTCTGAGACCGGTTCATATACATAAATGTCACGTACATATATTTCTTTGACTGGAAGTTCTGAACTGAGAAACCCTACATAATATATTATTTGATCCTTTCCTTTACGTATACTGTGCGATCTATTCGAGTGGTTTTCCGCTTTGGTTTGAAGGGACTGCGCAATGAGCCCGTATAATAAATGCCTTGGTCATTCATGACCTAGACATGTAGTACAACGGGGTCAAAGGCCAGCGACAGTATTGTGTTTACTCTCCCTTATTTATATATATATATATATATAATATATATATATATATTTTTAATTTTATTATTAAATATTGTATGACGTCATTCATTTCGCACTAAGTATGCTTACTTTGACTTTATTTTTTATCTTCTGATACCACTGAATACGCTTCTGTTTGTGTTGATTTATGGTGCATAAGAATTATTAGCGCATAGATGGCAACATTTACCAATGGCAGAAAATCAGTTTTGAATTAATTTTGGAAAATCGCTGTTGGCTGTATAATATGTGTGGCTGTTTGACTGATTTAAATTAAGTTCCATAAAAGTATAATGTGGATCGTTATTTCTGTCATATTTGTTTGAATAGTAAGATTAATGTGACACAGCAAATGATATGAGCGCGTTTCATGTTTTTATATTCTTTTTCGTGATTGTGTCCAAAGGGTTGTTTGTTAAGGGTTAGGGCTCGTTAGTTGTTAAAGAATGTATTCATATTTGTATTTTATTAGCTGTAATGAATACTTATGCTGGCTGAATAACTCTGTAACTTTAGTTGCCCATTATGTGATGGTCGTTTGGGTTAATGAACCGAAATTATAGAGGTAGTTACAATTCGGTAGTGTCTTCATTAAAAAATACGTTGCTTACAGATTATTTTGAAGTTACAGGAAAATGGTATATGTTATAGTTTAAGAAAATACACTTAAGAAGACAAAATGGCAGATTTTCTTCTAAATTAATGGATACTGCTAATGCACGGTACACATGCTATCTTCTAATTTATTTCATATATTTTTATATTGTAAACTTTGACTGATGTTGTCGTGTAACATCCACAATTTACTAAATAAACAACCAGCTCCTGTTAATACAAAAACGATAATGGTTGTTACGAACTCGCGAATATTAATAGTGGAAAAAATGTGGATCTCGTTCAAAACATTTCAAAAATTACGCATCCGGTATTCAATGTTAAAATTCCGTAAAAAAGAACTGAGATAATTAAATTACAAGTTCGTATTCATTTTTATTTTTAGCATTTAAACGTAATTCGTGACATATACAATCTAGTTCAGTTCAACACATGAACTTATAAGTTAAATGACATTATTACGTGACTATTAAGATTTGGACACATATTTGGCAATTGGCCTGGACCCACACACTTAAATATATGTATTATTCTGTGCATTGCAGTCGTGTATATAAAATGTGTAATGGTAACGGATGTACTTGTCTGCCTACTATATCAAGTTTTAAATTTTAAAATAATACTTATTGTACTTGGTAATTTAGTTGTAAATTGATAAGTAACAGCATTTAAATATGTACATATCAGCTCTGAGTTGATTCTTCTCTTTAAAGCATAAACAAAATCTACAAGCTCAAAAGATCTATAAATTAATTACGATGTTGGTTGTTGTATTTATCGTTTCTATGTAATAATTAACTGTTCTACAAAATTGTTAAACTTAGTAACAATGTAATTGAAGTAAAAAGTATCGCATGACAACTTTTGAAACATATTGAATACAATACTCTCGATACGGTTTACGTATGTTCAATGTTCATGCTACACAATGGCTAGACATCAACGTAGCTAAATTGAGGAGACAATAATTGTCTATAATATAATGATAGAAAAAGGAAGACAGGAAAAAAAACACAAAGCAAGACAAAGTGAACAAAAAAAATAATTGCGGACGCAGTGACTTAGAAATTCAACGTAAAGTAACATAACGCACGGCATATCTATACAAAACATTGACTTCCGAGAATGTAAGGAATTTATTATTATTTTCCAACATCATTGATTCAATTGCATTATTAGTTCGCTTAAAATTGGAAAACATTGTTTTACTCAACTCTAGCTCCCCATCTACATGCATACTCATTTTGATCTAAAACTGCGATAAAATCCGACGACACAAATTTGCAAACCTCGAGTGATGACGTAGTAACGTTAGTTATAAGCGCAGTGCAGTGGCGTATCAAACACACGGACAAACCGGGCAGGTGCTCATAATAATAGTACCAGGAAGGAAGTGTACCGTACCGTGGGAACATAATTGTCTTTGCCCCGACAAGTGTAAAATAGACTTTCAGAAGGGTGTAGTGGAGAGTTCACACCCTGGTTACGCGTGTGTAACTCTGTGACGTCATAATTCCGGTTAACTTGATTTTCTAATAGGGTGTACATACATACTAGGAAATACTTCCACACTTCCCTTATAGTTTTATGTAGATACATATGTTAAAGGTTACAAAATATAAATAGGTTTTTATTTGCGTTGCTAAGGGGAGTTCAATATATGTACATATATTTACAGATTTGATTGACAGTTTAATAGAATTTTTAGACATTTTTTGCAATTTTGATCTATTATTGATATGTTATACAGTTCGTTTTTTTAATATATAACATCTGCCATTTGAGTTATGAGAAAATCACAAACTGCAGATATTTGTAATACAATCAAAAATCAGAATTAGTTATAAGTTATATATGATTGATTGATCGCAAATTGTTATATAGAAATTCAACCAAATATCACGGTGTCTATTTGTGATAGACATTTAAAATTAGAGGAGTTCAAAAGTTCTATGTACATATAAAATTAACTTTAAAACAGTATCTGAAATGTCATTTTAAATATATATGTATGTGAACCATGAACCGATTCCGTGTCCTTAGTATAAGAAATGTGTTCTTTAAATGAATTAGAATTGTAATATGGTGAGAATGGGAAACCAATCACAGAATTGAATAAATGACGCAATGAAATGTGATTCAATGTGAATTTGATAGTATTGTTGATGCGCTATTGGTGTTTTGAAAACATTTTACTATTCTACAATTGATGCGAAATTCTTTAATAAATATGCATACATATGTATATAGTTGTTTTTGAAAGTTCTTTTGTGAATAGTATGGCACTTTATAATATCCAAATGCTAGCCAAATTATCTAATTATAAAATGAATTAAGTTAATATTATTTACATTAAGTGATGGTTATTTAACTGACATTTCCTGACAAAAAAATATGAATCACTCGCGAACTCTCAGAATGAATTAAAAATTTATTTTGTGTCTGTGCGTCAGGTTACAATTCTAGAAATAGAAAATAATTAATAAAATATCGCACCAATTCACTGTCTGCGATGAACTACCGTTTTGGTCAATAAATTGGGCACGTTTCTAGATGCCACGTGAGTTAATATATATTGTTCGTATTTCAAAATGACGCAGACATTTTTGTATCGGCAACATAAATAACTTTATTGTTAGCAATCATATAAATTATTATTAGGTACGAATTACCGCTCTTCTTAAACCCTGTGTTTATCGAATCAAATAGTTACTTTCCGAAACATAAAAATGTCCACGCGAAAGAATTTCGCAACATCCGCTCACTGATGCATTCATAATTATTATCCGGTTACGCACGTTTACATAGTTATATTTAATCGCGTGTTGTTATTTGTGTTTACATTCTCATTAATATGTATATATATATATATATATATATATATATATATATATATATATATATTTATTATATATATATATATATATATATATATATATATATATATATATATATATATATATATATATATATATATATATATATATATATATATATATATATATATATATATATATATATATATATATATATAAAAAGACGCTCGATTTGCGCCAATTCGGTTAGGCGTTTGAAAATATATAAATAACTATAACCACCGTAGGCAACATTATGTAACGCCGTTGTGGAAAAGGCATAAGAAAAAAAGTGAAAAAATTATCAATTTTTGACATGTGTCACTAAATTTAAAAAATATTTTTAAGATGTTTTAATTATGCCAACAAAAATGTTTTGTTACAAATGCACAAATTAACTGCACAATCAAGAAGTGTGATGCGCTGAACTTAAAAGTTATTCTATATTATTTCTCATGCTTTGAAGCGTATCTCTCCCGAACACCTGTTCGTTAAAATGTTTTCCTGTTCTGCGTATTAAAAAACAATTCACTCACTTTAGTCGCTTTGTTTTATATTTCTGTAATCTACAATACAACATGATACTGTTCTTTGATATGCACGGAGTAGGTAGATCCGTCTAGGAATGTGTATGACGATCAGCGAATTCTCTTTTCAAAACATGTTTAGAATTTCTGCTGATGTTTTTTGAAAATTGCTGCACAAGTCTGTAGAAAACATCTTATTCATCTATCAAATAAAGAAACTTATTTCTTCACAGATTGGATACTCTATTAATATTTAGGAAGTTGAAATATATAGTTTTTATTTTGAATTACTACCTTACTATTAATATTTTAATTAATTGAATACAAGTAACTTTGTGAAATTGAGAATCTTTATGGTACTTATGTATATGGTACATACGTGTTCTGTTTGATAGTTCGATTTGTATATTTCTTTGATGTTTTATAAATAGAAATTGTATATTCGTTCAAAAGGAAGTAACTATTTACACATATCTTTCATTTATTTGATTTAATTCAACTGCAGTTTTTGTTGATGGTGATAAAAATGTACTTAACACATATGGGAAACTGGCAAACTCAGATTGGTTCAGTGTTATTTCGTTTTACTTTTTTAACTAGTAAATCTGAGAAAATAAAAGATACAAGATTATAGAGAGTTGTAGTATCACATTTATATATATATATATATATATATATATATATATATATATATATATATATATATATATATATATTTGTGTTAGCCTAATTTAAGTATTTTGACATGACACGCTTAGTAAAAGTTAATATTTACTATTTGTTATTGATATATCAATATCTCAAATAATATTTTATTAAGGTATATAGACGTAATATTACTTTCATTTTCAGTACGCAGAGGGAAGCATAATGCATGGTAGTGCGAGCGATCGTCGCGTTCTAGAACGGGAAGCCTTGAGGAACGTCATCACACAATGGAACGCGAACCGACTGGATCTATTCGAACTATCCGAACCAAACGAGGTATGTTCGGGTACTTCGACCTCATAGGAGTATATCTTTATCAATGAGTGCTGAGAGAAAAATAGCCGTGCGAAGTGGGTTAAACGGTTAATTTTCCATGCAACCTTCACTCTATGAACGAACAGTTCGTTACGATTATTTTCCGTGTTTTTTTTTTTGGGAAGCTATGCACTAAAACGGAGAGATTAAAGGAATCATGGTTCAGTGAGTGTAGGAAGCCTGCACCCGTACCTCAACCATTGTTGAGGGTCACTGTTCCATGAACTGTATAATTCGCTTGTGCATACATCGTCTACTACGTATATACGTTACGTTTAATTCGGTCTAATTGTTTTATCTGATTTAGAAATGTCAAGAAGTCAAAATGTGGCCTCTTTTCTACGCGACACATATATCTAAAAAAACAAAACATCATTATTACATTAGTAGTCATTGAAATTGTTGGAAATACAATATTACTTGCACTAAAATGATAGATATTTTAGAACTATATTTTTTATTTATGTAATTGCGAGAATTAAATTTTACAAAAAATGTTAATATAATTTATTAAATATTCTACCACTTAATCGTACGAATTATGGCCAGTCGCACAACAAGCATTAACAATAACAAGACTTTGATTGCACAAGCCCCGTTGCATTGGCATAGTCTATCGACGAAATCGTTAAATAATAATATGTATATAATTTTATATTAAATATTACCAATATACATCGATTATATATTCACATAAAAAATGATTCTTTAAATTATCATGAATATCAGACACTCCTATGAGATGTGAGGTATACCAAGGCTTTCTTTTATGAATACACATATGTATTCTTCTCGTTAGTTTATAGCTTAACCGATTGCAGGCATAAAATTATAAACATTTAAACAAACAAGCATGTTACTAACAATAAGAAAATTTTAGTAAAATAATACTATAACAAGCAAAAACTTTCAACTTTCTGTTAGACTTGACATTAGGCATTTCTTGACTGTCTTAAAATTCTAACATATGTAATCAAATTTTTGCAATTAACCATCATTAAAATCTAATCATAAAACTAGAAACTTCCTGTACGTCTTATAGAAGTCGTTGATAAGTGTTGGCATACATACCAGAATGTCTTACATTAAAATTAAAAAAAAATTATAATAAAGATGAAAATATAATTATTGTTTTTATAGGATCTAGAGTTCCATGGTGTGATGCGGTTCTACTTCCAGGATTCTGGACAAAAGGTCGCTACAAAATGCATCAGGGTCGCATCGGACGCCACCGTGTCCGATGTCATAGAAACGCTTATCGAAAAATTCCGTCCGGATATGCGAATGCTATCAGTGCCTTCATACGCCTTATATGAAATCCATGAAAATTGCCCGGAACGGCGGCTAGCGCCAGATGAGAAACCACTTCTAGTTCAACTCAATTGGCATGTAGACGATAGAGAAGGAAGATTTTTGCTCAAAAACATCGATGACAAAGCTAATGTATGTTACTATATATTTTAACATCATAACATATTCATGGTTGTGATGTTATTTCTTCTTTTTAGATGTCATCGATGGGACTCAGTGATTCAAACTCTAGCTTTAGAAGAAAGTTATCGAAACGCGAAAAGAAGCAGCTGAAGAAACAAGAGAAATTATCTAGATTAAAAGCTGAAAACGAAAATGAATCGACCGAAAAACAAGATAATGTAGCTGAAAAATTATATACTGGTTAGCATTGTTTTAATATTAAAAACATGAAAAATAATAATCAAGTGATTATAATTTATTTATTTATTTGAATTTCAGAATTACCTGAAACATCATTTACTAGATCAATATCAAATCCTGAAGCTGTTATGCGACGGAGACGGCAGCAGAAATTAGAAAGAAAACTTCAACAATTTCGGTCAAAAGATGGTGGTCCAGACACAGGTACTTCATTTTTACAATGAAATATTTTAATTTAATTAAGGTAATATGTGTAGTGTGTAGAATCAAAAGCGCTAGTAAAATATAATACTACATAATAGTAATATTTATGCATATTCCATAGTGAGCAACGGCAAAATCGAATGTAAAACCTATTTGTAACATGAGTAATTCAAATTAATTATGTGTTAGTTTGTGTTGTCATATCATGGTCCCTAAATATTTCTGTATGTATACAATTTTGTAAAAAATGCATATTTGGTACTCTGCTACACGCATAATTTAATACTTGTCCTGCCACCTTACGTGACGCAGAAACACTAATGCCCAGTGCATAATAATCAACAATATCCAATCTTTTATTTGAGCGCAATGTATAAGACACAAAATAACGATTCGATTTTGTTGAATTATATAATATAAATTTTAATTTTAACAATGGTGCAACAGGGCATAAGTATACTTAATACATATAACATATATTATATTTGTTCATTGTATCTATATTGTTTCTTTAATATTCTAGGTGGCACTCTGAAAATTTATGGAGAATCCTTGTGTCGTGACGTACCATACAAAACGCTGCTACTGTCAGTACGTGATTGTGCGAGCACTGTGGTACGAGAAATGCTGGACAAGTATGGATTATCACGTCACGATCCCACGCAGTGGTGTCTCGTGCAGGTGACAACGCCAACAGGAGGCGCAGCCGACCAGGAGTACGTACTCGACGATGACGAATGTCCGCTCGCAATTCTAATGAACCATACAAACAACAGGGGTAAGTCCGCTTTTTATATTTTATGAATGTTAAGATGTACTTCTGATAACAACAGACTTTTAAGATGTATAAAACGTATATATTTCAGGTTTAGTTGAAAATGAATACAAGTATAAGAATATACCGCTTTCTAACTCATTTAACTTACGTTAGGCAAAAATTTATTTAAGATCAGTACTTCAGTGTTTATCGAAGGTGTTTTAATTTAAGAATATGATGAATCAGATTGTTGTGAATCTTAAATATTAAACTAGCGCTTGAAAAATTGTAGCTTTATGACTTCAGTGCCTGAACTGATCGAATGAATTCTCGTGATGATATTAGTTGCGAAACTAACGTACAGATGTAACTGGTATGCCTGAATTTACACCGATGTATAGCGTAAAAAATTACATCGAGCACTATTAAGACATTCTTACATAGTAGTACATTTCGGTGTGTACAAAATAAAAATTGCTAATTATTTACGTACGCCAAATTAAAAAGTAATTTCTAAAACAAAAATATATATTTGCGGACTGCCAGAGAATTAATTAATAATTTCCTTTGAATTAAACTACCACAAGAGCGGATATAAAGGGTTAAATCATCTAATCTAGTTATAAATGTTATACCGTGTAGACCCTTGTCATTTGCATTGTGATACATTGTGTCATCACAGACACGTTACATTACCACAAGTATGCAAAATTGAAATAAGAATTACTATACATAACATTCGCAAAATGAGAATGTAGCACTGCGTGTTATAGATAAGAAAACCGAATTAATATTTCAATATCACATTATTTAATCATGCGATTAATTTAGATTCAATTATGGCTAGGTTTTATAGCGACACTGAAACCAAATATAAAGCGAGTAATTTTAATTAAAAGTAAGGAATTCAGTTCGTTTTGCTGTAGTTTTAATGTTTTATATGACGACAGCCTGCTAGTTAATGTACTACCTACATAGGCTAATATCAAAGAGACTCTTTTATATAATATAAAATATAATAGATTCTCTTTGCTAGTATTCAGTACACATCTGCAGGGGTTTAGCATATAAAATATAAAATAATGAACACAACTATGGTAGCAACTTCTCAAATAAAAAATATTCAAAATGAATAACATACATTTTCATTTGAAAAAGTATTTGTATAACGCCCGGTTTTCAATTTATTAATTAACATTTGACACACCCAAAAATATCACTTGTGAGGATTCGAATAACATTTTAACAAAATTAAATTCACCTACGTGATGTATAATATACTTCTGAAAATTCTAATTAGATTGAATTCAGGATAATGTTTTCAAATGTTCTGTGTAAACGTGAACCGAAATAAACAGTGAAACACTCTTCCATGAATTTCTAAAACATTATTTGATTAACTTTTTTCATTTGAATGGAAAACAATTTATAAACGCCCACTTCAGACCAATAAATGAATGAAACAGTATGGAATTGGAAACAAAGTTTGAGTGAGTTTTACTACAATAGGTATTTTCAAATCAGACATTAATTATACTTATAGATCAGGTAGTACATTTCAATATCAAGTTATTATTTGAAATTGAACTTATTAAGATGGACGTTAATGAGAAATTAATTATGAATTGACTTGTAATTAAAATATCAATTAGATTCAATAACGAGATTGTATAAAATATTATTCCGTATAAAATATTAATGTAGTACTTAGACCCAAGCAAAAATATATTTTTAGAACTAATATCTATAAACTATAACATCTATTCTAGTACTTTAAAATCATTTGAGTAATTGTAATTTTGTACATTATGAAACCAACCATAATAACATAAAGTGTGAAGTATTTCTTTAAATTACAATCAGAAAATGAACTTCCATTAGATAAATTGATGTTTGGTTTCTATGGAAACGAAACGTGGTTTGATTTCAAAACAGCTAAATTTCTATGAAGATGGGTCTTAATTTGTAAATGTAATTGAGGATAGACTTGTGAACATAAACCCAAGTTCTTAGTATACTACCGTTTGATTTGGCCAGCATCGGCACGGCAGTAGCCTGTATCACTTTAGTGCTAACTAACTGACGTGGGCGAACATCAATCTCAATTTGCTGGCAGCAAATCTCTGAGCTTGTACGTTCGTAGTAGAGTAGTCGATGGAATGGTTGGCCCAGTTTTCAGACTGCCAATACAGTCACCCTCAAAATTACGAGTACATGGTTATATATGTATGTGAGGGATCTTATCAGAAGTGATAATCAACAGATAACGTGACATCGCATATATCACATCATAATTAATCACTCCCACCTGCCTAGTTAGTCGATTCTACGCTTCCATTTATGTTCATATTTATGTTTACAATAGATTCATATCGCGACAATATGTTATAGTTACATTGTTTGAATGCGAAGCTATGAAATCTAATAATGTAAATATTGGTTCATTTGGTTAATAGCTTGTCAAATTAGTATCACGTATGGTTATTACAATAAACGATTTGCTATAATTGTGATGATTGATTTACGGGGTTTTAAAAGTTTTAACAAAACTACTTCATTTTTTTGAAATTTTTTATAAATACGTAAAGAATCTTAAACTCAAGATTAAAAATGTTTGAAAGAGTTTTTTGTCTATTTTGGTGAAAATATATGACACTCTGTGTGTGTGTGTGTACGAGGGTGGTCTGAAAAGTTTCCGACATAACAAAGATACAAGACATTTTTTTCAGAATTTTTTTTTTTCAACATAGTCTCCTTGTAACTCTACACACTTCTCCCAGCGATGCTCCCATCTCTGTAACCCGTCCAAATAGTACTCGGCGTTTTTCTCTGCAAAATAATTGTTCACGAAGGTGATTGCCTCTTCATTTGACGAAAATCTCTGTCCACCGAGCGCAATTTTTAGATGAGGGAACAAAAAGAAGTCGCTTGGGGCTAGATCTGGTGAGTAAGGCGGATGGTCAAGCAGTTCAAACCGTAATTCGTGGAACTTTGGCGATGTTTTCGTCGGTAGTTGCAGTTTTTGGACGTCCCGAACGTTCATCGTCTCCCAAGCTCTTACGGCCACGTTTAAATTCAGCTGCCCAAAATTTCACTGTGGTAAATGATGGTGCAGAGTCCCCATACACAGAATCCAACTCATCTTTGATTTGCGTAGGCGTATTGCCTTTCAAAAACAAATATTTGATGACAGCTCGATACTCGATTTTGTCCATCTTCATAAAAACACTCACATCAACTCACTCAAACGACTGTTACATAACAACTGCGCGTCCAAAATGGCTGAAACTTTGGTGAGTAACTGTCAACAGATGAACAACGACATTCCCTAGCTTTTATTTACGAGTGCTGCTATCTTCATGTTAAGGTCGGAAACTTTTCAGACCACCCTCGTATATTCATTATTTAAACTATTCCCAAAGCACACTTCAAATAGTACCATAACGCTAGTAAAGCGATTTAATAATTAGTCAACCGAAACGATAACATGCCATAACCATAAGCTCTAGTTACTAATCTCGTTTCCAAAACAATATGAAGCTTCCTCTTATAATGACAGCTTTCAATAAAATTTTTCCGCCTATTTGCCACTTACCATACCGTGTCTAACAATCTTCACCAATAAATTGTTCATGTGTGAACAGTGAGATAGGCAGCCCCAATTCAGTATTATTTCACCTGTCCTAACTTATACGTATAGCTCTCTCGTATTGATTTTACCACATCCATATCAACATTATTATTTTATAACATGAAATTTCCACTGGTCAGTTCGATTCACTCGCGTTAGTTTTAGTCGCATAAAGGGGTAGCTAAATTAGTACGGTAAGTGAACAAACTATATTCGAATAGTGCTCATCACTATATTTGTATTTAGTTGATTCACTATACAAATATGCTTTAGCAAAATATCCTGCATGGTTTTTATGATTTTAACTTGTAATTATATGCTGTTTTGATAATTAGAACAATTGAAACTATATTTTTTGGTGACAATTGGGTTTAAGTCTATACAAATGTGTAGTAGACCTAAACAGTTTAATTAATTATTCAATTATTGATAAATTTGTCTGTCATAGCCTGTATAACACTCATTATTTACCTATCAAGGCTTGCATAAAATTAGGATAAAAATTGCTGTTTACTCATTATTGTGTTTAGTGACTTGTGGTCGTTTTTGTTCCATACTTGCTCGATTTCCTCTTCAACTGCAGTATTTTGCAATGACTTGTCTTATTTCCTAATCTGTCATGCTTGAAAATTGCTATTTTACGTAAATCTCTTATTTTTGCGAAAACACGCCATATTACGACCAGAAAACAGTTATAGAATAATTTTTCTGTATCGAACATTTCATTGTAAATTTGTTTTAAAGTAATGGCAAAACGAATTTTAACCGAACTAAAAATAGAATTGAAATAATGATTAAAAGAAATGTATCCTCTAATACTATTCCCAAGATACTTAAAATAGATGCTACATTTTTCAAAAAATGACTCAAATAAATCTAAACAAAATTAGAAATATAACAAAAAAAAAAAATATTCCTCCAGGAGCTATTTTTAATTTAGTTTTATCTACTCATATTGCTTTCAAAAGTAAATCGTTTTCCATTTTTATTACAGCCCGCACATTCTTATTTATGTTTACGTACAACAAATTTTTTTAAAATTACATTTTCTCATTGTTGACTGGTGCAATTTACACATTTGAATAATAAATGTTCGTTCCTCGGAGCTATTCCCTTTGAAAGTATAATGTTTTGTCTTTATTTTATTTTATTTTTACTCTATAAAAATCAGGACAACTGTAGAAGTTAAAATGTCAAAGTTCAACTGGCACTCTCTACACTACACCAATCAGAACAAAGTCTGTCCATTGAGTATTCAGTAATGTAAAGTAGTACAGTACCTACTCGGGTAATAAATGTTTGAGAACAATTGTGCACTCGTACACAAATATTTAATAATTATCAAATATCATAGATCCATTATATTTAATTGAAACTTTATATAAAGAAGCATTGGTACAGCTACAGCTTCCTATATTTCACAAATAAATGTGTTTCGAATTGTAGAATCTACTTACGATTACAAATAGTAATGATATGCTTATTATGCCATATGCAACTAATTCCAATTCGTACTCAATACCATTCAACCATTAATACTGTAACGTGCAGTTCCTGCATTAGGACCTATTTGCGATACATATAGCAACGATTTTAAATTAATTTCCTTTTGCGAGTTTGTGTTGATTGCAGTTACGAACCAGTAAGGTGTTTTCAAAGTAAGTCTGTTTTCACTATTGCAGAGTTCAAATTAATTGATAATCGTGAGACATAGAACGGTGTGAATGTTGAAAGAATCTCATTTTTGAGCCGTCGCGTCGTAGGTATTGTAATGTAATATGTAAGTTTGTTTCGTGGTGTCTAGCTCCACTACTTGTGGATTGTGGTTCTCAATCCTCTGTAGTGAGTTTTACAAGTGTCCTCAAGTGGGCTCTTTCACAGTATGCGGACAACCATTAGAACTGCGACTCCGTTAGATTTCCCATATAACTTCTTTTATATTCTTTCATAGTGTACAATTGCCTTCCAGACATTTGCACCCTATTCATTTGTGTGATATGTTTGTTATCAACCACTAACGAATGAACTCTTCTTATATGTATATTCGTTTAAATATAATTAGATTATTTTTACAACAGAGCCTAACTATTTTCTGACGTTCTAGTTAATGCTTAGTTCGTGTTCATTTGCAAAAAATGAACATTTTAAAGTGCGGATTTGATTAACAAAACAAACATTGCATTAGAAATTAAATTTGCATTGTCACATTCCATTAAACATATATGCATTTCAGTTGTCTTTGTGTACGTACTCTAGAATGTGCATATATTAAATCCCTAAAAGGTTTCTTAAATTTTCATGAGTAACATTTTTGATATGATACTAGATTTAGAAGAATATTCCTATTTTATATTATTTATAATATGGTGACCTAGCTTCAAATGTTTGTAGTCGTTTAGATAATGACATTTTTTCTTCTCTGTTTGCTACTTTGGTTAATTGTAGCTATTTTCATATACACCTAAGGGACTTCTAGACCTTTTCAAGGTCTCTTGTGCTATATATAACAAACGAGGTTCGATTTGTCGACGGAGTTGCTAAAATATTCTAAGAATATATTTTTACTTTAAATTATTATCGTAGTATACAAATTTAATGATTTAATCATTTGTTTGTTACTTTCTTATACGAAGTTATAATGAAGTATTGTGATCATGAAAAATAGTACAGATATGTTTTATTCGTAATGGAAGTTATACACATATTTTTTGTATATCTAAGTAAAAAAATCATGAACAAATAAAATATCACTGTATGAAATTAAATTTACCAAGTTTTGATTGGTTGCTATAGTTATTTTGATACTTTAGGAATTCTATCATGCATGCAATCGAAACGGAAATGATGTTGTTGTTTTTTTTATTATATTGATATACTGTATAATGCGTCTAAAATGGTTATATTTTACTGATTAACTTACGACGATCTAAAAACAGCCATTTTATTTCAAATATGGGAGGTGGATAATTTTTATCATATCCCCAGTGGACGAAGTTGAAAGCAAATTGCGTTATAACTTCAAAAATGGTGATTGACTTGCTAATTCACACTATATTTTATATTACACTATTATTATTTTTATGCCGTGCTTACTTTTTTCTTAATGTGACTTATCTGATAAAGCAAAACATGACAGAACACACCGTTTCAGCACAGATACGAGAAAAACTATGATACATTATGTACTTTATTTAAATGTTTATAAAGTATGTATTACAACGTTTTTGTTTTAAACAATTTTGTTAACAAAGCAGTGGCAATAATAAATCCAAATAAAAGAAATGCATACACAAATCATTCCTGTTGCAACAAACGCAAAGAAAAATAAAAGAAATCAAAACAACAATAAGAGAAAAATCTATTCATTTGTATGTGTTTGAAATGCAGCAACAAACAGAAATGTATGTCTGCGCGCATGCCCATCTGACCGCGACCATCGGTCTCTTTGCCACTTGCCGTCTGTGCATCGTCGAAGGTGGTACGCCGAAGTCTTTTGTCCTCACAGGCACACGAAGTTGTCTTGTATAACGTTATAACACCCACGCAAACTGTGGGAAGAAACGCGTCTTCTTAAGTCTATTCTTTTGTTCAAAATGTACAAGGCTAGTGCGTTCTTGTACGGCTTGCAAACGCGCCAAAATGTCCTCGGCGGTCGATTGCGATTTCAAAAGTGCGGCTGTGTATAGAACGGTTGTTGTTTTTAGTTCTTCGAGTGTCGAAATGACTTAGCATGTAATTGTTTATGCGAGAGACTATTTTTATAAAATGATGGACTGGGGAATCAGACGTATGTACATTTTTTAAAATGCTTTGTTTATAGTAGTTGTGTTGTGATCGCATACAGCGGTCTGTAAACTCATTTGAAAGCGGTCTCCGTTCTAAATGTATAGTCAGTGCTAGTAGTTCAAATCTGATATAGGATTTTTAGAAAAGCTTTCTTTTAATAAATCTAACATTTTTTCATCCATAATATTTGATGTAGATTTTGATAATTCTAGAGTCAAAATCCATCCGTCCTTAGTTAGATCAATCATATCAAATATGCTTTAGTTAAACAATTTGTATTAATAGTAGTATATGTAAAAGCATAACTCCTAATAGACAAATATAGCACTTAATATTTGAACACTATACCTACCATGTCGGTGCCTACCCTTGTTACACTGGTCGGGTATTCTATTTTTTTATGAAAAGATTTGGTTAAAATATGTATTATTAACAAACGAATTTATAAAGAACATTTCAAATAGACAAATCTTTTGTCACAAAAGTAAAACGTAATGATTTTCTGAAAGGTAATGTAGGTGAGTGTACCTTGTGTATAGCTGGCTGGTCCCTGGTTGGCTGCATATACTAGAGCTCAGCCGTGTGTATAACTTGTTTTCTTGGCTTTTTACCTCTTTTAATGGTAGTTTGATTTATAAAGAAGTTTGCTTTTGCGAACTGGATTTTATACGATGCTTAACTGTTATACATATATTCACTGACATTTATATCGTGAAACCGCTAGATTAATATTGATTATCGCAGAATGCATTTACAAACTGTAGTTTCGTGAATGTTAAATATGTTGTTGTAATATTCAATAATTTCCGAATGATTGACCTTCTACATTAGATTCTTAAAATAAGAGTTACATTCTTAGCAGAGTGCTTTCTTTAGTCTTCTTAGAACTATCGGAAATATTTGTAAAGTAACCGTTTGAAGTTACGCTTATGGTTACGATTCGAACTATTTAATTAACGAGAATAAAGATTTGTTTCTTTGAGTTATTTAATGATTCCATCCAACTTGATTAATTGGAGGATATAATATAATATAATATATTACGATTTTTTATAGGATCGCAAATAATGCGATTCAGAAATAACTAATAGCGTAATAAAAAATGATTACTTAATTCGCTAGCGAACAAACAAATATGTGTTTGTATGGTGTTTCTAATGGTGAAAGTAAGTCAGATTTTGAATGTTGCAAAACATATTTTATAGGAAGTGAAAATGTCTTCATTTCTGCATTTGTCTCATACCAAAACTTAAACGTATCGTTGCCAACTGCACTATGCGCATTTTAATAGTTCCATAAAAAATTGTTAGAAAAATTAATAACAGTTTTTGTTTATATATATATAATATATAGTATATATATATATATATATATATATATATATATATATATATATATATATATATATATTTAATTTTTTTCAATAATAATTTCTTAAACATAAAAAACGTAGTATGTATTCATGTTGAAGGGAAGTTGTTCCATATAGTTTATATATTACCATTTTTATGGTAACGTAAACACACATTATACTTTTAAATATTTGCTCTAGATTTATATTAAAAGCTTCCAATATTGATTTTCATTCCCATTACATAAACTACATGTATTTCCTCAAAACTACATAAACCTCCTGTTACAGACGAAAATAAACATCATAAATTATTGCAAATAAAAAAAAACCATACGAGAATTCCAAATTGAATTTTATAGAAGCTACCCATGACCCGGCATCTTTTTATTTAATTTAAAATTATGTTATAGGTACTTGAATATGTTTTATTTTGAGTAATTAAAAAATAACTGATTCAAAGTTTGAGTTTTTTAAAATAATATTCTCATTTTTTTAAAATAAATTTAAATCGTGTTGATTAGTAAATAAATACATATACTTCAGTGCGACATGACGGTATATTAATAGTCACTTGTTTATTTAAAAAAATAAAATATTTAACAAATGTGTTTATTTTTATCTGAGGTGCATTGTCAGTATTAATGATTTAATATGGTTATTTTCATAAAAAATATCGATTCGACCTCGTTTCACAGTAGCGACAATACAAATACTGCTGATGCCAACATTTCTAATTTGAATATTTTATGATTTGTACCTGTTGAGGGTTAAATAAATAAAGAATCGGGAAAAGTTTTACAAAGCTTATTTCACTGTTTTAACAAACTGTAGAATATGTATGTATATACATCGGCTCTTTAAAGATATGTATATAAAAAATTCTCTTCAATACTAGAACACGCCAAATTCGTGCTTATCAAATCACAAGTTGTAATATTTGATAGTTTTATACGTAGGTATTTAATATTCAGGACCAAATTTATTTTCGTCTATCAATAGGTAAATCGAATTTTGTGAAACTAACCAACTTTACTCTAATTTAAAATATATTGCTATTAGTAAATGTGGACTACTATCACTTATTTGGACCCATATAATATTTCAATATCAATTGTATTGACTTACATACTTTATTAATATTTACAATGTATTAATAACAAATATTTGATCTCCTTTGAGCGTCTTCGTAGCTGCAGAAAAGACATGTTTCAATAATTCAAATCTACTTTACTATAAATGTTGTATACTTTTTATATATTTCGATGATAAATAGTTGAAAATATCCTAATTCTCAAAATGCGGTAAGATAATCCCCATGATTTGTTCATTCTAATTTAACAAGTTGTATTCGCCTTTACCCTCTCAACTGTACCATATGTCATTTAGACTGACGTTAAAGAATGTTGATTCAATTTATGTTAATGCCGTTCTGCTATGTTCTCACAACCAGTACATCATAAAATAATGTATTTACATGGTTGTTAATTCTTTTTGAGCCAGTTAATTAATAACCTTTGTTGTTTTAATTTAATTTAAAATTCAGATGGAAATGTATACCCGGACAATTAATTAAAATATGCGTACTTTTGTTATAAAACAAAACAGGCGCAAAAATAGAAAAATATTTCAGCTTTACCCTATTATATTTTAATCACAAGTGTAATTATAAAAAATAAAGTCAAATGTATGTATGTACAACATGTTTTAAAATAATTCAGTTTTTTATGTATATATATATATATATATATATATATACACATACATATATATATATATATATATATATATATATATATATATATATATATGTATGTGTATATATATATATATATATATATATATATATATATATGTATGTGTATATATATATATATATATATATATATATATATATATATATATATATATATATATATATATATATATATATATATATACATAAAAAACTGAGTTTTTTTAAAACATGTTGTACATACATACATTTGACTTTATTTTTATAATTACACTTGGGATTAAAATATAATAGGGTAAAGCTGAAATATGTTTCTCTATATATATATATATATATATATATATATATATATATATATATATATATATTTATTTATTAAATACAGAAACCATCAAATATAATTTCCATTGTATTTTATTGGCTGCGTAATTGAATTCGCAAACTGTCAAAATAACTGTAGTAACCAAATAAAGAAAATGTTCGGAATAAAAATAAGCAATGATTTCGTTATTTTTGAGTAGAAATATATTGGTGAAAATAAAAATGTATCGTTTTAAAGTGTATATGTATGTCGAACTTGACATGAATAGGAAATACTATAATGCAGAAGGTTTTTTCCGTCTCGATATTCTCAATGTTTACGCATCAGCTACATATACATATATCTGACAACAGTTTGACAAATCACATCCCAAACAAAACATGTTGATGCTTCTATAAAATATTTACCAATGTTATAAAAATTGACCTTTCGTAAGAGTGACGATATTAATATCCACAGATAAAAAACGGTACCAATTTTATTCTAGTGATTTATAGGATTTGTAAGCTTTTTTATTCAGATGGAAAAGAGCCAATCGTTGTCCAGCTCCAGAAAATACATATGCATCGTATTTTGCATCCGAAACAAATAGATAAAATATAAACCCGCTGTTGTTTTATAAATCCGCTCATAGTAGTAGAGAGTGGAAATGGCTTTATTTTTGTTCTTTTAATGCTTATCAATTGTTTATTTTATAACAAACGAAGAATCGTAAGTAGTGTTTAAATTCAAAATGTCGACACGTCAGTAAAATCAATACCTATGTATATTAAATAAATGTTCATTTATCTCTTATAATGAAGAAGTGTTTCATCATCCAGAAACAGGCTGTGTTTACTGTATTTCCTCAATGCGGGTTCCACTGATTTACAGTCTGTTAAATACAAACAAAATATTATTGTAGACGCTCAAATGCGTGCAATTCAAATGTATGTATGTGTGTATGTATGTATGTACAAATATACACGAACGTGATTGTTGAGTATCAGGTTGTGAAATAGTTATTTTGGTACGACATCTAAATGTTTTATCATCATACCATATGGCCCACTTATCGAACGTTTGACATTATGCACCATAGTTGCAGTTGTGCTTCATGCCCATCATATATGTACAATCACAAGTACAAATCCACTCAGCGCTATTGAATACTTCCAATAAAATAATAACATAAATCATATTTCTCATCCACATAGAAAAGTGTGAGAATCGTATAAAATATTAATGAAATGTTCGAACTTGCTTGCGATTTGAACAACGTTGACTTAGACGATGATTGTTGATATTATAGTAGACAATTGAACTTGATTGAAATTGGTAGAGGATGTTATTGTTTTATATTAAAACACATTAATTGATTTATGGTAAAATCTCGTGTAATGTTTACTGTATTAATGTTTAAGAATTGACGAATAAACTGATATAGGAACGAGAAATGGTTCATAGCAAAACCCACCTATCCGAACCTTTGGCGCCGGTAGCTTCTAATTCAATTAGAATTAATTCTTTCACGAAAGCTGATCACTAAAAAATTAATAACTCAATCTAGTTACGATTGATAAAAATAGAATAAAGAAATTGCTCTTATTATTATAGTTAATTCATCTAGGTAATGATATAACACAAAGTTAATGTTTAATGTAAATTGATTTTTATTATAGTTTGCGTGTCGCTCCGGTATGTTGGGAGAGTAGTTTACTTTGAAATTAGGTACGTCAAACACACACCCGTCAACACATATTGTGTTCTGCGCCGGCGAACTATTCTACCCCACACACACACACACACAACATTGAACTATATACATACCTGTGGACTCGTGTAATTAGTTTCATTATCACTTGAACCGTTCATAAGTTGCGAAGTGCTACTAGTCGTCGGTGTGGCGTCACTTGCCTGCCGCTACGGTTCAAGCGGTAAACCGCGCGAAATTTATATTCTATGTGCGCGAAATGTTTCGGTTTTTACGAAAACGATTTTCGTTCAATTATTATTTACGCTTTTGTTTCGTTTTCTTTCCGCGACTTCTTAGTTGCCTTATTGATTTGGTGCGGCAATTCTTTTAATTATTGTTCGCGTACGAAATAATTTTTTTATAATAATAAAAAACGTTAAGGTGTTTAATTATAAAATTAATAATTTATACCTAATACAATTATTAAGTATTGTTTTAAAAATAACTAAAAAGTTATATTAGTTGAGAATGCAATTAAAATTTATTTTAATATTACAGAAATAATTACAATTTTATATTTATAGCTTATAATATTGCTTCAGTTTAATACAATTAAATAATATAGATCCATAAAGTAATACAAGTGTTTATAATGTTCTAAAATAATTAATGTTTTTGCCGCACATATACAATTTTATACCAATGTAATTAAATACTTTACTAGTAAACATAGTTTTATTATAACTAAACTAAAAATGATTAAAAATCAATTAGTAATATAATAATTTTTTATCTAATTAAACATTTATCTACAGCTTAAATAATTTATTCAATAAAGTTATTATATGTTACTGAAGAAAGGTTAACGGAAAACCTTTTTAATAAATTAAATTTACATACGCAGTAAGAAAAAAATTATTTAATTCATTGAAATGAAATACTACTGTAGTTACAATAAATACGCACGTCATAATTAATCAAATTAAATAATTAATAAAAATATATAGTACCTACAATAAATAAATGTTCAATTTAAAAAAAAAACTATGATATAAACCCAAATAAACATGTTTAATTATCACTTCAAGAATCCAGCTTTATTAAATTTAAAATGCGAAGTTCTACTGGGTATGTACCATCGAATAAGAAGCTGTACATAATAACGCTTTTCTAACTTGATTCTACTAACAATCTTAAAGTTTCCCTCATATGCTTATAATCTTCTCAAGTAATTAAAACATGTTGGGATTCCGTTTTAAGAACCCCGCCTTGCGAAATATCAAATGTGAAGTAATGCTGGGTACGTAAGACCAAAAATATATCGTCAAACAAATTTGTAGTAATGCACGTAGTATCGCAATTTTGTACGCACTTATTATGCCAGTTATATATTAGAATATAGGTAATTTAAAAGGTTGTGGATCATTTTCACGCTTTGTTATGTATTTGAAATAAAACTATAATATATTATTGTGTAAATTGCATTTAATTGGTTTTAAATCAAATGATTAAAGTTGACAGTGTTCCAATCAAGATATAGAATTACTCCAATTTTTCCTTAGTCAAATAAGCATTTGAAATATTTCGCGTTAAGAAATAAAAACATATTTATATTGAATAAAAGATAGCATTTTATATACGCACACAGTTCATGCATGCGAAATTAATTAAAACCTATCTGGATGAATTTTATTTATTTTATGGGCACATCGGCGCTCATCTCCCAGAGGACAATGCTTCGCAATCATCTGGATGTTCCCTTATCTTTGATACCATTAGTATAATAAAAACACGCACCACCTCGGTTTGCTTCAATTAATATTTAACATTTCTTTTTATGTACATATTTACTATTGCGAATATTATAAACGCACATGAAATGAACATATATTCTTTTCGTTTCGTTCATTTTATTTCAACATATTTAAAAATATCTCGTAAACATTTAATTTTTTTCACAGAGTTCAAATTAATATTGCTTCTTCTCGTTCGAAAAATGGGCCAATGCTTACATTTTTGTTTATATGATTGTTGGATTGAGATTGATTGTTACTGAAGCTAACACTACTAATAAGTTTTTTTTATAGTAAAATTAATAGTAACAATAAATATAATGATGCAGAAGAAGAAAAATGTTCGAGTATAAAATTAATGGTGCTATAAACATTAAAAATATATATATATATATAATATATATATATATATATATATATATATATATATATATTTGTACGTATATATATGTAAATAATGTATGTGTCCACAACTTATAGTGTGATAAAAAATAAAAGTCTTTCCCAAAATAGTTTTAAAAGTCTAATTTTCTCTTATCTAGTTTTTTTGTTGTTGCTGGAAAGTTCATATTTTTTAATAAAATGTCAGCTTATTAAATAACGAACCGTTTATATATTAAACCAAAACTACAATATGTAATTTAATTACATTGACTACACATACAACATTACATCCAGTAATTATTTAAGCGTGAATATTAATTGTGAAAGTTTGCGTCACTGGAATATCAAATAATTTAGCGTACTGATACGGTTCTCTTGGTAACCGATTAGTGAACATTTAACTAGTCAAACTGTTCTAGCTTATTAACATTTTAGTCGATTTAGTAACGGTATATACTAGTGGCTAATTCGAAACCTGGAGAAACTATAAGCATCGCCAATCTCAGTAAATTCAGTAAAATCAATATAAAACATATATTATCGTTTTAAATAATAAAACTTTTACAATAAATGATTTATTGCAAAAGTCAGCCGTACGTTTTATAGAAAATTTGAAAAATCATCTTAAATAATATATTTAATAATACTATTTATAAGTTTAAGATTTGATTTTTATAAAAAGCTGCAATACTAATGTTTGGCCACTCCTAAAGTATATGTGATTAATTGGTTTTTTTTTTTTTGGGAAAAAACAAAATGGAATACCTTCCCCGAAATATCCTATCGAACTTTAAGAAAAATGCTACGTATCTTTAATTGCTAATAAGCACTCGTTGAAGGTCACGAATAAAGAAAGAAATTGAAACACGTCATTAATAGCAATTAGTGAACCATTTATAGTGTCAAAATTAATAAACGCTTAATTTATCTTAATTAAAGTATAAGTTATATTTAATCTTATAATGCCAGCATTTAAAACGTTCCGGACTATATAATACTACAGGTGAAATTAGCATTTTTATCCAAATCATCTAACGAGATTGTTAGTGAAGATGTGCACTTTGTAAATCTATTTAAAGTTCATAAATTTGAAACTAGGAACACAATTTGCAATTGAGTAGGTTGAACGGTCGTGGTTGTCACATAGTAATACGTTTGCATAATTTTCGAATTTATGATGAATTTGTCAACGGAGATGAGTCACACTTCCAGCGCCTAGTCGAGAAGGCGTATTTCATTTCCTTCGATTGTTTTTATGCCTGGTTTCATAAAAGATTGGTACGTCTAACATCGTTGCTAAAATAACAGTTTCACATTCTCCAAACGAAACACTCGAAATTGATTAAATTTAGAGAATGAGATTAAATATACTTTTAGATCCTTTGAAAATATAGAAATTCACTCAGCACTGTAATAACGGCAATGGGAGCGGAAGTCAATTTTAAAAAACGTCTACGTATTTGCTATAGTTCTTAAGCGCAAGTTTGCACACAATTTCAAGAAATTCCAGGCGCCTGAACAATATTTGTTTTATTTTTTACTTACTTCACTAGTTTTAAAAATGATGTTTATATAAAACTATGGCATTGGTTTGATTTTTAAAAAATGAAGTTTTTTTGTTGTAAAAATAGCCCGTTAGAGAGTGTAAATTGATTTATTTTTTGTTGCTTTAATATTTATATATTGTTTATAATGTACTAAACGAAAGCTATATTTAAACATCGTACGTGTTATTGAATTCATCTAGACTGGATAGACCACTCTCGGTTCCATCAGTAAAAGCAATATATTGTCGAAGCAAAAAAATGTAAACATTTATTACAGAAAATTTCTCTAGTCTTATGCAGCATGTCCTAAACTAAACCATAACAGCAAGCATGTGATGTGATGTATCCCCTTGAAACGGTTTGGTAAATATGTTCTACAACCCGTTTTATACGATCTGTTTTTCTAAACAATCACTTTTTCCTATTTCACACGATTCATTTGCATTTAGGTCATGTAAAGTATGATGCACACAGTTTTACACCGGCTAAAACATCATAGTGCCGTGCCACGCCCTACCAATTCTACACTTCGTCAAATACTATTTTCACCGCAAGCTCTTATACATATACATACATATGTATGTATGTATGTATGTACTATGCGTTCGAAATAAATTCGCAATAGAATTTTACCCGTTGATTTGCGCTTATTTGATAAAAATTCAATTTTGCTACGTTAAAAAATCAGAAAGCTGTTTAAAAGCTCTATTATTAGATGTTTCAAGCATATGTCGTTATCCGTGCAAATGCGTTGACATAAAGTTTTATTTTAGCGCATTTTTACATCCCTATTTCCAGCATGACATGCAATCTTCATCTATTTTAAGAACGCAAGATGCTTGCATGCGATACGTTGAAATGTGTCTTTTTTGTGGTACGAAAATAATGTCAAGATCGAGTCTGTCAGTTGCAAATAAGATTTATCAGTTTTCCTGGTTTATATTGATTGGTAGTTGATTCCAATATATGTTTATAGGTTTCATTTTAACTTCTTTTTATTTTAAGTGGTTTAATCCTCATGGTTTTATAGATTTTAGTACCATAAGTTAGATGTTAATGTTATATTATTCGGCGCTCGAAAGTTGACAGACAGAATGAAAAGATATATTTTTCCCGTATCCAATTACAGTATACATTTGAAGCTAACTAAATATAATCTCAAGTTGTCTAGATGTAACAATTCTATCTCGAATAATGTCTCTTCAGTTCTCTGAAGTTGTGTAACACTAATCCATCAGTTGCCACTCCACAGTGTATAGTTATTGTATTGTGACCGGATCCTCATGTGGACCAACGTTAGTACAAGCATTTATATATGCTTGTCTAGACACAATTATTATGTCTACAGTTTATCAAAGTTAACTTGCAACACGTTCACAACTCACTAACTCGTAATATGAACGAACTAATTTTAGTTCCATTTATTTTTGCAGGCTATTCATCACTAACAGCTAATGTATGTATGTACATACATACATACATACATACATACATACAGTTATATTTGTTTTTTGTTCTGATGAGGAAGCACTGATTAAATAAATATTTTTCTTTGGTCTTTTTGTTGTTTTAAAATGCGACGTGGGTGGTGTATCAAATCTATTCCCGATTATTGCAAATAATGATTTGAATCATTTATTTATCGCCTTAAACATAAGCTATCAAATTACTTCATTTGTGGGTAAATGATCGTAACTAATAGCTATAGTCATCAAACAATTTATTGTTAGTGCATTTAATTCCAAACACTTGCATTTTCTTTCGTCATTTTTCAACTAGCGAAATATAATTAAAATTTTGAATATTTAGTAGAATTTATTTTAACAATTTTCAGAAATGTTTATTTGTTGACCTATATTCTTGATGATAAAGTAGATATCCAATTATAGTTCAGTTTAATAAGTATTTAAGTTTAATTTTTGCCATGTGTAAAAAAATGGATAAAAATAAATGATTATATAGGTAGTTCAACATTTCTCAAACGCAATCCCTATATTTATTGTTTACTGTTTGGAGATTTCCATAGACATAATAATGAAAAATAATTTATATTGCGATCATATTAAATGTGTTAGCGACCTCGGAATTCAAAAACGCGAATATATGTACATAGATCACAAGTGTGTATTGCTCGTCAACGTTTTGAGCGAAATCGATTATTTATTTATTATATACATACGTACTATTATTACATTACGTTGATAAATATATTCATTGTTAAATGTACCTTTTGATGTCCTAATAACATCGATTTTATTTAACACGCAAACACAAAATTAGAGGTGTGACAAAATTATTTATACTTTACCGCTTTGCATAGACGGTAATATAAACCTTGTTATATGTAAACTTCATAATGACTTTCTGTCAATATTATATGAATATTTATTATGCCTTAATGACATTATTGAGGGTAGTTTAATAAAAAATATTTTGTGTCTAACTTATTATTGCAAATATATTTTTCTTTAAAACTATTATACCTCAACATACATAAGTAGTTTAGTTAAATAATTATTTCGGTGTATCCAAACTTCAATAGGTATATGGGGGGGCTACAGTTACATTATTTTAGCAATCAATCACAACGAAAATTATATTTGATAAAGTTGATACAATTTTAAGGCAAATAAAAAAATAAAATTAGTATTTAATTTATATTCAGAATATCATATTTTATATTATGTTCTTTGCTTGCATATATTTTCTAAATAATATATAGGTACCGTTCTATGCATTAAAATAGTAATATTCTTCAGCGCTAATCTTAACGTAATTAGTGTTTCTTATTGATTTTGTATACGAATTAGGTCAGACCATTTTTCAATTTTTTTATATAATTATAATATGACGTATATTAATACAATATTTCAATGATCTTGTGATAAAAATATGAGTGACATTGGCCTATATTTTAGTCATTCATAAATCCTGCTTCAACCGTTAAATTCATCTTATGTTGTGCTCAATCCAATACTACATATGTCTACACGCAATGGCTCTATAACTAAACAACAATATTAAAATATGAATTCTACTTCACTGTGTTTTGGTACTTTTTCTGTGATAACAGAAGGTGTGTACAATGTGCCCCTCAACGTAGTTATTACTATTTATTCATCCCTTTATCCAAACAGCTTTTAACGCAATTAAACTGGTCGCCTGGTTAGGGGTTAGCGGAAAGGTGAAGTATGCTTTTCATCGCAATGCGGAATTCACATTTGCGATAAAATTGATTATCCGTGAATTCGTGGTCTTTGACTCCTTGCGATATACCTATACATATGTATGTAGTAACGAATGCCTATTATCGCCTGCGTTTGCGAAAAGTTCATTATAGCTTCATTAAAGAGCCACTTTAACTTTAATGATTTTACGAGTCGCGTATCCACTATTTTCTGAAAACATCTAAAAATTCATCGTAGTAATCTCATTTTCACTGCAGTTTGCACTCATATGCACTTCCTAACACGATGGTAGGTACTCAACGAAAATTGTTCTAAAAATAGCGTAAAGTAAAGTTATTGGACTATGTTCAAATCCATTTATCGCGTAACAATGAAACAAACATATATTCTGTTATTTTAACTTTCTTATACGTAGTAAAAGAAATCACGAAACATTTTTCGTTTTAATCGAAACTGCAATATCATGTTATTGCATTAAACACATGTACTAAACTAACACAACACTAGTTATGTATATAAACTTCTAACTATAACCAGGCTTTAAAATAAACAGTGTAACTGAACTTTGTTTGCTTTTGATTAATCTAATTTCACACTTTGCATTGTATGCTATGAGGTAGTGTTCAAATTTATAATTTACACATTTCTGTTTACCTTCCGATGTGAATTTTGATTGAATTGCCATGTATGATCATTCGCGTTCGCAACCAATATGAGTAAATATTTATTTTCCACCCTATTTTATCAATTTTGTATTACGAATATTAAAAATAGATACATTAATCAATAAATGTGCACGTATTCTAACTGCATAAATTGAATATTTAGAAATATGTATTAACCGTAACATTTAGATATTGTGGATGAAGTTACATCAATGGATGTTTGATGACCATAACCAATTGAGCGTGTTGAAAAATCCAGCTCTAGCATAATAAGATTTTTTTAAATTTAACATAAAATTCAAGAAAATATTACCTACCATTCTAGAAATTATTATGGCCGGACGTGCTTTACTTTTCAAATTTACTTAAAACTTGAGAAAATATTTATATATAATATTTTATATAGGTATTTTACTAACTTTTGAAACGCTTTTTTGCTAGTACTAAACATTTTTTAAAACATTTATAGTTTGCGCTGTTGTCTATTTGATGACATGAAATTAAGTGTTACTAATTAAAAATGTACCGGTTTGTCATTAAATTAAATAATGACTTGTTTTAAATTTCCCTGCAAAAGTAGCGATGTTTCTTAAATCTAACAACGTTTGGAATTTTTGTTGCAGCTCGCACTAATTATAACAAAAAAAAAAAAACTTTATAAATAAAGTAACATTTAAACATTAGCGAGAGAAGCTTAAGCCCCGCCACCACGTCAAGGTAAACTCCAAGAGGGTTCCGTTCAAAAATCAACTCCATAGCTAGACTTGAATTAAAACATATAGGCTACGATTTATGAAAGATTCTATATTGAGATACAAACTTATATATTTAATTACCTATAAGCGATCATTTTGAACGGATCCCGGCGGGGGCCCTACCTAACTGAATATATTCCCACCCCCTACCTATTTGAAGATACCCTCTCCCCTACCTAATATTCGAGATAGTTATTCTAATTTGTGCTTCTGAGCACGGGGCGCACGTATAGTTTCGAAGTTATTGATCAAAATCATAATATTAAAGCTGAAATATTAATAGAACTAGAGCTGAAACGAATACATGTATTTATGTGGCACTGAAAGGGTTGGGGAGGGCCACGGAGGACTCTAGCTTACAAACTAACATCTTACGTCTACTGAAAAACAAGCTGAAAAATTAGTAAAAGTTAGGCTAGTAAAAAGTATGATTAGCTTAATTAATTAAAACTAGCTGAAAAAAACTTAGAGCTACAATAGCTGAAAGGGAAAATATTAGGCTGAAAGAAAGCTGTAAAATTAGAAAGGGTTAAGCTGAAAAGGAATTGGTTAGTACATACATAAAATAAACACTGGCGTGACCAGATCGTAGAAAAAGGAATTTATATTTAATATTTAAAGTACAACACATATATTTAATAAATATATATTTAATTTTATTAAAATAATAAAAGTTATTAATATGAATCTGGCCACGATTTAAATTAGATAAATAAATAAAAATCTAGCGAAGTCCAACACAGCTCCTAAATGGGTCAGCATGATCCTGAAGTACTGGAAAGGAAAATTTGATTAACTTTTACCAAGCTAGACTTACGTTTAACTCAGTAAATCCTAACAGGACCCTTTACAGTGCCTCTTATAACAAATATACCTACACACTTTTTAAACCAATTTTGTTGCAACTTTGAAGCACCTGAGTTTCCAGGTGCTTCTTTGTTGTTTTGATGCATAGCAATATGTTTTATTGCGTTTAAGGGCCTCACGAGGACCCAGAGCCAACACGGGGACTCAGAGGGCCAACACGGGGACCCAGAGCCAACACGAGGACTCATACTTAAAACTATTGTTGTTCAATTGACTCAAAATTAATTAAAAAATAAATAGCTATCGTATATATTGCAACAAATGCAAAATAAATTACGCTAAAATTTAATTAAATAAACTCTTTACTGAATTGAATAGAAAACTATAAAAGATTATTTTGAAGATTTTTTGAATATTTGAAGATAGTTATTCTAATTTGTGCTTCTGAGCACGAGGCACACACAATTGTGTGCTGATGCGTGATGTATTTGTAACATTGGGTACGACACAATGTTACACCTGTAAGTAAATAACTGAAAGAAATTTGGATTAGAAGGCGAACTGCCATAGATAGGGTGCAGTGTGCAAGTCTGCTCACACACTGCGAATACTTTAAAAGGTGGACACCCAGTTAACCAGGACTGGGACGTCCGAAAAACGTTAAATCTGAAAGTGTGAAAGTACAGTTAGTTATTGGGGGCCCACCTCGCTCCTGCGGCAGGCCCAGTGTTTCGAGATTTTATTATTATGACCAAACGGAATGGTCAAACCAACCAACAAATCAATCCGGTTCCCAGTGAACCCAGTTCGGCACTTGTGCTAGCACTACTGCACCCTGGTCGTACAGTAGAGAGACTCGTAACCGTTCCAGAGACACCAGGCACCCACTGTACATCGTACAATATACAAATAGGCTTTCTTGGACGACTCGTCAGTCAGTTGTTTGCAACGCGCCAATATTAACAAGTGCCACCCATCTCATTTAACCGACCGTGTACTTAGGACCCTGCACATGCACGAGCTAATGTACCTTTCTACACCGCACCCCAGGTCATCCGTGTCACTGGCAATGACCACCATATCGGTATATCCAACCTTAAGGCACGTCCACAACCGCCAGTAGATTTACGCTATACGAACACGTTACTCACGCGAAGCAGGACACAGAAGGAAGCTACGATATGCGGCATGCCAGTGAACAACAGACCCCCAAGACGAGAGCATATACTTAGTACCTCCAGCACTCGTATCAGATGCTGATCGACGTGTAGTGACGCAGTCAAAAGTACAACAATCGGCTAACATATTGATGAAGTCACACCTAATGATATCAGCGTTAGGTATATGACTTTAATATTGAATTTGAATAAGATATAACTTCAATCGCGAACCGCCCACCCCAAAACACCCGACACCCGAATTAAAAACCCAACCAGAATGAATGTATATAAACATTCGAGAATCTATATCACGCGATCATACTGAAGTACAACAACGATCTGCCCCCGGAGCAGAACTGCCAGAGTGTGGACAGTACGCGATATCGATACAAAAAAGGTCTTCATGTTGTTGTTATCTAGAAGTCCAACGGTGGTTGCTCCAACGATGTCAAGGAGGAATGTGTATTTACAAACGAAACGGAACGGAACGAAACGAGAAGGAACTGAAGAAAATACTTGCTCTAACCGTAAGAGGGCAGGTGCTACCGCATATATTTGAAACCAAAGCGCGTGTTTCAGACATATGCAGACATTTGTTTAAAGAAGTTAAATGAACCATGGTAAGGTTGAATTGCTTCAACCACCATTTCATCAGGTTCTGCAATCAATTATCAGGGGTGGTTTGGAACAAGTTATTCTCTAAAGTTGAACAATGTTTTTCGGGCATGTGCTATTTTATATTAGGCAATTTAATTAATTTTAATTAATGTCATTTAATTAAAAAAAAGTTATTGATCAATATGAGTGAATTAAATTATATTTCCCAGTTGTTTAACCATTTCTGAATACGCGCCGTATTCAGAAATAGTTAAAAGAAGATAGAAGAAGAAGCATTACAATATAGGTACACCCGAAGACAGTGGATTCTCTTTACATTTTGTATCCTAAAGTAGAAAATCACTGCCTGATACGATACGTACGAAGTATATTAGAAGTAGAAATGGTACTCACCAAATCCGCATCCAATACTTGTTCCTCTCCTAACCACAGCTGAAGTTCTAGTTGCTCCTGTTAGCGATTGATTCATTGATGATTGCACTGGATTTTATTTCGCGAAATCATTTATTTTTAATCACTCACTAATAGCACAATTTTTAATCATGAATTTACCACAATTATTTAAGCGCTCACTTTTACTATCACAGAGTTTTAATCGGAAATGCGAATTTATTTTTAAGAAACTTTCAATAATACTTTATAGGGAATGGCTGATATTTTACGTAGTCATTTCACTAATTGAGAAACACTCGCGGAAATATTCAAATAAATAAATCACTTGTTGACGAATCGGATGGTACATACATATATATTTATACATATAAACAATAATAAAGAAAGAAAGAAAGAAAGAAATAAACTGGGAAATACAAAGATAGCACATGCCGGATAATAAAAAATCACTTACTTGTTCTATTCTTAAAGCCCTTTGGTTGTTGTGGATTGGTCGCCCCTAAAACATTGGCAAATGCATTAGTAATCATGTCTAGTAATCGAAAAAATGCTTAAAACACCCCACGCGACCGGTTTTAAGATGTTTTTATTAAATTCTGAACTCAAAGTTAAGGCAAATAAATAAAAAACACTAAATTAATAAACGAATGTTGTAAACGAAAAGCATGAAAGCCCGCGTCATGCAATGTATTAGGTTAGAATCACGCCATATACATTTAACGTATAAGGTTAGAAATGAAATATTTTCCAAAAATCTAATTTATTCTATCAGATTGCACTATAAACTTTACTAAATATCAATTATCATTATATTAGCACCCAAAAAAACATATAAGAACCGCGTTATTAAACCCCTTTTTTATAATATTAGTATTAACAAAATTTCTGCTGTCAACCGTAGTAGGTGCACGTGCACTGTAAGTATAGCTGGCTGATCACGGCCTACCTCGTTCTAGTATTATTAACATTACTATACAATTACTGGTTTAAACTGTAAAACAAAATTTAAAAATCTAAAAATCGCTATAAAACCACTGCTAATAGAAGAGCCAAAAGTACACAAAATGTATACAGATTTTAAGCCCAGCAAACAACCACCTCTGCTTGGCGGTTCAGTGTGATTTTGCCGTAACATTTATGAAGAACTATGATTTATTAAAACCGAATTTCTGAATGATTTAAAACACAATTTCCATTGCACAAACATTACACATTGTTTAAACCCGCGTTTAAATTATATTATTTAATCACTACATCAGTGACAGACTTTTTTTCCCCCAACTTTTAAACGGAAAGAATAAATATTTATTTTAAATTTAAAGTAGGTATGTAAAATCGCGGCACTTGTTCAAAATAATCAACGCAATAATTAAACATATAAATAATTAATAGAAACGCACTTTTAATTATGGGGAAAAAACCGTTTTACAAAAGCACCACATACGCACGGGGGCCGCAACCGGTACATCCTATTTATTGAATTTAAATTTTTGAACCCTTTACTGAATATATCAAGTTACTTATTTCAAAAAAGTAATAATCATTTAAATAATATTTGATTTCTAATAAATTACTAAAAGAAATTTATTGCTATTTAAAAATAAAAACAATTTAAACAAATATCTAAAATATATAACGAATCCCCCTCCCCCCTTGACCCCAAAGAAACATATACATATATAAATATTTTATAAGATGATGACTAAGAAATTTAAATAGGTAGATGGCATCAAAATAAAAATTACCTTAAGTCTCTGCTTCCTCGAATTTGAGGGACTGCTTTATGAATTGCCCGATTGATCCTGCAACAAAAAAACATGCAAATATTTTTAATAATATTCTATAAATATTTGTGTTTAGTAACGTTGTTTAATAATCTTTAAAAGTCCTAATACAATCATTTAAAGTATCAGAAATGGTGTAACGTTATTTAAAAAATAATTATATATCTGTTAACATCTTAAAACAATTCTATTTATAATAATAAAAAAAGCAGAAAATCTCTATTACCTATGGAAGGTTCGCGAAACACTGGCAAACTCCCGTAAATTATTTGTACGCTAACTATAGTAGATACGAAAAACACTATTTTACGCGATTTGTTATAATTTAAACAATTTTTAAACAATTTAACGCTATTGTAACTACCACTTATACAGTTTTACATGCATTAAAGAAATGTAAAATGAACTTTTGTGGTCGGCGTCTATCGACAAACTGGTTGATTCCGTACCAATTTCAACAAGATTCTACGTAGTATATCAAGCAATAGGAAAATAAATTTCGGGTTTACGTATATACATAAAGATAAACAAGGATAGATACATTTCAAAGTGCAGGTGTTCATTTATGTGTATTCTTTTCTAATATATTTTTATTTGCATGCATTTGTGAATACAGAAATACAGACCCCGGGCGTGCAATTTAAATAGCGGCCAGTCCTGCCGCGATTACCGCGGAAAAAAATAAATCACTTGGTTTATGAATCGGATGGTAAAGATAGCAAATTACTCACATTTTCTTTTTCTTAAACAATGCTTAAAACACCTCCACGCGACCGTTTTTAAGATTTATTTATTAAATTCTGAACTCAAAGTTAAGGAAGATAAATAAAAACACTAAATCAATAAACGGAAAGAATGAACCGAGCTAGCAATGCTCGAGCCATTCAACGTAAAATAATTAATAGAAACGCACTTTTAATTGTGGGGAAAAAAGCGTTTTGCAAAAGCGCCACATACGCACGGGGGCTTCAATCGGTACATCCTATTTATTGAATTTACATTTTTGAACCCTTTACTGAATATATCAAGTTACTTATTTCAAAAAAGTAATAATCATTTAAATAATATTTCATTTCTAATAAATTACTAAAAGAAATTTATTGCTATTTAAAAATAAAAACAATTTAAACAAATATCCAAAATATATAACGAATCCCCCCTCCCCCTTTCTTGCCCCCATAAAAACATATACATATATAAATATTTTATAAGATGATGACTAAGAAATTTAAATAGGTAGATGGCATCAAAATAAAAATTACCTTAAGTCTCTGCTACCTCGAATTTGAGGGACTGCTTTATGAATTGCCCGATTGATCCTGCAACAAAAAAACATGCAAATATTTTTAATAATATTCTATAAATGTTTAATGTCTAATAATGTTTAAAAGTCCTAAAATAGTCATTTAAACTATCAGAAATGATGTAACGTTATTTAAAAAATAATTATATATCTGTAAACATCTTAAAACAATTGTGTTTATAATAATAAAATAGCAGAAAATCTCTATTACCTATGGAAGGTTCGCGAAACACTGGCAAAGTTCCGTAAATTATTTGTACGCTAACTATAGTAGGTACGAAAAACACTATTTTACGCGATTTGATACAATTTAAACAATGTTTAAACAATTTAACGCTATTTTAACAACAATTTATACAGTTTTACATGCATTAAATAAAAGTAAAATGAACTTTTGTGGTCGGCGTCTATCGACAAACTGGTTCATTCCGTACCAATTTCAACAAGATTCTACGTAGTATATCAAGCAATAGGAAAATAAATTTCGGGTTTACGTATATACATAAAGATAAACAAGGATAGATATATTTCAAAGTGCAGGTGTTCATTTATGTGTATTCTTTTCTAATATATTTTTATTTGCATGCATTTGTGTGTACAGAAATATAGACCCCGGGCGTGCAATTTAAATAGCGGCGAGACCTACCGCGGAAAAAAATAAATCACTTGGTTTATGAATCGGATGGTAAAGATAGCAAATTACTCACATTTTCTTTTTCTTAAACAATGCTTAAAACACCTCCACGCGACCGTTTTTAAGATTTATTTATTAAATTCTGAACTCAAAGTTAAGGAAGATAAATAAAAAACACTAAATTAATAAACGGAAAGAATGAACCGAGCTAGCAATGCTCGAGCCATTCAACGTAAAATAATTAATAGAAACGCACTTTTAATTGTGGGGAAAAAAGCGTTTTGCAAAAGCGCCACATACGCACGGGGGCCTCAATCGGTACATCCTATTTATTGAATTTACATTTTTGAACCCTTTACTGAATATATCAAGTTACTTATTTCAAAAAAGTAATAACCATTTAAATAATATTTCATTTCTAATAAATTACTAAAAGAAATTTATTGCTATTTAAAAATAAAAACAATTTAAACAAATATCCAAAATATATAACGAATCTCCCCCCCCCCCCCCCCTCCCCTTTCTTGCCACTATAGAAACATATACATATATAAATATTTTATAAGATGATGACTAAGAAATATAAATAGATAGATGGCATCAAAATAAAATTACCTTAAAGTCTCTGCTACCTCGAATTTGAGGAACTGCTTTATGAATTGCCCGATTGATCCTGCAAAAAAAAACATGCAAATATTTTTAATAATATTCTATAAATGTTTGTGGTTAGTAACGTTGTTTAACAATGTTTAAAAGTCCTAAAATATTCATTTAAAGTATCAGAAATGGTGTAACGTTATTTAAAAAATAATTATATATCTGTAAACATTTTAAAATAATTGTATTTATGTTAATAAAAAAGCAGAAAATCTTACCTATGGAAGTTTCGCGAAACACTGGCAAACTCCCGTAAATTATTACGTTAACTATAGTACGAAAAACACTATCTTACGCGATTTGACACAATTTAACCAATTTTTAAACAATTTAACGCTATTTTAACAACAATTTATATAGATTTTCATGCATTAAGCAGATATAAAATGAACTTTTCTGGTCGGCGTCTATCGAAAAACTAGTTATTGCAGACCAATTTGGACAAGATTATAAGTACGTAACAAGTAATAACAACATCAATTTTGAATCTATAAGATAAACAAGGATAGATACATTTCAGAGTGCAGGTGTCCATTTCTGTGTATTATTTTCTAATATATCTCCCTAGACCCTGGGCGTGCAATTTAAATAGCGGCAAGTCCACCCGCGATCACCGTATAACATGTAGAAATCACTAAAATCTAATCTATTCAATCAGATCGCACTATACACTTGATCGAATATCAATTATCATTATATTATACTGTCTGACAAAATATACTGTCTACGTATAAGAAAGTTTAGGGCAATACATTGCCGATGATTTAGTTTTCGAATGAACTTAAAACCTTACAAAATATTTATACATACATATATAATATTTTAAATATTTTACCAACCTCTCGAGATCAATGACAATACTTACTTATATAAAAACACGAAACAATAATTCGTTAGCTCTTCTAAATTTAATTTTAAATTTGCTAAATCATATTTCATTATTTTAGACTTGAGTTCCAATGCATACCGACAAATATCTATTGAAATGTTCAATACAAATAAAAAGACACTTAAACCGAGTATTTTCGTCTCGAAATTTTTCATGAAGAAACAAAGAGAATCCTAATTCTCTTTGATGTAGTTTGTTTGCTCCTAAGACCCTTGCACTTCGGGAAGTTTAATTATTATTGATTATACAAAATGCGATTGCATGTTTATATTTTCGTGGTGACTAACATATGTACATAAATGTAAGTTGTGCATTTCGTAGTTTGGTTGAAATGTAACGAAATCTTTTTCAACGCTATTTAGTACATGCAAGAAAAATTCTCATACTTAAATGCTATATAATTCTATGTCGCGTCGCGTAAGTACAGCAAATTATTTTCACTCAACTGCTATGTGAGAAAAGATGTTACATTTTTTCGTTAACAGTATAATCCTTTTAGAAATTCGTTAAAAAGTTTTCTAGGTTTGACGGATGCAAGTTAATTTTGGTACTTTAAAGGTTGAGGATTTGATTTAAGACACTTGTGTAAGTAGTAACTTGTTGAATATTAACAAACGTTAATTAGAATGGATGAACAACAGATAGAGTTATTCTGAAGTAGAAGACTGAAAGAAAGCATCTGCTTTTGTGTCTCTGTCGATGCTGGTACAGCATACTTGAATATGAAGTCTAATTGCGTTAGTGTTTGATGGAAACTTTAGTAAACAGTGTGTGTACACTCGTGCTACTTCACTGTTCTATGCTAAGATTCGCTTAAGGAGATGTAAAACGTTTCCCGAAAACATTTACAACGATTTAGAGTTACTGGGCAATTAGCAAAACCAATATTAAAAATACTGCACAATTAATTTGGATAGCATAACAATAAAATACAACTTAACTTATTCAATATTGAATCACCAGTATAAGAGCATCTACGAGTACTTCTGGCAAATACATAATATATACATACATATGTACGTATTTTATGTAAATGTAAACCTACTAACAAAAATAATATTGCTACATATATTTAGTTGTCACACCTTTTCCGCTATCGCTTGATTAATTTTCGGAATTAGAACGGAACTTTATTTCTCAATATGTAAACATATTTCCACATTTTCAGTTACGTTCCTAGGTGTGTTTATCTTGTGAAAACACTTGTTGAAACATCTATGCTTATTAGCAGATTTGAGACATTGTTGTTCACCGGAAGTGAAGGTGTACATACATCTGTAATATGTCATTTGTTTCAGAAATGCTTAAGAAAGTGAAAGATTACTTTATAATTTTCTAAAAACACATAGGAGTAAGGCTGTGTTCGGATCCATTATACTGCCCTAATGATCACAATGCATGTATTTAGTTAGTGTGCATTTTGAACATCTAAATATTAAAATCCGTGAATTCGAACGTAGGTAAAATCATATAAATATGCATGTATGTATGTACATGCATATGTTGATGCCCACGAGAAAAACAAATATTTTATAGATAAGTCACTATTTGTACTCCATAGTAGATTATATAACTGCTAATATTTAAAAGGAAATAGCTTTTTTAAACAGTAAGGTTTATCGCTTAAGTAACTTGTCATTTCCGCTCTAAGACCATGGCCTCTATTTTATGTTATAGCAATAGTTAAGTTACTATGTTTTATGCTTAACTACATATATACAGAATAATATAAGTGAATATTCTAATTCATGTTTAGATAGAAAAGCAATATATCTGTTTAAAATATATCAAGAGTTCTGCTTTGCTGTTTTCTAAAGTGTATTAAATGATTTAATTGTTTTTTTTTTTTTTGATTAAATTCAGTCTTTTGAAAGAGTACCTAATTCAAATATACAATTTCATGTAGGTATTGTAAAAATGTTGTCTCGAAAAACGTATTTCTCAGCGATTGTTAAGTTTGTTCTTACATATGATAACAAAATTGTTAGAAAAAAACGAAATAAACAAGCAACGCATTTCAAAATATTTAGATAAACGAGTACAACCCGTGCAGTTGTTTCTGCAGAATATCAAAAAGATGGTGTTATATATCGTACATACATACATACATACATACATATATAACGTGTGTTAGGTGTCTTCAAAATAGCAACTGTGGACGAAAAAAGCTAGACGCTATATGGCACAAAAGAGAAACTCATATTTCTTCTTTCAAAAGATATTTATCAAAACCTACAACTCTGCTGATTGACTTGTTTGAATAGTCTACGCTTCGATCAAATTGAACTGAACTTGTATAATAAATCTGATTACGATTTTTTTCTCATCCGTTTTTCTGCGAATCAAACCGAGCATATTTAAATGTCGAACATTTTTGTTTGAAAGCAAGTAATAGCATGTAAAATGAATAAATCCGAAGACATTTATTGTTTGCATTCATGATATCAATTTTTAATTATCTGGGTTCTTTTTGTTCTTGTATTATATGTATGTATGTATGTACATACATACATACATACATATGTATACTTCAATGCATAAGAAATATCTGAAATTCAATCTTCGTTTGTAATCAAATCTTACTCTGTGTGCCATTGCATTACTATGTATGCTAGACTAATTACATATTAAAAATAAACGATATTTTCTTTCTTAAACTTAATTACTAAATTTCTCATTCTTTGCTCGCCGTCCACCACTGTGGTGTATTTCCAACACGCTCCTTGATCACGTTCATCAGAGCTTTTCGATCATTACAAAATTGTAATTGTAAATAGTATGTACATTAATATATATGTAGAAAAAAACCGATATTTTTGTTTGCACAGTTTTCATACGTTATTTCTCAATTTTTATCGCCAGAGTTGCGCGTTAGCATGAATCGGGAATTATAACAGATATTATATTATTTGATATATCGTAGGTAACATACATATGTAGGTATTTTCAGATTTGTCTGTTTTTGAATGAACCAGTTATGCGATGTTGCTCAAAACAACATTTATTAAGCACACACCTCGCAATCGTACATCATACGATCTATAATCATATCGGAATTAAAACAAATGCTTATTTATTAATTCGATATCAGTTAAATGAATTAAAGCACGAGACACGGCTTAAATAAATAACTATTTATTTTCTACCAGAACCCAAGGCAATAGATTTTTTATTGATATTTTCGGTGCAGTCTAGATCGTTTAGTACTACAAACACGGAAATCCAGAACATTTTTTCTAATATATGTATGTAGGTATTTAAACGTATTTATTACAACACGGAAATGTGTAAAACATGTTTTCAAATAGTCAAGGCTTTACTCTACCATAGTATCGTATTTAAATGATTTTTTTCTAAATATTCTTTAGATGTAGGTACTTCTGTCACTGACCTTTAAGAATATTGAATTATTCGTTTTAAAAAGGAAGAATTTGCACTCCAGTTCTCCTTATACAGAACTAAAGTAGAGTGTTTTCAATTAAAATTTCTATATAAAATAGATTTAGTTTTGTTATTTTTTATACTAATGAACGCCAGCACATTTTAATGAGAATATAAATATTTTTATAATGATTATAGTGGCCATTAGTGTGTTGTGTATAAGTTGTTTGTCAAACTATAATATGAAAATTAAAATAATGGTTGTTCAACAAAGAAAAATGAGCTGGTATAATGATATATTAAAAAATATATTTTCACAGCCCGATAAGGTAAATATTGATTCTGTCCATGTGAATAAAATGAAGAATATTACATATTTTAAAATAGGTAGTAGTTTTCTATTCAAGATATGTAAATATAATTTTGTTATTAAATATTTAAAATCTGATACATTTTATCCTCATAATGACTCGAAAAATGGAGATATTAGAAAAAGGAAAAATAGCTCATTCTATGTCGTTTGAAATCCTTTATTACGTAACGACAATCCTATACCGGTAATTAAAATTTTCTTTCTAGCTTGTGAATATCGTTTAGAAAATATTATAATGGTTTTTTTTTGTTGGAAAAGTTGCTTGATTAATAACAAAAACTATAGTTGCAAAGCGAACATTTACACAATGTTCAATTTTCTTTTGTGTAAAGTCTAACAAACATTAATGAGGACGAACCTAAGAGTTCGAATACTATATTACTACGACCCTATGTGTATGCAGAGTATGCTTGGAAAATCAAACAAAACTCCTTTCAACTCTTGAAACAGTAATGCGATAGGATCCACCAGTTAATACGTTGGCAAGCCGCCATCTTTAATTCAAAACTTCATGGCACAAAAGCGAAAAGTAAACACAACATACAGACACAAAAAACAATGTCGTAACCAACGCCCAGAAGTCTGATAGATGCACTAAGTTTTTCTTTAGTTGTTCCAAATATCGTATTAGTCGCCAGCAAAGTTTTGTATAGATATTTTGAACAATAAGAAATAAACTAGTTTGAAAGTTCATAGGTAGGGCAGAATATTGTATGTGTAATATACTTTTAGAAAGATTTCTTTCATTGGGATCAAAAGCCTGATACACGTACACATACATACATACATACATACATACACACATACATACATACATACATACATACATACATAGATTGTTAGCTCGTAATCAATTTTATATAAAAAATAAACGTTAAAACATCTGAAACATTGTGTAATCTAATAGACATATTCTTGCCTTTGTCAGTACAGTTTTTAATTGAATAACGAATGAATAAGAACCGAAGTCTCATCGATTATTTCGCTACAGCCGAAAATGTCATTTTCTCTCTTGAGAATTGCAAAGAATTTGGTGACGGATAAACAACGCCATGCACAAATACTATTCTGATAGAAGATAACATCTAAAAGCCAGTGTTCTCAGTAGCAAAATAATAGTACTAACAATTATATGTTATGTGCTTAAAGTCAATTAATTCATATTGTAAAAACCAAGACGATTTAAGAAGGAAAAAAAAACTATATATGTGTTATAGTTTTAGAATGATACACCGTAAACATCTATTTGCTAATTGTAAATAAATATTTGTTTCGTCCCTATACTATTTATTATTCATTAATCCATACCAGCAATAGTTGTTTCGCACGAGCTGCACCCAACATTCAAATAATATTAATGTGACACAATTAGTTTATAATGGCGCGTTTTGAATCAATCTTTTAACTTAACTAATGTGTTTTTATTAAATAACTTGTATTTATTTATTTAGGCTCCATAATGTTCCATGTGAGACGAAGGCCTGCCGATTGTGCACCACGCAAGCGCAAGAAGAAACCAGCGCTCGGCAGTGGTGGAGGCGGTGGCGGTACCAGAGACTCCCGTGGTGATACCGCACCTGTACTTGTGGAATTGGGACCTGATGGACAGGCACCGCATCCAGGGGATTTGGCTCGAACGCTTCGGCTCACCAGTGACGTTATGGAGGTCAGCAAAATATTTATTATATTTCCCTAATGAATACTTTGCTTTTTAATAAGAAAAACTTCTGGACGTTGGTTCGGTAAATGTAGAGCGCTGAGAGGAAAAGATGGTGCTCCATTCTCTCTATAAAATAGCCTGACAATGTGGTCATTTGTCGTATTTTATTTTCCTCTCGGAATGCTTAGATCTGCACTTACTAAACGCAACTTTAATGATAATGAAGTTTTTAAATACTATAATTACATCCATTTTCATAGAAAAACTTCTAGTTAAAGTAACATGAACTGGCAGTAGATAAACAAAAAGGTGGTTTAAAATCGACTTTAAAACTCAAAATATCCCAATTTTTTATCAAAAAGTTTCCTAAATACTATGTATGTACATACATACATTCATTCATTCATTCATACATACATACATACATACATACATACATACATACATACATACATACATACATACATACAAACATGCATGCATGCATGCATGCATGCATACATACATACATATATACATATATATTTTTGTCGTCGAAAGTCTGCATTTATGTTATCCCAAAAACACTTACAGTAATGTAGTTGTTTGAACTAATTTCTATACTTTGGCATAATAACATTTTGGAGTAAGTACCTATTACATCAAACTTGAAGTAATATGATTACGTAGAATATAGTAAGTTCATGAGAATAGAACGCCCATCCAAAACTATAACGTCTAGTCTATCACGCCAGTCTACTATTTAATAAGATTTTCTACGTTTTACAGCATATCATACACATCAGACATTACTGAATTTATTTCTTGTATTTTATTACATTTGACTCTTTTAATACAGTTATTCATTAAACAAAATGTGCCTATATAAAGTAAAGATATTGAAAACCGACGATATATTTCTTCTCATCTCCATTGGATGATACTTTTTACGAACCTAATACAGCGACATATATGTATGTATGTACATACATACATACATACATATAAAGATATCTATCAAACACCCCATAAAGCCATATGTTATGCTTGTTTTGCAAATAAGTTTACTCTTATCAAACCGTATATTTCATCAAAATATATACTACCTATATAACTTCCAACATTGCATTTGAGCAATGGGCATTGTCTGTTAAATGATTTAAATCCATTATGGCATCGTGTAGTCGACGAACTGCCAACTAGAGTATCCAGTAGTATTTTAAAATTCGTTCAGATGTATTTTTTGTCCTTTTAATAACTCCTCAAATGTAAATGTGTAAACAAAAGTTATTGCCTGTTGAAGCATAACAGTGCGTGGGTCCTGTGGATCAAACATATGCAGATGAGGGTAAATTTATTCTATAACGTAAAGTTACAATATATGTATGTATGTATGTATGTATGTATGTATGTATGTACGTGGGTATACGAGTTGAATTGTGATACCATATTTCGATGTTTAGTGAACATGCATATATGTATGTACATATGCATATCGACACGATACACCATTACCCAAAAAGTTACGATTCTAAACCAGAATATAATGTACAGCATAGTAGCTTGTCGACAAATGCAAATATGAGTTAAACTACTTTCGTTATATGTATAACAAATAGGTTGGCTCAGCAAACGGTATAGCCTTGCAACTATACGGGCCGCACATTCAACCTCGACACTGTGTCATCGCCAACACCGACGGTCTAACATCCCTAACACCATGCCATGCGGACGCCCACACCTATGTAAACGGCCAACGGATTTACCAAACCACGATATTACAACATGGAAATCTAGTGAAATTTGGCCACAGCAATACATACCAGTTTTTAGATCCAAGCCAAGAATCGCGTAGCAGGCATCCATCCACTATAGATAGTACCTCAGTATATGATAGGTATGAACATTCTTTATGTTACAATTGCACGATATTCTTTTCTGATTAATTTTTTTTATGTATTTGTTGCACGATCATTGTCATTTAGTTCCGCAAATTATTAATCATGAGGAAGAAATATATTACCGGATTATAAACTCGATATTAGTTTAACAAATCATGTCATTTAAAATCGCATAAAAAAGTAACTACTGTACAATCATTCGACTCAACAAAATGTTTAAATTCTTATGTATACAAATCTAAACTAAAGCGTTTAATATCTATTGTTTTTGTACATATTCAGTTATTTTCTTCAACGCACTTTTCCCTTAAGTTGATTTTGAGTTAAAAAGGAGAAGTGAAGCTATAGTACATACATACATACATACATACATTTGAGTTTATAGTCCATATTATGTTTTGATATGACTTACAACAATTATTTATTTATTTATTATAAATATCTAATATAATCATTAACTATATACATAAATTTGAAAATAAAACTTCCTCATGTTAACTATACTTTTGAATATTTTGCTAACATTCACATTATTTGATTATATTTTGTTTTGCTTTGCTTGTGATGTAATAACCACACGACACTCAGATCTCCAAGAGCTTTAAGTCCTACTGACGCATCGCCCCGTGAAAATTATGAAACTACGTTTGATCTTGAGGGTAACGTAGAAACAGTATCAACAGCCAGTGTCAAAGAAGATAACCGGTCACTTGGTTCAGTATCAGAAAATAGGTAAATATTCCCGCCAAAGCACTTGCATTTTTACTGTAATTGCTTTTATTCACTCATTCAAATTTAGCTCATCTTTGCACTCGTTTAAATAGCAATCTTTCGGAATTTATTTAATCCTACATGGATTTTAAAAGAAAATACAACAAAAGAATTTATACATTAATTCGATTATTCACTATGTTTTTCTCATCGAAAGTTGCTATTTTTTCATTCATATTTGTAGTTAATTCACTTTTATCTATTAATAGTCGCATGCGATGCGTACTTTCGTCTTTTAATTAATTTATCGAGTTAATAATTCTGTCCGTGACTGATGAAAGATTAATCTAATTAATAATATAACAAAAACTTAACGAACAAGTTAAATACTAAAACAAATAATAATGTATTTTGTATCGAATAATTATATCAATTTTAGAAAGTCGCTTTAAAACTATGCAAATCTTTTATATAAAATATACGCTTCTATGCTGTATTCTAATATAATAGATAAGCTTAATATGGTGTAATGGAATTTCTATATAGGATATAGAATAGAAACATGCATCTCTTTTATGGTAAAGAAGAAAAAAATCAAACAACTTCTAGTAACATTTAGTGTTATGAATATAAAACGGGTCATCATACTGACGAGTTATTTGAAAAATATTCATATCACAATATTATTCAATCAACAGTAATAGTCTGTTATGTATAATCAAATAATTCCTTCTTGATAGAATGCCTGCAATAGATCGCTACCCACGAGGTCAAGATCCAATCCTTCCTGCCGTGTTAGAATTCCCTGAAGAACCTCAAGAGCAATTCTTAGCCCGCGTCATCACGCATCTCGACGTATCAATACCAAGTTTTAAACTCTCGCCAGCCTACACGTTATACCTATGCGCTCGGTACCGTGCTTCAACGCACTACCGGCCTGAACTTACACCAACCGAACGCGCACATAAGTTAACATTACTCCTACAGCACGCCGCTATGTTAATACGGCATACAGTACAAGAACGCCGCGGCGAAGGTTCCAGCCAAGCGTTCTGGCTTGCGAACGCATCAGAGCTTTTACATTTTCTGAAATCCGACAGACATGTGAGTGCTTTCAGTCTGCAAGCTCAAGACACGTTAGCAGATGCAGTACAATCAGCTTTTAGAAATCTCGTTACGTGTCTCACAGATGAGCTTAATTCAGCGTTAGGAAGCTTGATATCTGACACAACTGATGACCATCCGAATCAAATCATCTCGATTTTAAGCTCGGCTATGTCTCTTTTGAGGAAATGTAGAGTTAACGCTGCATTGACCATTCAGTTATTTTCACAACTGTTTCATTGGACTTCTGCAAGATCTTTATCAACGATTATAAATAATCCGTCGTTATGTACGAAGAGCTTCGGGATGAGATTGTTTAACCGACTTCGGAACTTACAAGTTTGGGCAGAAAGTCAAGGCTTAGAATTGGCTGCCGAGTGCCATTTGGCTAAAATTGTACAATGTGCTCATTTGTTACAAGCGCCGAAATATACAGCAGATGAGTTAGCGAATTTGTCGGCGGCTTGTTTTAAATTGAACTCGTTGCAGTTGAGAGCATTGTTAAGTCAATACAAAGGTGGGTTTTCTTTTTATATCCATTCTATTTAAGAGTGGTTGACATGTTTTGTCTTTTAGGAGAAATGGGTGAACAAGTTCCTTCAGCTGCGCTGATTGAACAAACGGCTCGAGCTGCTGAAGGTGTCGCTGATGAACTAACAAGAGCTGATGGAAGAGAAATTAGATTACATGAAGATACGACACTACCTGTGCAACTTTTGCTACCTGATGATGGATTCAGTTGTGATGTGGTAATTATATTCTCTACTGTGCAATCATTTATACAGTTTGAGATCCTGGAATGGCTAATTTTCTTATAGGTTCAAGGAGTTCCTCAAGGTCTCGCTGAATTCCTACAACCACTACAAAGTGCTGGCTTATGCCGCTTAGCTGGGCAACCAACAAGTTCTGGTCATTGGACAGTTTATATGAGTGCTCCTCGAAGTCCGTCAGCTCTTAGCACCACCCAGCCTGAAGTACAAATTATTCGATTACACAAAGCAGGAGGGGGAATGGGCCTGTCCATCGTTGCAGCAAAAGGTAATACCTACATATAAATTTGATAGCATGGCGGCGATCTTTGTAAGAACTTTTTAAAGATTAACTGCAGTTAATTAAAACAAAATAAAACTTATCATAATAGGACACTCGGTATATTTCAATTCATTTATTATTTCATAAATATATATTTCGGTTTTAACACCATCATCAGTGTTAAAACCGAAATATATATTTATGAAATAATAAATGAATTGAAATATACCGAGTGTTCTATTATTACAATTAAACATGTTTCAACTAGTGCCGACGCAAATCTCTCTCACACTAAAACTTATCATTTATGCATCTTAATATAAAATAGGATTCATAATTTTTCTAAAATGTGAATGATATATTACAGATATAACATCTTTAAACAAGTACTTCATTTTTACCGTTACATTAAATCAGAAATAGAAATTATTCAATTAGATCATTTGATGATAACTGCTTGAAGCATTTCCTGTTAACATAATGTTGCAATGGCGATTGACAAAACTGTATGAATATTCCGTTTTCTTTAAATAGGTGCTGGTCAAGAACGACTCGGTATCTATATAAAATCCGTGGTGCCCGGCGGTGCAGCTGATTCGGATGGTCGTCTAGCGGCCGGTGATCAACTGCTTTCGGTAGATGGACAGTCACTTCTTGGCATCACCCAAGAACGAGCCGCCGAGTTCCTGGTGCGCACTGGCAACACAGTAACATTAGAGGTAGCTAAAGGTGGTGCGGTTTATCACGGACTAGCAACATTACTTCAACAACCATCACCAACGCCGCATAGAGGTAATTTTTATTATATTTTATTTTATAATCGTTTTAGACTTATTTACGACGACGACCCAATCCTGCTACAAACTACAAACAAATTTTGATTAAATGACACAATGCATAATATAACTAGGTTTAGTCAAAGATACTGTCCTGTAAGGGTCATATAGAAGTTTTTTAAATTGTAAACTTACATAAATAATTATAATACTTTTATGAATTCAAAGAATAAAGCTAAGAATATGTATATATGGAATTAGGCGTTTAATGTTCTATTCAGTAACGTCACTAGACCTTTTTTTTCTAATGTCTAGAAAAGAGAAATGATTAGGAAACAGTATATGTTTACATTCCTTATGAATATAATGCATCTACTACTGACATAAATATACACGTATATTGCTATTTGAATAGTAAATATCTGATTAATATTTTGTTTCCCTTGTAACTTAAATGCAGCTGAGGGTTATTATCCAGCACTGCAAAGATATCGTGGTTCACAAGATTCTTTATGTGGTTCGACCAGCTACGGCATATTTTCACCACGACAAAAATCCTCCGGTTTTTTTGCATCAGACGACAGTTTATACAAGGCCGAACTGAAAAAAATGACCATACCTCGCATTAGCATTGGGGTCGAACCAAGTTTCAACCTAGAAATAACAGACTTCTCAGAGCCTTACCCTACAGACACTTACATTTTCAACGATTTTACACAATTAAGTAACTACCCAAAATTTGATTTGCTAGATGTAAAAAGCTTTAAGCGAAACAAATGTGGTCCAGTCCAGTTGGGGACAAATATGCCTAAGATATCTTTAGAGATTAACGATTTACCTTATATAGATGAAAGTGATATAAAAAATAACGGTGAAGGATTTGAAAAATGTGATGATATTAAAAATGAAAATCATTTAATTTCGAATGACTTATCCAGTTCACAATCGAGTTTAAACAGTTCACATACTGGTAATCCTGAGTTAAATTTAGACTTAACACTTGTTGATGCTGATGATGCATCTGAAAAACCAAGATGCTGGAAATCACCTGATCAGGTTAGATTAGGGTATGTTAAAACAATTGCGAAACAGTTTGAAGATAAATTATCGAATCGAAACGTATCTGCGGCTCATAGCGTACCCGACTTAAGTAATCTTGAAAAATCGGATAAAAAAAAATGTATGAGTGAAGAAAATCTTGCAAACAAATTATCAGAGGACGAACGCCTAGAAGTGTTTAAATTGTTGCAAGATTGGTCAACTTTTGGTTCAAATGCGCCTAAATCGGATGATAATTTAACGAAAACCATCATAGATAAAAATAAACCCGCCGATTCAAAACATAATGTTGACACTGATAATATAAGTATTGAGTCTAATGAATTAACAAGGAAATTCAAATCTGAATCGAATATTTCAAAAGAAACTGAGCTCAAAGATAATGTGAATATAATTAAGTCAGAATCAGAAATTTCAAAAAGGATTGCTGAAAATTTCGACTGGCATAAATGTCAGTTTAAAAATTGCATTTTTAATATGGAAAATGAGGAACTGGATAAAAGTGTTAATGAAGAAAATGAAAAAGATAATCTGAAAATTATTAGAAAGGGCATATTAAAAAATTCTGCAGAAAACATTGAGAATACCAAAACCAATGATATAAATGAATTTAAAGTGTCTGTTAATTCGCTAAATTCAAAACCATTCAATGGTCATTTAGTTAGGTGTGATAGTTTAGACAACATAAACCATTGTCGAAAAAAATATGCTGCTCGCATTCATTCCGCCACAGATGTACGGAAATTTCCTGAATCCTATATCGTAACTCGTAAGAGTCCAAATGCATACGCATCCCAAGAAAATATACAATTTTGTAATTGTCTAGAATGTAGACATCAAGATTTAGCACGTAGACAAAGAGCTTCCTTACCAACAAACACATTTCAATCGGAATTTTCTACAAGCCCAAAAATCGTGTTTGTTCACAAGAAAATCCGGCGAAAAACTTGGAAAAGCTGCTCGGATATTTTAAATCGACGCAAAGCTGTTCAGAAATGTTGCCGATATGCCAAGAGGACTTGTCCCATTTTGAAAAATAGTTGTCATTTAAAACGTGATAGTAAAAGTTGCGCTGATATAAACGAAGATTATTTCAACAATCATAAACGTCCTACCGTATTTCATACTTATATAGGTAGTGAAAATTATATGTATAGATAGACAAATGTTTTATTACTTTTGATTATTTTGAATTGGTTTTATAGAGTGATACATCACCTGTTTTAGCGATTATATTTACCTATGTTTTTCAGTTTAACGTCAGTGCATGTATGTTTCTTATATTACATGGTGTCCACAGAATTCAAATTTTTATTTAGGGAAAACATATTGATTTCAAATTACTGGTATGCTGAACAATGTTATGATTTTAATTTATCAACTTTTAGTTCTTAATTCTATGCTTCAAAATAAATATATTTTTACAGCTTAATACTGGAAATCTTTGCTGTATTTTTACTAATTAATAATACTCTGTAGGCACCATGCTAGCTATATTCTTTATATGAATTATATAAATGGAACTATACTAAAGTTACTTGCTGTTTTATGTAAAAAGAATACAGCCAATATTAATCAATGTTTTTTTTTTTTTTCAATTTGCATGTTTCATATACCATCATATAGCTGGATTATTTTCTGTAACCACCGTCTTAGCAAATATATTCATGCACCATATTTGCTTATTTTTATGTAATGTAATTTCCTGCCAACACAACAATATCTAATGTATGTTCAATTACAGGACCACGACGGATGTCTGAACGTGATTTACCATCTCGCGTTGACTCTGAACGTTCTATCCCATCATCAAAATCGGTGCCCGCGCTCCATCACATATCTCAAGGTGCTGGGGAAAATGGTCGCGCTTCTCATGACGTATTCAACCCTGGTTACAGTCGTACCTCTTCAAATAACAGCATAAACAATGGTGTACAGAACGGCATGCCTCAATCAAATCAACAAGGGTTGCGCAGTCGATCTACGCATAATCTGAGCCAGCAAGACGCAGGCTTTTATCAGAATTTGAGTGTTTATCGGAATAAAATGCCCAGTCCTCAGCAGCTAGGTGATCGTTCATCAGCGCTGCGAAGCTCACAAAATTCACTTCATTCGACTAACACTCAAAGGCCGTCTTCTGCGTATTATCCTCCTTCAGCAGCTACTCAAGCGCGACCTTCAAATCTTCACCAATCGATTCCTAACTTGAAGAATCCGCCGTCTGTGCATCGGTTGCACCAGGAAGATTCAAGATCTGGTTCATACCCGACGGTGAATACAACTGGGCGAATTGATGACCGTCCGCCTCATCATCCGCCGCATCAAACATATCCGGGTAACCGGTCGCAGAATGAAGATAGTATGAAGTTTCAACATTATCCGGGTGGTGGCCATCCTATGACTCCATCCTATAATCAACGACATGAAGAACTACGACAACCTTCAAGTAAGTCAATTTTTTATGTTATAAGCGAGTTTATATAATTTTTTTAATTAGTTCCTAAGTTATTAGGATTCTATATATAACGTAATATTTTTTTAAATGAACATAAAATACTTAAAAATGTATTCAATATTAATACTAATATAAATAAATAAATAGTATTCTGGTATTGCTCCAATTTTTATTTATTTATGTTTTACTTAATATGTTATCACTCATCGTATTTTATTTATTTCAAAATAATTCATTAATTTTGTCTTAACATTTAATTTGTAGTTAACTCATCATACCCAAGTCCACATCACAACATACACCAAGGTTACTCACCCGGTCCACAACACGCCATGTCACCACCACACATGAACAGCACGCCAGGGTCGGGGAGTCAGCAACGCGCTCATGAAGAAGTTTTGCGACAACCCAGTAACGACATTCGCTACCAACAACAGCAACAAGGTTTATTACGTGAGGATTTATTCCGCCAATCTCAAGGTCGCATAGATGAGCAACGCTTAGCGGCAGCTACTAATGGCAACATCCGACCTGACGAGCTTCGCTTAAATGTGAATCACAACCGAAATGAAGACATGCTTCGGTATCCCAGTACCAATAACACTAAAACACCTGAAATGCAAATAACAAGAACAAACGAAGATCTAATCAGACAACAAAAACAGCAAAACGAAGAAATACGTAGTAATGAAATGATACGTAGTGAGATGCGACCTTCGAAAAGTGAAGATATGTTGAGGCAACCCTCTAGAGAAGAAATGATGCGATATAATAGTACAAATAATATCCGCACGCAAGATGATTTGTTAAAAGATGAACGGCAGTTCGCACAGATGCATGCAGGAAGAACGGAAGATAAACAAAATGAGATAATCCGGCAACATCCTGTCAATGCAAGTTTACGCGGGCAAGCTAAAATGGCGGAAATGGGTGAAGAAGTTCGCAGACGCCAAAATCGAAGCGGTTATAATCCTAATATAAATTACCAGCAATATCCATCTCAAAATCCGAATTCTCCGTACTACCAACAACCACCACCTGGAGGAAATCAAGCATACCAACAACAATTTTACAACCAAACTCAACAATTCACTCAACAACCCGGACAATATCAACAAGCAATGTCACCGTCTTATACACAATCATCAAACGCGTATAACCAGCAAACAGTTAACGTGAATAACCAAACAATGCGCAGCTATCCAAATACTCCAACTCAGCCTCAAAATGTAATTCAAACACAGGCCGCTATGCAGAATCTCAGTTTGAATACGAGTTATGGGCAAGCCGTAACAAGTGCGAATTACAATCAAGGAAATGCGATGTACAATAGTCAACTGTCGCCGCAAAGTGCATATCCAAAATCACCGCCTACTGCACCTAAACCGAAGGCGAAGATTGATGAGGCCCCACCAGACTTACCACCAACTACTACGCATCCACTATACTCTGCCAGTGCACAGGAAATGCCCAAAGGTGCTTTTTATCCCAGTCAAACGGTGCATGGTAAAGGTGGACCGGCAGCGAATCCGTGGGAGCGAGAAGAAAGAGAAAAAGTAATTGTCTTTCTGTTTTAATATATATATATATATATATATATATATATATATATATATATATATATATATAATAATTTTTCTATATAGGAAATGGAAGTGCGACGTGCCCAAGCCCGACAATGGCGTGACCAACAAGTTAGAGATCTAAGTGATTTACCCCAAAGAACCGCTCAACAGGAAGAGCAATTACGATCGTTACGACTCGAAAGGGAATTCGAGCGAAGAGCACAAGAGGCAGAACAAGAAGACGAGGATGGTGAAAAGGTATGTTCTTTTCAACCTTTTGGTAATTGTAATAAACTAACGAAAATGAATCCTTAATACACAAATTACCACAGTAGTTTTCACTTAAGACAATTGTCTATAAAAATGCGTCCGAATACATCTTCCTCCCCATCTCTAAGGCCGATTGGCATAAATCATAATCTTATGCTAGTATTCAATTTCTTTTAGGAAAGCCCGCCACCTCAACCACCATACCTACCACAACCCGCAACAAGCACGTCTACAGTCGTCAACACGACTTCAATACCCAAACAAGAGCCACCTACTTCGATTCTTAAACCCGGCGCAACGCCAGTTACCCCGCAGATAGCTATTAGTCAACAGCAAGTGGTACAAGAAATCGAAGCCCCACCTCCCCCAGAAAGAGGCTCTAGCTACGCAATCATGTCATTGCGAGTGAAGGAAGGAACCAAACGAGTATCATTCGATACTTCCGGCCATAATTCCACACAGGAAATTGTACATGAAGATCCCAACGTAAGTTTTGATCGTTATTTGTGTTTTTATCAAATGGAAATATCAAACAAAAAAAAAAACGTTTTAGGACATGTAAACACTACTATATTGATTGTATATTTGTCTTCTGTTACAGCAATTCTTCGCTCAGGCAGACTCAATGCTGGCATCCCCAACCACTCCAACAGATAGTCTCCCAGGACAAGCAGCCGCAACTCCCGGTGTGATCGGTGCCCAAGAAGTGTATCGAGACCCTCGGACACGACGCCTGGCGGAAAAGGCACAAAACCAACCTCCCGGTCCTATACCAGAGAAACTCACATTCAAGGAAAAGATGAAAATGTTCGCAATGGAAACTGGCGAAGGTGGTACCCCAAAAGATAAGAGTAAAATATCGCGGGCGCAACGAGAAATCGATAATTTATCGTCGCCTAGTTCGGGCCTTGTACATTGAATTCCCTTACCTTAAGATACAAAAAACATTTCACCGTCCAGAATTTTTGAAAAACAGAAACAACGAATGAACGAAAGCAAATAAGATATACGATATAATGAAGATGAATCTGGCTAGTATAGAGCAAACTATTAAAATTTGTACTTGTAGATTTCTTCGCGTCACCGTTTTCTTAATTGTGTTCACAAAACATGATGTTAAGTTTTAGCTTTGACAACATGTTCGTATAGTGATTTCACGAAATTATCAAAAGATGAAAGATAAAAATATTTTATTTTTCATTTATTCGATTGATGCAACAAACGTAGGCAACTAACTTTAAAGAATCTTGCTGTATAAATAAAATATTTATCTAACAACTCTATAGCATATATTTCATGACAATCTTTTCTATTGCATCTTTCAAACTTGGTCTACCTTAACGTCACGATGTACCTTAAGCTTACAATGAAAACAACTTTTTTTTAAATGTATTTCACAAATGTATATGGCTATAGTGAAAGGCATATTTGACGTTTGTTTGTTATTTGTTAAATCACTTTACGAATTAAATATGAGCAATATTATTGCGATGTTGTGTTAATATATTAGGACTGCTTGCCAGATTGTTCTAAATGCAAATGGACCAATGTTATCTGCCAACTTGTCGTATCATCTAACCGAACTTATACATTAAATTTCTGGCAGCTACTATATACATATTTATATATCTATATAATTAATAAGAGTAAATAGATATTAATATATACATTTTAAATAAATAATTTATATATATATATATATATATATATATATATATATATATATATATATATAAATTAGTTAAACAAAAATAGTTTAATAATATTAGAAATTATTCTATATGTTTTTAAAGAGTCACATATATATATTTTTTACTCAATTTTGTTTAACGATTTGCACTGTTATGAGTAATAATAAATAAGAAATTACGAATGAAGAATTATTGACCAACACGGTTTTGCATGCTTTGCATTCCAAATAAACGAAAACAATATAAAGAAAATCTAAACACCACTTATATATAAACAACAGTTTCTTGTTTTAAACTCACGATTATTATCGATAATATACATTTTTATAAATACGTATTAATTATATAAGGAGTAATTTTTGATTTCATTGCGATAGAGTTTTAATTTTGAATGCGGGTGTTACTGATGGCCAAACCAGCGTGCACATTATCTGATGAACTACAATAGTGCCCTAAATCAGTCTTATAGCCTAACAAAAATAGAATCTTTTAATTTTTTTCAAAAGCTCAAAGTGATAGATTAGTATTAATTGTTCAATGTATATACTTTATGGATCATGTATATTGTTAAAAGTGGTATTGGATCTATTTTTTATCATGTATTGTAGACAAAATAATTATAATTAAATATAATACTTATTATTATAGATGATAACTCCTTATTTTATTAAAAATTGACAAATAAAATATATTGTATGTATAAAAAGCATGTCGTTCTTCCTTCCTGTGTTGGCTCCTTCATCATGTAATTGATTTAATAAAAAGATTTTGACATTGAAGGATGAATTATTAAACATTACCGAAATGTATAAAGAATATACTCAGACTGTATTGTTGTCTATTTAATAATAAATTTATAACTAAATTTTTAATATAGTATTATGATTGCTTTATTCATACTTGGCACTTCGCTATACGGGAGAGCTCTTGGGATGCCCGTCAAATCATATCTGTGCAGGAGGAACACGGTAGGAACCGCAAGGTAAATCGAACAATCACAACATCTTGTTTGTTGTGTACATATTTTTCATTATTGCTTATTGTTAGAGTACTTATATGGGTAAATCTGAAATCCTCATACCCATTTTGTGTAATATCTATTTAAATATAAGGCCCCAGAAGCGTTTTCAAAATTGATTGAGATGAGGTTCTTTGAACTGTATTCGTAAATAACTTTGAATATATTTATTGTTAGAGAATTTATATGAGTAAATCTTAATGCGTCCTCATATCATATTTTACATAAGTGTACTCAACGTATGTGAACAATAAACAATAAAAGATTTTGCAATAAATAAAATCTCTAAAAGGTGGATAAATCATTGTATCTAAAAAATCAATAGATTGGCGTCGATCCTTGGTTGCGTAGCAGACTAAACCAAGCGCAAACGTCAAAGTTATTGCTCAATCTACCGATATAACCTTTAATTCAATTGTTAATAAGTTATTTTATTAAGAACCTTCTAGAATTATTTATAAGAGCAGTAACAACATACTCAACCGAAACATAGCATATATAAATAATACAATAGTTTGTAATAATACCCAAAAAAGGTAGTCAAGTAATTGTTATACCAATTGAAGGAGGTATTAGTATTATTATTTAGTTTGTTTCAGATTTAAGCGGAGGAGAACGAGCCGGATGACTGTAGCTCTACATACCTGTGGAATGTTATTTTGTTCCCGACGATTCCAGTGTTTGCTGTTCACTAGATTTCGTCGATCCCATTACCGAATGCCAAGGCTCCTGTGAATCTTCGACCTATTTCAATCCGAGTAAGTAATGATTTATAATAATATAGTGAAACATCATTGTTTCATATTGTTGCAGAATACCTATACACGTCCCGTCTATATATATTAATCATA
>JADQWA010000187.1:74577-85436 GCA_018344505.1 Nebria ingens riversi
AAGAAAGTTTAGGGCCAATGTTTTATTTGATCATAGGTGTCCTCTGCCCTTGTATTTGTAGTTGTTTTGTTTATTAATGTGTGCTTATAATCGCATTTAAAATTTTGCAATTTTAACTAACATATAAAATAAACTAAATTATTTATTCATTATAAAACTTAAGATTGTTAAACATTAGCAGCATTGACATTGCTGATACAACAACAATACATATTGATGTTATTTATTTTGCTATAAGATGGCTCTTTGTATCATCGAAAGCAGGTCTTTAGAATTAACTTAATAAGTATCAGATTTATAAACGAAAACTAAATTTGATTTAGCCAGGGTCAGTTCTATTTTATTCCATTGTTGTTGGAAACTAGGCCAAATCTATATTTACTGTATGCTATGCAAAGATATTTTAATTCTAAACTTCTCATTTCTTTTCTCCCCAATTCGGTGTGTTTCTTATATCTACATTATTAGTCTATTCGAAAGAACACTGAAAATTAGATTACCCGAATTTTTAAATAAAATAACTTCTGATGTAGCATCGAAATTTAATGAATATTTACAATCTATTAAAATTCTCCTGTAGGAGTATAAAAAGGAGAAAGAAAACTCGAAGAAAGGAGCAAGTGTAAATAAATAGAAAATTGTAATTTAGCCCCAACCCCACTGAAAATCATAAAAAATGGTATTGTAAAAGACATTTGATGTTGAATACTAAATAAGCACGAATAATTCAATCATTAAATTTGTGATGACAGGAGAGTACCTCAACAGCTGATTTAATGTGTGCCTAACTTCAAGTTGTTCGTGCTCTATTCAAGTAAAAACAATTATTATATTTTAATAAATTCATCGAATATATATATATATATATATATATATATATATATATATATATATATATATTCATTTCTTATAATAAATAGTAAATAATGTAATATTTAATAGTTTTCATCTTTTGAGAGTAGTGATTCGTAAAGTGATTTAACGAAACGCCACCATATGCGAACTAAAAGTTCTTTCCAACATTGACCTTGATTTCCGTTTACAGGGTTTTTTACGTTTGACTTGTGACAGTTGTTTTATTGTGTAAACACTGATTTGATTTAATTTGCACCTAAAAATCAGTTTATTCGTTTTTTTTAATCCGCCACAATCGAATCGATTATTTCAATTTTATTATAGTTGACTATTTGGTTATAAAATTGTTTCGACCATTTTTAATATCATCTCATGTCAAAACTGCAGGGTTGCCAGTCTTTTAGAGACGGAACGACTGCAGCGCCTTTTGACCTTCGGTGTTAAATTACTTTGCGAATAGTAACTTATTCGAATAAATTAGTGGTAAATTATAAATTATATTTTCTCAATATTTAAACACTTTTTATATGCTTATTATTTTATCTGAAGCTGTCATTCAAATACTTCTTTTTCTCATGATTTGATACAAAAAAACACACCGAATTGTACGACTTGCGACAACTTATATTCTTATAATCTAGGCCCCTGAGAGGAAGTATCCATCTCTGGCGTAAACTAAAAAGACATAAATAAAGCCTCATGTCACATATATATTCTTGATTTTAATAAATTGTATAGGCCCAGTCGTAAGATTAAATTTATACTAAAATCATTTATCCATCACCGAATATATATATATATATATATATATATATATATATATATATATATATATATATATTTTTTTTTTTTTTGGAATATTCTAGATGCGTACAAACTGGCTCTATATTTGCCTGTACCTCTGGAGCAGATAGTAGCTCCCAATTATATTACATAGATTTAGCCACCGATACTAGTCAAGTTAAAAATTACCCCATTGAAAACCTAATCGGTACAATACCAGGCGATGTAACCATAACTCAATTAAATGGCATTGTTCCTGGAATTATTTTAACCAGAAATAATGTCCAACGAATCGTTATTTTGGAAAAGAATGGACCTAACACGTTACCAAATAATATTCCAGTGAAATCAAGTATTCTTACCATGGAATACAGTAGTGAGAACATATTGCTTCATACAACAAAAGTAGAAAATTCGGTAGTGTTATTTTAGCAAATCTCAAAACAGAACGAAAATTAATATTTAATTTTTTTGTCAGCTTATGATATCTGCAACTTCCCTTGAGACTGGTACAGAGTTAAATGACTTAACAACAAAAATAGATAATTCTGTGGTTGATACACAAATCGTTGCTGGATTATGTGGAACTAAAAAAGATGGAAACAACGTATGCCGATATCTCCTTTCAACGGAAGATCATACAATTAATTTGGTTCAAAACTCAGGTATTTGACAATATATATATATATATATATATATATATATATATATATATATATATATATATATATATTTGGAATTCACAGGGAAAATGTTATGGACAAAGGAAGAAGCGCTTGCGCATATTGTAGCGATTGATTTGCTGGATTTGCCAATGTCAGATTTGGATGCTTCTATCGAAACTGAATTCGATAGTAAAGAAGGTGAGTGATCATTTCTAATTTAAAAACATCATTTGGTTGGTAAGATTTAACATTGTTTATCTTTTCATGCGTCAGAAACTATAGGGAGTACATGTAAGTCAATTTATACATTTCAAGTTTAGTTTGCAATTTGCCAGAAATGAGTGAATAAATTTGTTTCAGAACACAAATGTTTAGCGCTTGCATGTTGCATCGTTTTGTTGCATTTTTATAAAATAAATGGCGGTTAAATTGTTGTTATAGGTATACTGGCAATTTATTCCTATTTTTATTTTGTATCTAGGATTTTATTGATGAGCATAGAAAGTTAAATTGTAGCATATTTGAAAAGCATTCACATTCTTACAATCTATTACTTAATTCATTTGCAATCTTACATTTATCTAATCCAAATGTGAGGCGCATTCTTACTCTATTTTAGTGCTGAATATTTTCGATAAAATTGATATTCAAATATCAAATGTTCCTAATACTACTACTTCCTAATAATGCAAACGTATAAGACAGTAAAATAAGATATGAAAAAAAAATGCATTTCGCGGTTAAGTTCATATACAAAATACACTCTCAAGGTCATGCGCATAAATGTAATTCAGTAGTTGTGTTGAGAAAGTAGGAAATACCTGTAATCTGCGCATCTATCCAGTGCTAGGACTTAACCTGCTCGCCTTGCTGTCGCGTTACATCACTATGTAACTATGATACATTATAGTCGTGTTACTGTGTTCAGAAAAACCCTTACTTGTTTACATTGAATCAGTTTAAAATTATAGCGTATCGTACATAGTATTTTTTTCAAGTCTATTCAGTGTATTATATTTTTAATTTACAGCCTAATAGAAAGTTTTTTTTTTTTTGAAGTTTAGATTCAATTTTGATTTAAGTGACTTAATATACTATGACAAATGTATTCATTTCAGTGTATTATATTATGACTATAATAGTGCAAAATGTTTTGAATTATATTTTAAAATTGGGTAAAGATAATGCAGTGACATTTTCTCTACAAACAAATGCTTTATTCTACTTTTTCATAGTGCAGGGCACTGTAGATGTTTTCAACTATATTCATGATATAATGAGAAATTTATTTATTTTGTAGAACTTTAAAAAAGTTTTAAACCGCGGGTAGTTCATACGTCACGTCTCCGTCTATCACAGACGAAACATTCCAATCATTTATGTGTCCAATCCCAGAGCGTTATTTCTCATATCAAGATTATATATAAGTTGCAATGTTATAAATGTCTTGCGCCTTCTTCTTCCACTACTAGGCTGGTACGTCGCAACTTGGCGGATGTTTCATGCCTTTTTTTAGAGAATATATTTTCAATATTTAAAAAAATGTATATTTGGGCGCTCATATTAATATAAGTGCACTCTCATAGAGTACCAGTTATTCTAAACATAAATATGTGAAATTTCGCTTATGGTTGAAACCCCCTATTGATGATAAAATGACAAAATTATTGTTTCTAATATATCATACATTGATAAATGTTATGTACTTCATTTTGAGAAGAACGGAATGTATAGCAAAGTTCACTACAAAGAATTCTAATTACACTTTTTATTGAATCTTGATAATAATGTTTAGTTTTCTATGCTCATTAAATTATATATGCATTAATTTTTTATACAAAGCAATTGCTTAGTTATTTTATTTCAAACAATTCGTTGATTGGTCGAAAATTAATATTACGAACAATAATATTTACAAATGTCCTATAAGACGTAGGACCAAGGCTTTAATGATTTTCCATTGTATGACAAACACAAATTATCAATGGCAAAAACTGTTTTAATTTTTTATAGGTTTGCTTGAAATTTAAGATATTCGTGTTTTTAATTGAATGGGTCTTCAAAACATACATAATGTTATGCTTTTCTAGGTGTAATCTAATATTGAAAATTGAATAGATTTTAATTGAATAAACAATAAACTATTTAAAAGCTAATTAGCGGTACACATATGCATTATCAAATATAAATTGGTTATATTAACACATTTACATAGTATAGCTTTTCAGAATATAAAAATTAAATAGTTTACCCTATACGACATACTAACCCATAACATATATTTTAAGATTAAAGGTTTATTTATTTATTTTCCGGCCGCAAGCTAGAAGTAAATATCCTCTCTTAAATGATAACATCAAGAATTGATAATAGGAAAGATGCACGTGTCGTTTTTAATTTTTTTAAATTCAAGAATTACTTTTTTTTTTTCTTAAAACCTAGTTTCGGAGATATGAATTTATAAAAGTATTCGCGCTCAGGGATAATGACGTCATTCTCCCTTGGTCTTTTTTTTGTCAAGATTAGGACATTGCAAGTGGATTATGGGGTTATTTTATTACTAGATGTTGGCGCACATTGCTGTATTGTGTTCTGATCTGTCATTTGACTTTTCTAGTTTCTTTATACGTTTCAAACTTTTCAATACGAGATCAAATTTATTAAAATTACCTAATACCACACTAACAAAATTATTTCTTTATTTTTACTTAATTAGCAACATTCTTAAGGTGAACCATCAAGCTCGCTAAAACATCGTGCCTTGCAAATTAAAAAAAAAAACTCGATGTGTATTTGCATAACTGTTAGGGCATTTTGCCCGTATATGCGAGTAACGATTGTAGTGCCATCATCTACAAGTGTGCGGTGCTTAGATCGTCTTTTTGTACGTTGCTACAATAATAAATACACATGTCGATATTGATAGATCGATACAAGTCAAAAGCATTTTGTAGATTATTCAAAATATATACATTCGTATTTACTTTCAGATTCGTGTATTTTTATTACTCGTATGAGTCTTTAACTCGCTCTCTCTGACAATAACGAATGCATGGTTAAAATTTCGTTTATTTTAAACTGGTATTAATGGAGAAAAAAAAAACTGAAAAAGAGCCTATTTTGAGGGTTTTTATTTTTTATCTGCTACATTACAAGTTTAAAATAAACGAAAATTTTACCATGCATTCGTTATGCAAATACACATCCATGTAGACAAATAACAATAATTTAAATATTCATAATTTTCTCTATAAACAGAATATAGAAACATTAACTCAATTTTATTTCACAAGAAATTATATATGATGATTTTATCAAATATTCCATATTTTCTGAATTAGATCAATGTAGAAATCTGACTTATAGATGTTTTTGAATGACCGACTCAATTGAATACTCTCATAAATTAATTTGCAATAATATTGATATGCTACTTACTGTGTTATAGATGCTATTATTTGTGATGTTCACATTGTTCAAGAAGAATTTTGCTCATTTGCTAAATGCCCATAATCTTCTGATAATGTTTTTCTTTTCACTAGGGGACTTTGTTGATATGCTAATCCGAAGAGTTACAAGTCAAATGAAACAACTACGATTGCTTTTATTTACTGTTTTGGGGGGGAAAACTCAACAATCAGCTGCACAGGAAGCAGATTTAATCCGCGATGAGTTTGGTTTACATAAAATCATTGTTGCCGCAACAAAAGCCGGCAAAGTAAAACAACGAACTACATAATAAAATCGTAACAAGTGTTCATAATTTTATTATTCTAGCTATATGGGATTGATAACTTAAGTGGTAAAATTTTATGGAAAAAACATTTAGAAAATGTTTTACCATTTTCTGTAAATAAGAAAGAGGGTATGATGTTATATATTCAGCGAACAACTCGTCACCAACCACGATCTGCACAGTGCATTTTGGTTGCTAAAGATAAGGTATTTTTTATTCTTATAAACAAAGTCGTAAGGCATCGCCGCTCGAAGTATTCCATTAATTAGTTGAATTAAAAAATAAATAAGTAATTTGATTTTAAGAATACGCAAAATGGAGTTCTGTACATGTTCAACCCAGTAAATGGCGAACCAGTTGATGCTGGTTTGATTCGAACAGACTATAAAATCAAACAAACTTTGCTTTTACATAAACCAAACGAAGAATTCCTTAAAGCTCTTTTAATTTTGGATGACGCAGATAAAATTCATGTGTATCCAGATAACCCAAAAATTATTACACAGGAAATCGCTAAACAAACGTTTATTTTCTCCGCTGATCGAGAGTCTGGTCTATTGACGGGATATAGTTTGGTTTTTAATACTTCAGAGGTTCGTAATGATGTATTACTGAATTTCATTTGTGTATTTACATTTTATTTTATTTTATAGGAACCAATAGTTATGTCAACGTGGCAACTTAAATTAGGAACAAAGGATCATAAGATAAGAGATGTCGTTGGAAAAAGTTCAATTGAACGCGTTCATTCTCAAGGAAGGGTACTAGTTGATCGTTCTGTATTGTATAAATATGTTAATCCAAATTTGGTTGCTGTGGTCACTCACGGGCCAGATCCTATTCACAAATGTAAGTTGGGTTTTTAGCTTACCGTACATATGCAGTTAAAAACATAAATTCATCTCACATATATTAAATTAAAGTAGTCTAATTCGAAGTTTAATATTTGTTATTGCAACAATAGATAAAGTATATACTTTTACTATGAAGGAAAAGCACATTACTGTACTATTATTACTAGTATAAGCATCTTTTTGGATTACAATTATCTATATTATGATTTTATCAATCGTTATCACTTTGAATAATAGTTAAATATAAATAATAGAATCATACTCGAAAAAAAAAAAAAATTTAGTCCTATTTAAAATTGTATTCGATTCACGCTACTGTCACCGCATGATACATATTGTCAAACAAAAATTCCACAATATCTAAATATAAATTAAATCGATGTGATTAGTCCAAATACGCAGGCAACAACCTTACGTCATTTTGTAACAAAAACCTGATAAAATCTTATCAATATAAAATTTCCTACTGGCTTAAAATACTATTGAATGAAAAGTACTTATCAAAGATTATTTAAAATAAAATAACCTTACGTCATTTTGTAAACAAAATCCGCTAAAAACTTAACATGAAATTTCCTGCAAGCTTAAAAACCTATTGAAAATAAAATGAAAAGTACTTATCAAAAATTATTTAAAATAAAATAAACTGTCGTAGAATATCAATTTCATTTTAAAAAAATTATTATTTTGTCCTGTTTCACGACCTAATATAGAAGATTAACATTCTTTTAACTTATAAATTGGTAATTTTTACACATTTGCTACGTTTACATATACTTTTGTACCGTTGTTTAATTTCATTTGACGTTTGTTATTTTGTTGTGGTTAACTTATTCGGCTATTCAAAAACAAATCTACAAATGAATTGTAAACATAGTTTATTGTCAAGTTTCTAAAAAAAATATTTTAGATTTAAAATGTTCGATTCTATAGTAGTGAAACGTACAATTTCAATCTAGTAACTTTTGACTATGACGTAAGGTTGTTGTTTGCGTACCGGGAATATAGCAAATAATTTAAAATGGATACTACTTCATTTCCATAGACATTTTTCTATGAAAACCTCGCCATTTTTGTGATTTAATCAAAGTAAACATTGGTGTTGTATGGTTCAGAAGGGAAAGGGTACTGTCATTTTCTGATCACAAAATAGATTAGTAGGAATATCTAAGAAACGTGATTCTTGATCATCATTACATTTTAATGTATTTATTCTTTTTTTTAATTTCGCATATCCCTTAAATTTATAATTGTTCCTCAAAAACGTCAACTTTAAAATATACGTATATAATTTTCATTATTATATTCCACATATTTGGTTGTTAGAAAAACAAATTAAATGTGTTATTAACATTGTAAACAGATGTCTCAAATATCTATTTGGTGGACGTTGTCTCCGGTGTGATTGTCTCATCAATTTCACACAAACGCGCTCGAGAACCCATCCACTTAGTCCATTCGGAGAATTGGCTTGTTTACTCGTATTTCAACGATAAATGGCGCCGTACTGAAATCGGAACACTCGAGTTGTACGAGGGCAAAACTCAAAGTAATGACACGGCATTCAGTTCGCTGGCGCCACCGCAACTTCCTTTGATGGAACGACAGTCATACATCTTGTCGTCGCAGATTGACACAATGCAAGTTACAATGACAGAAAAAGGAATCACTAGTAAACATGTACTCAGTGAGTAAATTATTATTTTTGTACAAGTCAAAACTAAAAATACTTGTAAAATGCATTTACAACCTGTCTAGATTAAGTAATAAAGACATACAGAGTACAAATATTACTATAATTATGTAAAATTAGCAATGATTAATGCGTATAGATCAATTTGGTTAAGTAACGTGCCGCGTTAATGAGTATATTGCACTGGACTTTCTTATACGTAGTAGGTATATTATGTTTAGATAGGAAGGATATTAAAATACAAATTTGAACATTCAAGAAAATATAATTATATTAGAAATTATTAAGGTCGGACGTGTTTTTAGTTTTCAAATGAACTTAAACTCTAATAAAATATTTATATATAATATTTTACTAACCTTTGAAACACTTTTTAACTAAATCTATTTGCGACAATGGAAGTTAAATATCAAATTATTTGAGTATTCTCAAACAAAAGTTGTGTGAAATATAAATATTTTTCATGTTAATTGTAACTATTTATAATTTTACCTTCAACAGCTTAAGCTGTAGAGTGATTACACACACGCACACAAAGACATGTCATTCCAAAAATAGTCAGGCTCGATACAGGGAAGGTCAAAATGTGTATTTTTTTAAAATCTCGAAATCGATTTTTTTCATAATTACAATATTTACATCGTATAAGAAAGTAAAAATCTATTATGCTGTAGTTTGAATTAGATATATTATTTAAATTAAAATGTCTTGGATTAGTGAATAATTATGATTTAGTTAAAGGAACTGCAATGTTGTCGATATACTTACATATAGAAAACGCCACGACACGGCAAATAATGGAAATTTAACATTGGTACGCTGACATTTTTGTGTGTAAATGGTGTAGCCGGATCTAACGGAATTCGCCTAATCAACTAATGTTTAGCAATCTAATAAACTAATATTAATCAAACCTGAATTTTATGAATAATGCGAGAAACGAGTTTTAACAAACATATTGTTTAATGAATACAAATATTTGGACCTGTAGTCTGCACCAGTTAGTGGTTAAATAATATAATCATACTATTTATATCAAACTTTGCATCATAATAATAGAAGGTTTTTTATGTAAACAATTTAAATCAATAATATATATTTTTAAATAATTATAGTATATAAATATAACATTTAATATTTATCTTTAAATATATACTATAATAAAAAGAGTTTTGACACAAACGTTACCTTAAGCTAAGCGTCCACTAGTTGGCATCGTATGTATCGCACGCATCGGAAAAATATATTCTTTGCATTGTTTTATATGAACCATCGGTTCATTACGGTAATGAACGATGCAAAGAATATATTTTTCCGATGCCGACTAGTGGACGCTTAGCTTTATAGTATATTTACTTAGATATATTTTTTAAGTGGCCTTAAGCAATGGCGGTATTATCGAGATGCCATGGATGTTCCTGGATCCGCGGCGGCCAGCAACAGTCACTCCAGAAATGCGCGAAGAAGGCGTTGTACCGTACATGCCAGAATTACCACTTCCAAACGAAGCTGTCATCAACTACAATCAATCTTTATCGCGAGTCCGTGGTATTCATACTTCGCCCAGTGGACTGGAATCGACTTGTTTAGTCCTAGTTCATGGTTTAGGTAAGCAAATTTAATCTATAAAAGATCTAATCTAAATGCGATTTTTACTTTAAGTTTTTAAGAATGATTTGTGGCGTATCAAGCAAAGATAAAATTGAGAGAAATACAGGAATACGTAACTTTTGCTTTAGAAAAAGGATCCTATATAATATTATTTGTATACAGCGTATGCATTTTTTTAAAACGTTTACGTTAACCACTTGATTTTCTTTCAATATTTCCAAATACTGTCCCTTTTCATCCAAACATTTATAAAAAATGTATATAGCTGCAACCCGCACGACGATACGTAATAAAGATATATTTTATTACATACTAATGAAGAAATATTATCATCTTAAATCAATATATATTAGTATTTAGTATACCCTAGGACTAGTGACATAATCACTATTTGTCTTCGCACAAATATTCATACATAAGAAAGAAAGAAACGTGCTAGTAAAAAATTAATTGAGTCCGTACGGTTCTGTTCAGAAAAATCTGAACTTTCAATTTTTTGATAGAGCACGCTACATTTTAAAAGGAGATATCCATCATAGATAATGGTGAATTTATACAGAAAATTTTTAATTTAATTTTAATTTAAGAAGATACAAACAACTGACGGATTTATACAGCATTTAACGTAAATATTAACACATGCGCAGTAAGAAACTTTGAAA
>JADQWA010000187.1:85536-343037 GCA_018344505.1 Nebria ingens riversi
TTAAATCTAAATTAAATTTAAAATGTTCTCAATCCACCATAACAACGCATTAAGTAGCACTCTATATGTAATACCATATGATGACGCGAAGCATCTCATATCTTGGACAGCCATTTTCTTTGTAATATTATAAAGAAATTATTGTCAATATTGTAATAGATTTAGTAGTAGTAGTAGATGTTAATATCTTTTTATTTTCTCTTTTAGATATATTCTACACCCGTGTCGCCCCATCAAAGACTTTCGATTTGCTAAAAGACGATTTTGATTATTATTTAATTGTTATTGTACTAATAGCTTTACTTGTGGCTTCATATATCACCAAACAACTAGCCTCACGAAAGGCCCTACGACAAGCATGGAAGTGAATAGACACAATTTATCCTACAAGTTTAGTAACATGTAAGACCGTTTTTAAAACAAACATTATGGTTAAAATAGTTAAATTAAAGGGGCAGGTCTAAATTTTATTTTAATTTCAATCGGTAATGGAATTACGATTATTGATAGTGATGGCAAATCACAAAAATAAGTGATTTTTTTTATTAAAGTTCTGCTCTTTTTCGTTATTTCTTTTAGTATATATGAATGCTGGTCATTATGTATGTTGCAATATTAATACGGAATTTTCCAAAATTTAAGAGAATGTGACATTAAAATAATAATCCCTGTACACATACTTCTGTTTTTAACGAGAGCGTACGAAATGTGATACCGAAGCCATATTTCACAATTTTTAAGGCTGGCATCGTGGCCTACGTAATGTACAAGGCCTGAAAATACAGTTTAGAGGCGTTTTTCACCAGAGGCGCCTTTTGGGATATATTTTAACATTAATTGCAGACAGATTTTAAACAATTCTTTTCAATAGTTAATTTAAATTAAACATTTTTACGTTTGTATACAGTCTTATATTACTAATTTAATGAATAAAAATGAAAAATATAATTTAATTAATTACTTTTATTTATATATATATATATATATATATATATATATATATATATATATAATTTATTTTGCTATAAATAGAAACTAACTAGAACACCACTAAACACCAATAAAATGAATATTAAAATCGATATACTATTACATTAAACAATAAAAAGCAACGCAAATGCTGTGCTCTGCCATATTGTTTCCTAATATAAATAATTTATAAGACATATCTGTGTAAAAACACTTGAAATAAGGTCTATAATTCATATAGCATCAATGCAAGTAATGTCTTATGGAAGCGCGTCTAGTGGGAATAAGCTGCATCTAAATAAAACTTCATTTTACGCTAAATTTTCCATGTATATCCGGCTTTCTACAATACGTTGGTCGCGCTGGTATTAACCACATTTGGTATTTAAATCAATAGTGTACCATTTTGAGTACTATAGAAAACTAATAGATTCGCAATGCTGCAATTTGTTTTATTTTATATTATTACAACATTTTTTGCCAAAATTTAATCCTGTGTCTGATTTTTGCGATAATAAAAATTAATAAGATGAGTAGATTTATAATATAACCTTGATTTTAAACAAATCACATTTGGTTTATGATTTTGTATTCTGACAATGTAAAAATACAAATTAGTTCTATGTTTTATCATTTTTCGTTTAGCTAAGTTGTTTTTAGCCTCATTTATTACGCAATAGCTACATTTTTACGCAAACTTTAATTTTTGCCAACACCAATTTATTTAAGTGTTGTTTTAGACCCGGAGTGACCGAATGAAAGTGAAAAAGTAACGAGTTTCTACAGTGGCAATATTTTACCATTGTTGTACAAGCAAATGTTAGTGTTTGACAGATTAATTATTTATGTATATGCTTTTAAATTTATTTTTAAATATATTAACACGTACGCTTTAACGTAATTTTAGTCAAATTGAAAAACAAATACTAACTTCAATTGTCAAACACTTACATACATTTTATATAACGTATATTAAATGGCACGATAAGTGAACAATGCAGCAACCAATTAGAAAATATTCTCTAGAGATTTTGTTAAAAATATGTATAAATATTCAACATTCACTGTACGATATAAAAGTATATAAAATAAATAAATATGATCAGGGAGGTGATCGTTTTTCGAATAAAATCTAGTCGTCATTTTAGTTTTCAATAAAATGCCGAAATTGGTAATTATTGCGTTCACTCCGCCAACGAAATGTATGAAATTATGTATACATTCTTGAAATATGACACCACTGTTTCTACACTAAATTCATTTCCTGTCGATCATTAATATATAGAAATTATTCTCAATGGTGACACGAATTGGGAATTTAGTATTTTACTCCGTCTTCGCTGACTATCTCTACTAAAAATTAACTTTCAAAATGTTATGCGATATATTTCTCTAAAATGACGCACTTGATTTTTTTTCTATATTGAAAGCAGTGGAAAATTCCTTATAGTGATATATATGATGCAACCAGCGTTGATATTCGTAGTAATACATTTTCAGAATGCACTTTTCAATTTAAACATGTGTACAAAATGAATACAAGTTACCTTAAATATTGATCGTTAAGATAATTTTTAAAGATGTATAAGTTTCATAATAATGTGCCAGAAATACCGATTACTGCGTAATTTTATGGACAGTACATTCAAAATTTGTTTAGTTTAAATTTTATGTATATAATAATTTTTCAATAATGTTACATTATTTATACAGGAATTTTAGTCAGTTGGTATATGTTCATATTAGTCACAAATTGCATTTGTTTTATGTTATTTTGTTATCATGTGCATACATATATTAAAAATACGATTACTGTTTGTAAGTTATTAAAATAAATAAAGAATCTTAGGATTGGATTTTTCTCACCTAAATTGATCTTTATTAGCTAAATTCAAAGTTTACACCGTTCATTCTCTTATTTTCCACTAAAAATATTTAAGAAGAAATTAATATTATATATTGTTTATTCCAAATCAAAATTCTCGTTTGAATCAAAACACCACTTCAAATACTACGTAAAAATCATAGACATATCTTGCATGATAGACAAAGATAGTCTATATTTTACCAGAGATAAGCTTATATAGGCTTATCTCTGGTTTTACTTAGAAAGTATATATATATATATATATATATATATATATATATATATATATATATATATATATATATATATATATATATATATATATTTAATATTTAATATTTTTTATTTATGTTGCCATGGGTACTTAGGTATGAGAAATTATACGTATGACATATAGTTTTAATGTAAAAATCTGTGGTGAAAGTGTTTAAATGGTTAGTAAAATATTATATATAACATTTTTGTTAGGCTCTTAAGCTGCGTTCGGTAAATGCAGAGTGGTGCACTTCGAGCGAAGAATAGAGTAAGACATGTGACGATTCTCAATATATTATCATGTTATTGTGGAGTGTGACGTCATGAGGCGTACTCTCTTCTTCCCATTGAGCAGTACGTTTTGCCATTACCGAACACATTTCACATTTCATTTGACGACTAAAAAACGTCCGGCTATAATAATTTCTAATATAACGTAATGAATTATTAAATTTGCCTTGATTTTTTAAAGTTTTATATTTTAATATCCTTTTTATCTAAACAAAATATACTTACTACGTATAAAAAAGTCCAGTGCAAGACACAGCAGATGTTTTTATTGTTATATATGAACTACAGTTAAAATTTTCATTTGGCGATAATAGAATCTTCCGTATAAATTTTAAAATACAAAAGAAAGTCAAAATTAAAAACTGCATCCGATGAGCCCCAATTTATTGATATAATACGTTCTTGTCACGAGATATACGTAAATTAAAATGTCCATCTTGAAACTGTTTACAGAGTTTGACAATTTGTGTTTATATTTTTATTGTTTATTTAATTGTTAACTACACTGAACTTTTTCATTTGTGTAAGTATCAATTATGTTTAATAATAATAAAATCAAGATAAAAATTAAATAAATAAATTATTTTAGATTATATGCAGATTCCACAATTTTGTTTTGGACATAGTTTAGATAAATTAAATTCCGACCGCCTGTTCACGGATAATAGCTGTCCTTATAACTCTCGTTATTTTGTATTATCTACCATTATGTTTTCTGTATATATTTTTTTCTTCATTAAAATATATCAGCATAAATTAATATATTAATAATTACAAAATAATAATATTGCTAGATTTAGTAAAATCAAAAATTATAAAATGTATACTCTTTAATAAAATACAGAAATAAAATATTTAAATCGTTTAAAATTTGGCGCGATTGGTGATTCGTAGTACGAAAACCAAAATCAAGATGGCGCTCAAACAAAAAAGAGCGCACTGAAGCCATCGTGTAAGCGATATGGTGCGTTTTATTGGTTTGGTTTGTTGAGTAACCACAAGATGGTGTGAATGAACATTCTTTTGTGTTCAAAACGCTAAGTTCAGCTGAGTTGTGCATGTCCATGACCCGTGGAAGGGTGTGCTTCTACTTTTATTTGTATGCATTTGTATGTGTAATGCTTGTGTCAGTGAAGTGCTACGGGACTTTTGGTGTATAAATTTGTGTTTTTCTTTCCCTGTTCAATTAACTAGTGAAGTGTAACATTTTCAATGTGTTATCATAGTGCGTTATGTGTGGTGCGCCGATAATTTAAAAAGTCATGTTTCGTTGTATACCAATATTTAAAGGTTGTAACAGACAAGTTGAATATGTTGACAAGCGTCACTGTTCGTTACCTACGGTTCCAGAAGAAATTTTACGCTATTCCCGTAGTTTAGAGGAACTTCTATTGGATGCTAACCACATACGGGATCTACCCAAGGTATTTTTTATTTATCCATAACCTGAAATCCCATCTCGTAATATAAAATTTCGTTGTAAGTAATTACCTATTTTTCGTTCGACTCATCTATCTATATATTCATTTATTTACCACTGCGCTATATGCCTAAAGCCCCAAATACTTTTGGAAATGGTAACGTGAAATTAACACCCTTACTAATACCGAACGATCCCATTTACGAAACTATATTGATGTTAACATTTACAACTATAAATATTATTTTAATACTGTTCTGAGTAAAAATAATTGTTTATATATACGTAAGAATAACAAACATAAAAGTAGCACCGCCTGTTTATACTCCATATAGGTCACTTAAATTATTGTTAAAATTGGAAATAAAATATTAAATAGTTATATTTCTGACTAAAATTAATTCTATTCCTAATTCGGTGAGCCCATACATTTATTTTAATTCTGCAAAATGTACTAATTCTATTTCTACTACAAATACCATAAATATTCAAAAAAACACACCCTTTTAAGCTTATTTGATTTTAAATAATAAATTAATATCAGCACTATTTTAATTCAACTAAATATATATTGTTTCTATACATTTATTACTTTTATACATACGTATCTAAATGATTTTTAAATTTACCTACTCGCATTTATCACAAATCAACGCATTCCTGTTCTATTTTTTCTAGAAACCACAAATTCACATTTCTACAGGACGTGCTCATTCGATTAAAACTAATTGTGTTATTATTATTAACACTGTTCTGTGTCCCTATTGACAACATTACAAATACTTCACCAAAATCTAATTACTATACCCTCCTTTGATGCATATTCAATTAAACAAATTTGGCAATAGTTAAATCAAGCATGCGCTCTTTATTTATTTATTTTATTTTTTTACAGAATTTCTTTCGTTTACATCGGCTTAGAAAATTAGGACTCAGTGACAATGAAATCCACAGGTTACCGCCAGATATCCAAAATTTCGAAAATTTGGTGGAACTCGACGTCTCTAGAAATGGTGAGTACCTGTGCAATGAAATTACCTTAAGTGTTAATGTCTATAATTAAATCGAGATAATTAGTATAATAAGCGAAATATATAATTTGATATAGTATTAGATGCACTATTATTTTGCTTTTATGGTGGTAAACCTGAATATATGTATCTTTTATTTTTTGAAAAATGTAGATTTTTCGTGTTTAAACTAGACACAGGTTTGTTTTCACTAGCAACATGTGATAACCGGTATCGCCATTACGTGTCGTGCAGTAATAATGTCTGCCGAGTCGGTAATGTAGTGTACATTATGTCAGTTGCCAGTTTAGTATTTTTGAAAGGTTATTTCACCCACTTGATCTTAAGGCTTGTTTAAGAATATTTTTTTAAATAGCGGTTTTATATTCTTTTTAATATATGTTCGTATAACGTAAGAAAGTTGCATTATTTTTTTTTGCCTTTTTCAATAGTTTTTAATAGAGTAAAAGAATCATTTAAATAAGACTACTACATTAATAGTTATTACATCTGTTAATTATGATCAATAATAGTAGATTTTGTTTTTAAAACTGATGTTAATACGTCATAATTTCTGGTAAAATAGAATTAATTACCTAAATGGTTTTTATTATCATAAACTAAGAAACTTTTTGTTTAACGCATTAATAAATTAAGAAACTAAAATAGTCAATTTATTGTTATAAACTCAAAACACACAAAGATTGTATATTTTAAACATCCTCGATTTGATTTATAATTTTGTAAATTAAATTAAAAAGGAGAGTAAACGTATAATACTCGCAACGTTCCAAAAAAAATGTTAAACATATTTTGTTTATTAGCAACTGATTTCGACCCATATTGTCCATTTTCAAGCTTAGGTAGAACTTTTGTTGTAAACCCGGGTTGAAAAAAAAATCATTTATTATTTTATTATATGTTTTACGTTTGTATTAAATTTAAAGTTTATTACATAATTTTCTTCATAATGTGCTTGCCATCTGTGAATAAAATCTTGGTTAAGCTATAATAATATAATGGCAGATAGTTTATATGCTAATTTCCTATGCATATTTGTTAGATAGTTTTCCGAAACAAATTTAGAGATGGAATTTAATATGTTTTACGAGAGGGTTTATGGGAGAGTGATATTATGCAATTGAAAATAGTCGTAATAATCGGTACAATATATTTTTATGTGAAAATATTGCATATTATAATTGCTTAAAAGGAAATCCATGTTTATTTGTTCAAAAACGTTAATTTTACGTCATGCACTTTATTTAAAATGACCTTGACAAACATGTATACGTATACGCTTCCGTGATTTTTTCGCGAGATTGATTATATGTGTAGGTAAAATAAATTTCACTTTTCGTTATTTGATGCGTTTTTTTATTTGGAATACAGGCGAATACTTGATACAGTTATAGAGACTGCGTCAGTTAGAGTTTGTAAAAAATATACTTTTATGTAATATTTGTATATTGTATCAAATATACGTTAAAGTGAGTCTTAGGAGGTCTCACTGACAGTTGCCAACGAAATACATAGAAAGCATACCCTACGAAGGGATTTGTGTCCCTTAAGCCAGGGCAAAGTTTAGGTTGTTGGGGGGGGGGGGGGGGGACAGAAAACACTTTCGATGAACTATCTGGAACTATCCTTCCTATGTGTTTTTCTTTGCTACATAAATATATATATATATATATATATATATATATATATATATATATATAAATATATATATATATATATATATATATATATATATATATATATATATGTATATATACGAGGGCGGTCTGAAAAGTTTCCGACCTCAACATGAAGATAGCAGCACTCGTAAATAAAAGCTAGGGAATTTCGTTGTTCATCTGTTGACAGTTACTCACCAAAGATTCAGCCATTTTGGACAAAATCGAGTATCGAGCTGTCATCAAATATTTGTTTTTGAAAGGCAATACGCCTATGCAAATCAAACATGAGTTGGATTCTGTGTATGGGGACTCTGCACCATCATTTACCACAGTGAAATTTTGGGCAGCTGAATTTAAACGTGGCCGTAAGAGCTTGGGAGACAATGAACGTTCGGGACGTCCAAAAACTGCAACTACTGACGAAAACATCGCCAACGTTCACGAAATGGTGCTAGACGACCGCCGAATTAAAGTGAGAGAGATAGCAGAGGTTATGAACATGTCAAAAGAACGTGTTTGTCACATATTAAATCAACATTTAGACATGAGAAAGCTGTCCGCGCGTTGGGTGCCGCGTTTGCTCGCGTTAGACCAAAAACGTGTCTCACACCTCAGCGGTTGCCATGGCGAAAATCCACGAATTACGGTTTGAACTGCTTGACCATCCACCTTACTCACCAGATCTAGCCCCAAGCGACTTCTTTTTGTTCCCTCATCTAAAAATTGCGCTCGGAGGACAGAGATTTTCGTCAAATGAAGAGGCAATCACCTTCGTGAACAATTATTTTGCAGAGAAAAACGCCGAGTACTATTAGGACGGGTTACAGAGATGGGAGCATCGTTGGGAGAAGTGTGTAGAGTTACAAGGAGACTATGTTGAAAAATAAAAAATAAAAATCTGAAAAAATGTCTTGTATCTTTGTTAGGTCGGAAACTTTTTAGACCACCCTCGTATATATATATATATATATATATATATATATATATATATATATATATATATATATATATATGTATGTATGTATTTATATATATATATATATATATATATATATATATATTTAATCTTTTCAATTATGTCTGCGATATCTACTTATAGCAATACAAATTGAGAGCTAGTGTTTTAAATAGTCTATTAGCGAAAATATGTTATAAATTGTTCCACTTAATTTTAAGCAAAGTTTATGTTGCCAATAATGATATATTTATGTTTAAATTGTAAGTAAACTGTGAAAATTAGAGTTAGCTATTTCTATATTATATACGATTTAAAAATAGATGTGAATTTAGAATTTACATTAGTTTTAAAGCAGGATGAAACTACACTTAATATTAACAAAAATAATGCGACAAGTATATCAATACGGTGTATATTGTACAGTGAGGGTGGTAATAGTCTTCTGCGCACATCAAGGTGCAGGGTGCAAGCTATTCCGAGTAGCCTGTGCCATGTTAACCACACCTCTTCAGGGCTTCAGTTTTCTTGGTTTAACGAAATTAGTTCTTTCAACATTTTTAATACAACTATCTAACTAGTTGGCCAAATCAAAATTCAATATAACGTTACTTACTATCCCGCATAATTGGACTGAACAAACAGTTCAGTAAAAATTGTAAACATAAAACAAATTAAAAGTGCTTTATTACTTTAAAATAACAATGACAAGTGCATCGTTTGCTATTTATTTCGGTGGAAACTAAATGATAGTTTGATTTGGATGTACCTTTAACACTCCATGAATTATGGTTAACATTAGTTAAAAAAAATGATTTAATCAATGCTATAGATACATGATCCGGAAAAGTATACACATATTGGAATAAAGAAGCATTAACAATAGGGAACCTGTATGCTTTTACTACGGAGAAATGAACCCATACATTCATATTTTGTGCTTTTATTAATAATATATAACGCGTTTCTGTATGTATGGTTTGGTGCTTTATTATGTGAATAGTGATATATTTTTGTGTGACATCTACCGGGTACATTTCAAAACTTACGTCACCGTTTAGCATCACGTGAATGAGCACGTTGCTATTTTGACATCTGTCAGCGAATGAGTGCTTCATACGTCATCAAATATATCACCATCACGCGCTGCTATCGTTATTAAAATACAAAATAGGCTTAAAAGGGCACGAGTTCAATATTTATTTAGTTTCGAAATTTAGAATTAGATTTTAAATATTCCCCCTTCACTATAATTGAAAATCATTTTATGCCTCGCCTCAATGTTCCCAATGGAGTTACAAATTTGAATAAAAAATTGTGTTCATTTACTCGTTATTAATTATTATAAATTACGGAGGAAAAACGACTAAAGGTATCCAGTTCACTTTCAATTCTTTCTGACGTTTTGATCAGCATGTTCTTTAGAATATAAGGGTTGTGATTGGTTGTGCACTATGTCCGCAAGCGAAGTCACTCTCGCTAAACGACCTTAAACAGTGTGTCAAACTTAATAAGGGTTGTAAATAGGATTAGAAAAAAAAACCATAATGGTTTCCTATTATAGCGAATTTAATGATATTTCAAGATACTCTACTAGACGCTCGATTAATGAATAAATAAAATATTATGTAATCAGGAAAAGAAACTATTTTTAACTGCAAATTGTCATATCTATATCTATTGGGTATATGATTAATATTTGATGATAATTATGACATCATGTTTAATTTAATTTAAATTTTTTTTGTTGCTTTTAGTACCGATAATGTGGTAAATTCATAATAATTCTAGTTAAGATAAAAGCAGTTGCTTTTTAAACATTATACAGAAATAGATCTTAGGAAATTGACAGTTTTCACTCCTTGTAATATAAAAGCTGACGTTTCTAAATTCGTTTTAGTTTTTTTAAATAATAGTATTTGTCACTATATCTTCAAAGGGCCTCAAAAAATATAATAGTTTTATTAGAACAAAATTATCTGCATTATATTTATATTTTATCAAAAAATTCCTTTAAATGAAAAATCATTCAACAGGCACCTCAAATGCTATCTGTAGATCACCCTGAATACAAACTTATATATAAAACTAACGAATATGTGTCAAAAATGATGAAATCGCTGTGTAATAAGTACATTTTTTAGTGAATGTATGTTTTACATGTTATGGAAGTAGTTTTTCCTGTTTTTACTTCCTTATACGAAGCAATAAGTAAGTATCGTAATCACGAAAGATTCCTAAGTCGAGATTTGAACGAATATATATATATATATATATATATATATATATATATATATATATAATATATATATATTATATAAATATATATATATATATATATATATATATATATATATATATATATATATATATATATATATATATATATATATATACGAGGGTGGTCTGAAAAGTTCCGACCTATATATATATATATATATATATATATATATATATATATATATTTATTTATATATTATATATATATATATATATATATATATACGAGGGTGGTCTGAAAAGTTTCCGACCTAACAAAGATACAAGACATTTTTTCAGAATTTTTATTTTTCAACATAGTCTCCTTGTAACTCTACACACTTCTCCCAGCGATGCTCCCATCTCTGTAACCCGTCCAAATAGTACTCGGCATTTTTCTCTGCAAAATAATTGTTCACGAAGGTGATTGCCTCTTCATTTGACGAAAATCTCTGTCCTCCGAGCGCAATTTTAGATGAGGGAACAAAATGGTGTATCCAAGTTTCATCTACAGTAATTAATCGCGCCAAAACTCGGATTGATTGCGCCCAAACTGCGCCAACAGAGCGTTGGAAATATTCATTCGAACACGTTTTTGGTCTAACGTGAGCAAACGCGGCACCCAACGCGCGGACAGCTTTCTCATGTCAAAATGTTGATTTTAATATGTGACAAACACGTTCTTTTGACATGTTCATAACCTCTGCTATCTCTCTCACTTTAATTCGGCGGTCGTCTAGCACCATTTCGTGAACTTTGGCGATGTTTTCGTCGGTAGTTGCAGATTTTGGACGTCCCGAACGTTCATCGTCTCCCAAGCACTTACGGCCACGTTTAAATTCAGCTGCCCAAATTTCACTGTGGTAAATGATGGTGCAGAGTCCCCATACACAGAATCCAACTCATGTTTGATTTGCGTAGGCGTATTGCCTTTCAAAAACAAATATTTGATGACAGCTCGATACTCGATTTTGTCCATTTTCATAAAAACACTCTCATCAACTCACTCAAACGACTGTTACATAACAACTGCGCGTCCAAAATGGCTGAAACTTTGGTGAGTAACTGTCAACAGATGAACAACGTAATTCCCTAGCTTTTATTTACGAGTGCTGCTATCTTCATGTTGAGGGCGGAAACTTTTCAGACCACCCTCGTATATATATATATATATATATATATATATATATATATATATATATATATATATATATATATATATATATATATAAACGCACACTGTATGTTGTTTCAGTATAAAACCGTTAGGAAGCTTTAAATAAATTTATAAAATTATGGTTTCACCGTGAAACCACTACAACACAAAGGTTAAGTTATTTAATTACAACAAATATTATATTATTTGGTGAAGATACTATCATACGTTCATGTGAACAAAATATGTCTTTTGAGCAAATATTTTAATCAAAGTTAATTTCTGATTTTATAAATACGTTAATCAATCTACACTTATTTCAAGACAATAAGAACATAAAATCAATAGATAACGCTGTGGGCTCTCGTTGAAACATGTTGAAATAAAAAATATTTAAACACTAGTTAAGTTTCAAGTTTCTTTAATCCTTTCTTGTTTACATGTAAAATCCTTATACTATTAATATCGAAATTATGGCTATTGTCTAACATATGTTTGGAGACATTGGAATCATATTTCTTCAGACGCCAGGGCCTCGTGTTCTGCAAATCTAATATTAAAATTACGTCCTGTTTGGCCTATGTACGAGTATATGAAGTCGCAATTGTTGATGATGGCCTGAGAAGCCGAAATACGTATCAATATTAAACAATAATAATTTTGAAACTTAACTAGGGTTTAATTATTTTTTATTTCAACATAAGAACACTTTATATGTTTAAATTTTTGAATGAAAATTAAGAAGAAAAAAAGTGAGGAAACGATTCAATTCGGATAATCAAAGCGATTATCGTTGGCCTCAAACTACATGCTGAGTTATGATTGTAATCATCACTTTGCTCGATTGCGAATATTCGAATGGTACGCGAAACAGAGGAAATAAAATAATGAATTTCTTACGCAATCTTACAGTAATGTTTATAATTAGGATTTTATACAAGGCGCACTTGAAAGTATTAGTGAAAAATGTGATGTACGCCTTCCTTTTATACGTTGTATTATTATTGTATAATATGGATGGCGTTCGAAGGAGTGATCGTGGTTTGGTTTGGTTTGTTGGGCAAGTCCAGTGTGGACGGAGCGTGCTTCCGGTTAGGCTATGTAGTGTTGTCACATCACAGACCAACGCTCAATTAGACCGTCACTAAATACAACCCATATGTATACACCTATTACAATAGCACAAAACAAATTTCTATATGCCATCGTATGGCTTTCATATATTTAATTATTTATTGATTAATATATTACTACCAGTAACACACCTAAAAACATCACCATTTAAAAAAAAAAATCGAACAGCTTTTAATAAATATAATCATTTTAAATTCTGAATAATGCTTTTTTTAAAGTTGGAAATTAAGTTACAATAAAAATGAAAATAAAGTTCGTCGCTTATCGTACAAAAATTAACTAACTCAAAACTATTCTTCGGTCTATTTCTCCCAAAAATAACTGAAATATTTATATAAATATTCAGGAATGTCCTACATTCGACTGTCTTATACGCAGTATACCTTTCGATATTAAAATACAAATATAATAATATAATTATTTACTTTATAATTGTATATAATATGGAATAATAAGTTCATTTGTTTTACTTTTATTCTATAGAACAAATAAATACGTATGGTAACTATGGCAGCAAATATGAAGATTAATTAAATTTAAACGTAATTATTTTACTTTTTGAGTTTTTAATCAAAAGTTGTTAGAAATATTAATCTCCTTCACTTTAAATTTCATCAATTACTGTGTAAGCGCAACCATTTTAGAGATATATAGCAGTTATTTTTAGAAAGACAAGCATTGGCTTCGCCAATGCTCAGAGCTCGCCTATTTAGCATTGGCTGTGCCAATACCTAAAGTTTGGCATGGCAAATTTCTGAATAAATAAACAATATATGTAGTATAAATAATGATCAAAGCAACAATTAAACAAATAATGTTATAGTAATCAATGTAAGATATCAACTGTCATATATATTAGTCAAAACATCGCATAACTCGGGCAAAAACAAAACAAAATTTAGTTGTTTTTATTTATTTATTTTAAAAATTATTATTTTCATTAATGTTTGAGAAAATTGCCAATATTCTTTCAGAGATGCGCAAAACGGATATTTCCGTCAAAATTTCGATGTGATCAAAATACTTATGTATATACTTGTACTTATTAATTCCTATAACAAAGTAAAAACACAGTCGTATTTAAATAACAGTTTAAACTTATTGCTTTGTACATTAGTTAACCAGAGATCAATGATTATTTCTATAGAAATAAACCATGCTTTAATATACGGCTTTACAATTCTATGAATACAAGTCTTAAAATTTAATAGTTTTCAAGATAAATTATTAATAAATATATTTTGAGTGTTCGTTTATAAACACATAAATAAAATTAAATGTAAAATAGGTATGCTAATATTTATGCTAGAAAAGAATTCAAACACTTATTTTAAACACGATACTAATATTAGAATAACGTGATCGGCAAAATGTCTTTCACAATAAACAAATGGATGTGATTGATACGGTTAATTGGTTTAGATAATATTGTTTCCACATTTTCTGAAATTAATCGTATTCTTTTATGTTATTCCAAGATAAAAAATTTCAACTATTTTCCTTATAATTATCTGATATTTATATAAGCATATACACATTTTCGAAAACAGTTAACTGTGATGATAGGTAGAGTAAGCAGGTTACGGGAAAATATCATCCTCAAATATTTATACTAGATATGTTATCCTTGTTAAACTAACATCTTTACTGTTAACTATAACCTATTAAATCAAAACAGGCACCGCGTTCCCTACGTGCTAAAGTAGTTACCACACTGCTGTTTTTACAAATATACAGGCCTTAAGCAAACAGATGAACACGGCCTTCTTCATTTAAGACTCGAATTTATGTATTTGTTGTATCTTCTACCTATTTTATGCTTGTCGTACGTAGTACTGAAGAGCTTAAGCATTCGGTCATTTGTCTAGGTTTATCAAATTGAAAATTCTCTTTAACAAAAAAAATCATCTTTTATCGTCTTGAATCCAAAAATATATAACTCATATACTTGGATGTTAGTCGTCGCTCGCTCGTAAGGTCAACATTTTGTCGCTCTTTCTCCTCCGAAGATACTAAACGGATTGACACCAACTTTGGTATAAATAATCTATGGGTACACTATTCGTGCCGTTCTCATTTTAAATCAACTAGACTCTTTATTTCCGAAGTGATTGGGTCCCAAAAAAGGCAAAAGCCTGAAATAACGATTTTAGTAAATTTTTGAAAGTACTAAAAATATTTACATGGAATTTTTGGTTTTGAAATATTTTTCAAAAATAGAAACCTAACGCCGTTAAAAACATTTAATAATTGCTTAAAATTGATTCGATACTACTAGCGCCAGCTATTTTTGCACAGCTATATGAAACGGATAAATCCTTTTAATCATCGACTGCTGTCAATAATGTAGTATACATAATAATAATATAGTATAAATAATGATTTTATATATGGTTTATTTAAATACAAATTCGCCTAGTCAACCTTTCGGCATTGGTATAGCCAATGCTTGTTGATACAAAGGAATGAATTGCATTTATAATTTTTTTGTTTATATAAAAAAAGACTACATACATCAGAATGCAAACAAAATAAATAATATAAACAAAAACTAATAACATAATTAACAATGGCTTTGATCTTGATTTCACAAACATTTAAGCAATTAAGTGTGTGCATTTTTTTTGTGTTTATTATGATTTATAATATATTGAACTTTGAGAAATTTATAATAATACAAAAAAAACTGTGTACATTCGACTTTTTTTTACGCAGTACTATAGCTAGGATACTAAAATACGAATGTAAAATTTGCACTAATTGTAAAACTGTCAGATGGTCACTGACACTAATCACAATAATAAATTTAATTGTTTTCTTTTTGTCCTACACACTGTTGAAATTAACTAATTTCAAATGTATTCTTCTTGCAAGTGGTACACTTTTTCAGGAAACGTTCCATTTGTTAGAAATATTAATAGGTATTTCATTTATTTAGAGTCTCGCCATATTTTTATAATTGTAATGATTAAACATGTACTTTAGGTTTAAATATTCTGTTTAAATAGAAGTTTATATTTGACGGAAGAGGGAGTTAGATAAATTTTCATATATGTATCCCCCAGAGTTTTGGTAAGCACACTCAGATAGACTTTACTTACTTATTACTCGTATAATAAAGTAACAAATTAATATTGCACTAAAAATCACATAAACATATGGTATCCTTGCTGTAGCGATTTACTAGTGTGTCTACTTCAGACTATTCTCAATTATATATAGTGGCGGCATTAAGTATTTAAAATTTGAGATACATTTCTTGATAAAGTTTCGACCTTCGGCATACTGTAAGACAAAGATGAAAAGAAAAAGGATAGCTACACCCGCTGGTTTGGTTTAGGTATCACTTTGTTCTTCCTTCATCTTTGTGTAATAATACAATGAATTTTGATTCAGAAATATAACTCAAATTCTACTTGACGAGTCAAATAATACTTTAGAAGTAATATGAATTTCAAACAATATAGAAAATAAATTATAGGGCTTCTTGCTGGTATTTATGGAAGCAAAATTGTTAATAATAACATTGATGAAAAGGATATTTTTCTTGATAAATATAATTTCGTAAATAATGTTCATATTTAAATACTGGCAACAGTAACGAACAGATAACCTGTTTCTCTGCCCAAAAATGTGTAGAAAACCTAATTTTCTACCAGTACAATATAATTAGTTTTAACTTGAAATTTGTTCGAGTTAGAATTTAAAAAGACGAATGAACTGTATTTTAACAATTCTTTCGTATAATCATTGATGTTGACGTTGGTATGCGTCAGAAAAGTAATTCTTCTCTGTTTACTACTCCTTCAGTTGAGGAATGTATGTTCTATGTTGCCGATATAAACAAATCAAAGTGATGGAAAAGAAATGAAAACATTTAGAGCAATATGAGAAAATAGATGAACATCTATAATTTATTCTAAATCTACATAGATGGTTTGGGAAAAAACGTAACTTAAGCAGACAAACTTAAAAGCGACTGTTTTAATGCTATCTTATATAAATTTAATATTTCAATATACTGTAAGGGCCAATTTTACTAACGTCAGTTAAATTTATTCCTGTTATTAAATATAAGGTTTAACTGACTGCAATGTTATTTTTCCATAAGAAATGTTGGTTTGATTCGATATTATTTATTTTACCTGAGGTTGATAAAACGGGCCTAAATGGTATAGGTACTGCTATGTCTTAAACATTTGTAGAATCAGGACAATGTGAACAAATTTCTGCGGCAGAATACTAAGAATATTACAGACACGCGACTGAATACTTAATAAAGCCCTTTGAACTTACGTACATCGACATGAATCACACGCTATTATATTTCATTTGGAGATGCTAGAACTCTTATAATATAAATGTGGTATGTTCCGTATTTACCTAGGGCCTAAATATAATTTCGCAGCTAGAAAAACAATCGACTCTTGAATATAGATCCTGGACTCGATTCTGAGGTTCGGTTCCTAAAATCGATTCTAGGATTGGAATCCTGAATTAAAACTTGGAATTGATTCTGGGAGTTGGCCTCGGGCCTTGGATTCGAATCTCAAAATTTATTCTGGTAGCCGGATCTTGGTTTCGGAGTTCGATTCTTGGAATTCGTTCTAGGATCCATATCCTAGGTTTTGGAGTTTTATTCTTGGAATTCATTGAGATTCGGATGTTGGATTTTGTTCCAGAGTTTGAATCTTAGAATTGGTTCTGGATTTTTAAACCGATTTTAAGCTTCGGATCTGAGTCTTGGTATCTGAATACCCGATAATTGTAATACATTAAAGTAATTATTTCGTTGTGTTCTCATTTAATATACGTGTAATTCAGCGTTGATATCATAAACTACCCCTACCCAAGATCGAAAAGTTTATTTATGCAAAATTATCTTTTGGATTACAAATGCTATTTATTTAAATGGTAATTTTATTTCAGTACAAAAATTACCCTTATATTAGTGTCGACACGCCTTTGAAGTCTAATAATAAATGCTTGAATGATCGTTCCTTAATCAATAATGCGAGTAAATACCTGTAGGTATACTTGTTTTTTTTTTCTCTTTATTCAAATAAACTCGTTGCATTGCAATATCGCAACAACATAGCCATAACGTGATGTCATGACATTGCAATCTGATAGGAATCGCCATCATACCGTTAAACCAACACAGCCATTTCAGGGTCAAGAAACTTAACAACATCACATAATAGTCTAACTAGTTCCAAAATATAATCGAAATATCGTGCATTTAATTGTTTTCGAGAAAAATATCCTAAAAATATACTGCTTAAATAGTTCACTCAGAGTAATTTCATTGCGTAGTCCTAAATAAATGATAGGAATATGTCATTATGTCAGGTTCTATATAATAAATTTATAATGTATTTATATATAACTAAATCTAATGACCATAAGAAGCACGTATGGCTTAATTTTTAGTCCGCTATACGTAGTACAGTAGAGCTTAAGTGTTCGTATGTAACATTATCGGATTCAAAAAATTATTTCACAGAAATTTACTTCACATGGCCCTGATTCCGAAAATGTTGTCATATACTTTACTTGGTAACTCGTTCGCCCGCTATGCCGTAAGACCAAATTTTGTCGCCTCTTCTTCTCTGAAGATACCCAACCGATTTCAACCGAATTTCCCACACATATTGTGTAGATACACGATTGTACCCGTTCACACTTTAAATTCAATAGGTCCTGATCTTCAGGAGAAGTTGGGCCCCAAATAAAGAGCAGGTCTTGATATACATTTTTGCAAAATCTTTTTATACTAAAAGATTAAGTAACTTACAAAGTTTTTGATGTATTCAAAGCGAGGTTTCTGTTTATAATCAAAACCGTAAAAATAATATTTTAAAACACAATTCAAGAATTTGTTTCAATGAAAATTTGTATAATTAAGAAAGTATTAAAATATGCATTAGCTTTTAAAACGTTATTTTAAATACGAGTATATCAATTTATAAAAGCACTTTTATTTATTTATTTGATTACCAGTATTTACCATCTGACAAACGTATTTGTGATCTTTTTTTATTGTTTATTTGTTATTCAATTCTTGAAGAACTTATTAATTGAATATACTACACGAAGAACCAAAGTAAAAAACACAGAAATACCCTCAGTAATCGAAATCAAATGACAGCAAGATCTATCATCCTGACGGATATGCTGACAGAAAATCTGTCAACATTCTATTTTTGTTCACTGTTGACACTAATCTATTGAAGTCTAAGCATGTTCTTACCTTAAAATTAATAATAACAATTTTATTGATGCAGTTACTGGCGCAAATTAATCCTTATTTATATAATACATCTATGTTATTATAAATTTTCATAAAATCTAAAGCAAAGATCGATTATTGAAAGACACGGAATATATTATTTTCAAAATAACCGAACGTGTTACAATACATTTGATTTAAATTATTTATAAACAGCATATATAGTACTTGTAAAAACAACGAAATATATTTCTAACCATAATAAAAATTAATTTGTTAGTTTACAAAGTTATATAATTAATTTGTTTTTGCTACTGCAGCATATAGGAAGTACATTTTGTAACAAAATATTTTTGTATGACTAACAAACAATTATAAAATATCTTACAGTAAATATTATTTATTAAAATGGCTTCCAGAACATAAAAATATCAACAACGCTATTGTTATTCTCGAATATTAACCTCATTTTTTTACCTTACGAGTATATAAAGAGAGCGATTGAATTTTTTATAAGTAATGGTACCACTATTATAATCAAACAAATGGTGATAAATTTTAATTTCACATTTATGTTCTTATTATAATTTTGTGCAAGTCATACATTTTTTATTAAAAAAAAAAAAGAGCAACCATCCTACATGGTATTATTTTGGGAAAAATATATTCATCGACATTTTACAAATGTGAAAGTTTTTTTTTATTATTATTAATATTATATTATTATTTATACTATAACCATCAATATCACTGACATTTTTGTTAGCTGTTGATTGAAAAGGATTTTTATCTATTTCATTCACAGTAGTTCAGCTGCGTATAAATAGCTGGTGCTAGTAGTGTCAAATCAATATTTAAGCAATTATTAAATATTTTTTAACGGCGTTAGGATTTCATTTCTGAAAAAAATATTCTAGATCAAAAATATATTACAATTTTATGTAGATTTGTTTTTGATATTTTCAAAATGTTTTTAACTTCATTATTTTAGGCCGTTGTCTGTTTTGAGATCCAATAACTCTGGAAAGAAAAGACCTAGTGGATTTTAAATACGAGCTACACGAAATGTGTACCCATAGATTATGTATACCAAGGTTGGTGTTAATCCGTTCAGTATCTTCAGAGGAGAAGTAGCGACAAATGTTGGTCTTACGAGCGACGACTAACATCTAAGTATATGAGTATTATATATATTGGATTCAAGAGAATAAAAGATGAACTTTGTGTTAAAAAAAATGTTCATTCAGAGAAACCTACAGATACAAGATGCTTAAGTTCTTCGGTACTACGTACGGCGAGCTAAAAAAGCCAATTTATCATCTTTATCTGTTATATTCGTTAATTTCGAATCGATTCAATTAACTACTAAACATATGTTTGTAATATCCAAGTAGTTAGGGTAAAAAATATTATTTAAATTTTTTATTTTACTAATTTATTAAGTTAAAATAAATTAAAATTGATTTAAATCAACCCTGATTAATATGTAAGTCTAGCATTGATCACACATAGCACGTCGTATAAACCAGCGACTTTTAATCCGAATCTCCTTTGCGAAACTCGCAAATCACTGATGGCATAGACCACAGGCATGGGAAAATTACTAAAACATTTTTCACGTGCACCATTCTAGAGACTAGAGCTCTATAAATTCGCGCAAACAATGGTGTGCAGTTTCATATTGTTTGTATACTTCAGAACCAAAAGCTCGCGTGACCGTACTGATTTATATTCTTCACAGTATGTTTTGGAAATTTATCTTATATATTTGGCTTAATAATACCGTGAAAAACAAAATTGCGTTTGCCAAAATTCGAACAATAACCAGAATTTATATTAATCAACGCCGAGCTTGACACTTAAAAACATATCTTTAATCACGATGAAATTGCTAAGAGGGATAGCTATTATTATTTTGATTGTAATATATGCTTGGTGATATATTTTTGCTAATTATGAATTTTTTTTTCTAAGCAATACAACTTCGGGATGTGTCTCACTGTGAACTTAACAGTTTGCACTACCTACTCGTATATATTAAGATGCGGCTTGCGTTGACTTGAAATTATAGTTCAGTAGTACTACTAGTTTATAGATGGCAGCATTTTTCATTATCACTAATTCGGTAAATGAGTTTCAGGTATCAGAAATGTATCTTCTAGTATCAAAAAATGAATTTCTAGTACCAAAAGTTGAAATTCACTAATGATTTAGTGATACCTGTAAATCATTTACGCAAGCAACAACCTTACGTCACAGTCAAAAGTTACTAGATTGAAATTGTACGTTTACACTTCAATAGAATCGAACATTCCAAATCTAAAATATATTTTTTAGAAACTTGGGAATAAACTAAGTTTACAATTCATTTGTAGGTTTGTTTTTGAATAGCTGAATAACTTGGCCACAACAAAATAACAAACGTCAAACGATATAAACAATGGTACAAAAGTATATGTAAACGTAGCAAATGTGTCAAAATTACCAACTTATAAGTTTAAAAAATTTTTAATCTTCTATATTATATCGTGAAACTAGACAAAATAATTGTTTTTGAAATGAAATTGATATTCTACGACAGTTTATTTTATTTTAAATAATTTTTGATAAGTACTTCTCATTTTATTTTCAATAGTTTTTTAAGCTTGCAGGAAATTTCATGCTAAGTTTTTAGCGGATTTTGTTTACAAAATGACGTAAGGTTGTTGTCTACGTATCTGGACTAAGTAGTAAAAAATTATTTTCGGTTACCAGAAAATTTCGTAACAAAAAATGTATTTTTGTTATAGTTTCTGATATTACTAAATGATGACACGCTTTGCCAATCATAACTTTTTTTTATCAAACCTAATTTTAATATTTATAAGATAAGATTAGTCGCACTTACATATATTTATATTACCTTTCGAAGAAATAATTCTGTCAGTGATAGCACTAATCAGTTTGTTACACAAAACAAAATAATGTTATTGTTTTCTTTCACAAACCTATGTAAATTAAAACTACAATAAAAAAATCTAATGTAAAACTTGTTATATAGTACTACCTATTATATATTATGTTGTTCTAAATAAAAGTGTCATATTTACGTGACCGACTTATTAACTAGGGTATGCTAAATCCAATGCACACTCGTGGATGTATAGCCCTGTGCGTAATTATCACATTGGTCCATCGATTATGAATTATTATGACGTCATTGAATCTAAAGTGTGTATGACGTCATGTTTATGGAATGGAAACACGCAAAACACCTTGTTATATATATTTCCCCTGATACCTTCCCACCAATACATTCCGCATACCTACAATAACTGTGCTACTGTACGCGTGGCCAGATCATATAACTAAATATACGCCCACTATATATTATTCTATTGTATATTTCAATATGTTTCTATAGAATCAAAAAGAGAATATTTTACAAAATCCTAATCTTCTTTGTGTAGCAATCGATGTGAGTCATCTTTTCCAATGATGAAAATAGAGAACCAGTATGCTTTTGCTACGGAGAAATGAGCCCATCCATTAATATTTTGTACTATTATTATTAATATATAACGCATCAGTTCAGTTCACTTAAAAATACCAGAGTTTAATATTTATTCAATTTAGACATTCGGAACTAGATTTTGAATATTTCTCACTAGTATTATGGCCCGCTCCACTATAATTGAGAATAATTTTATGCTGTGTTCGTTTACTCGCTACTAATAGTAATAAGTACTGAGAAAAACCAACTAAAGGTCTCTATCAGCTATCCAGTTAATAGAACCTTGAGTAGATATCACGGACTATAATCATATTCAATAAAATAGTATTGGAAAGCGAAATTATCGTTGAGGCCGCTAGGTGTCGTTAGCAAAATGGCTACTCCTTTACTTTGACAGTTGACTTATACTTTTTTTAAAATTATAAACTTCTATGGATAATTTACAATCTGTTCAATTAAGAACAATAAGTAAATTTGTTGATTAAGTACGTAATAACATGCGAGAGTGCTAACCCAATGGTTAGTCTCTATTTATATAACGTATTCTTAAATAAAATAATTATTAATAATTTTACAAATTTATTTAATTTCTATATGGTAAATCTAGTGGAGTAAATCGCCGAAGTCTGCGAGTCATGTGCTATTTTCGAGAAGGTTTATTTACTGCGAGTACGTTTGTATGTCTTTCGAGTCTTTCATGATATTTTGAACTGAATGATTTAATTTCATATTTCACTGATGTCATTTGGAGGTCATGGTGTATTACTTCGTTTGGCACATACCAGGGAGCATGAACTTTTGACTGGAATCGTTGCATGATTTCGATATTGGAGTTGCTGAATTCCATAGGTTCATATGGGTTCTAGCATTGTTTTGCATAGGAGTAGTTTATTTTCCAGGGATAATTGGGCATTTCTACCTAACAACCAATACATATTCCTTAGTTTGATTCCCAGTTGTTTCTTTTTGGTCCAGATGTGTTTCCGCCAGGTTAGTCGTTTATCTAAGTAAATTCCTAGGTACTTGGTCTCGTCTGCTTGTGGTAGGACTTTCTCGTTGTAAAGATAGCGTGCACTGATTTTAATTCATTGGCCTTTATGCACCATTTTTGTATTTTGTTAAGGCTTGATTGGAAATTCTGTGACGCTACAGCTGGTAATGAGTGTGACGCCAGTAATACAGTGTCTTTGAACTTGTAGGTAGATCAGATGTGTAAAGTAGATACAGTCCAGGACCTTGTATTGCCTCTAGTAGCTACCAAAAGAAAGCAGCTAAAATCTCATATTTATATTTTCAATTCTTTCTGACGTTCTGGCCAGCATGCTATTTAGAATATAGGGGCTGTGACAAACGACCTTAAACAGTGTGCCAAACTTGATGGGCTAGGAACTAGGTTTATCAAGAGGATCTTAACGTCACAATCCCTGCAAGCGCAAAACTTAGAAAAATCATAACTCCGGCACTAAGCGTGCCGAAAAAAGGTGGTAGGGTTGGATATAGAAAAAAACCATAATGGTTCCCTATTATAATTAAAACAGTGACTTTGAATTAAGTTTGGAACTAGATTTTGAATGTTTCTCACTAGAATTATAGTCCCCTTCCTCTATAATTGAGAATAATTGTATGCTGTGTTCGTTTACTCGCTACTAATATTAATAAATATAGGGAAAACTACTAAAGGTATCTATCAGCTATCCACTATCTCTAGTAGCGACCAAAAGAACCCAGGTAAAATTGTATATTTATATTTGCAATTCTTTCTTACGTTTCGGTCAGTATGTCAACACTAGGATATAAAGTCTGTGAATGGGTGTGCATTATGTGCATGTCACTCTGTAGGAGCGTGAATAAAAGAGTTCTTTAGAGTTATCCTCATCCCTACAACTCATATACGTCAAGTATTTGTAATTATTCACTTTTGAAAGATAAAAAATGTAATGATATCATTTGCTGGTAGCATTAACCGTAGAACGAACGCTGCGGTGCGCTTGTTATCCAGTTGTTTGTTCTAGGGTTAATATGTTTAGGAGTAGAGAGTGTCGACAATTTACAAACATAAAATACTTATATAGTTTGTTTTTTGTCAATATATCCGTTCGGTTGATAGCTCTTATTGTCATCTTATTTCGATTAATTTTGTTTTTGACATTGTTAACTGACACCTAAGCCCAATGTAGTCACCAGCCAAATAGTATCCCTGGCGGTGACCACACTATATGTTGTTATTGTTAGGCAATGACATACTCGTTCTTACTTATTAATTCATATTTTAAAAACAGCTTTCTGGTACTACATCTATCTTCTATAATTCCGCGAGATAAACTAGAGACGCCGTTAGTGAATTTTATGATTGTCATGGTGGAAACGTTTTAAGAACATACATACATACTACAAATAATGAAAGTAGAGATCTCGTCACAAACTAATTGAAACAATCGTCAAAGCACACGTTTCTATCCTCTTAGCGCTTGTACAATTTAAATGAAGAAGGCATAGAATACATACATTTGTTGTTTAACTAGTATCTGTAAATTGATACGCTTTATTCATTTTAGAATGATGTAAATTTTCATTTAAAACCGTATTCCAAAAGTTCTTTTTATGCTCATCATGTGCAAGCGGACGTAAATCGAAATCGCTTGAACCGCGCTCTAGATGTGCGCAAGATCCTGTTACCACCAGCACTGTAGTCGTAAAGGGAATTAAGAAAACGCCGCTTATTTGGAATTAAACTTACCATCCACGGTCGCCATATTGTTTGTTTACTTGTTGGTGACATAAGACATTTACATGTGGTATATTTTGAAGTTTATTATTTGTGTTTAGTTTAAACATTTAATTTAAGATACATTTTTCGATTGAGCTAATGTTTTTACTTTCTTTTACGAAGTAATAAGTAAGTATTGTAATCACGCAAAAAAAAATTCTCGAAATTTTTACGGAAATACACCTTTTGACCTTCCCTGAATCGAGTCTGGCTATTTTTGGAATGACGTCTGTGTGTGTGTGTGTGTGGCTGTGTGCGCTCTACAGCCTACACCGTTAAAAATAAAATTATTAAACTTTAAACTTAAGATTTGTATATGCCTGGGAGGAAAACCTCCTATTTTTGAAAAGCATATTCAAACCGGAAATGCATGTTTACTTGAGTCATTTTTGTAATTTCTGCATTATCTCCGAAACGGCTGTACTTACAATAAATATAGTTACATTAACATTCAAAGATATTAGTATTCTGCACAACTTTTGTTTGAAACATTTCTTCAAAAAGTACCAGTTACAAGATCTTATCTTATTGATATTACCATAGTTACGTAGGTATGGGAAATTAAATATAATAAATCGCATCTACTATGCATGTCAATTGTTTTAAATATTCAAATATTTTGACATTTAACATTTATTGCCAGTGTTACAAATAAGTTTAGTGAAAAAGCGTTACAAAGGTTAGTAAATAATTTAAAATATTATATATAAATATAAATGTCCGGCCATAATAAATTTTGATAATATGTAATGAATAATTATATTTTCTGTATATTACTATAGAATCGAACATTTTAAATCTAAAATACATATGTTTTATTAGAAATCTGACAATAATCTAACTTTACAGTTTTACTGGACATACGAATGAAAATATTTTCTGTTAAATTTAACATTTTATATTTTAATTTATATACTATCAAATCAAAATATACTGACTACGTAAAAGAAAGTTTAGGGCCAATACATGACCGATTTTTAATATAGTAATAATTAGTGTGTGTGGAAACTGAGTGTTTTATGTTTTGATGAGCGCCATTTGCAAACGAAAAGACACCAATAAGTCTAAGTTTTTTTAGAATTTTCTTGGAGAATATTTCATATTTCGGCGATGAATACTAGTATTTTGTCTTAATTAAATTATAACCCCTAAAACTGATCGTAATTAAGTGTCAATAGTCAAAACAAAAATAGTTTCAACTACAGTGTTGCCGGTTGGTAGCTGACGTTGCCATTATTCCGTTAACGGTACGACTGTGGCGCCCCTTGACCTTTGGTGTTAATTCACTTTGCGAATAATATGCACGTTCTTTATATTCTGTTCATTCTTTCTTCTGCGCATATCGCGGTTTAACCTATTGCGAGCTCCCTGTCCATAATATTTCTAAGGATGATGAGACACTACAAATAGACTTTTAGCATTACCTCCGTTTTCCCATGAATGTGGTAGCAGACAACCCTATAAACATGTCTATTCTTAATATCATTTTCCATTCGAATATATATAACACACACGGGTCTTCATTTATATTCAACAAACATAAATATTATGGTCACGTAAAAAGTTAGCTAGAAAATAGACCTGTATTCACACTTAGAAAAAATTGTTGTCATAACTATGAATTTGGTTATCTCATTTTTCAAGTTTGTTGTAGCAACTAATTTTTAGTAACTGCAACAACATTTTTGTTGCTGTTACAAGAAATTAATTGCCGCAACAGACTTTATTAGTGCAAAATGAAACAATGGTAACAATTTTTTTCTAAGAATGTTCATCACAATTTCCTCAAAAATGATTCCATTAAATGCTAATCTGCAGTCGCCGGCAATGGACTTTCTTATGCGCAGTAAGGTTCATTCTGTTTAGATAGGATAAGGATACTAAAATACAAATTTTGATAAATGCAAGAAAATACAATTATTCATTATAACATATAAGCAATTATTATGGCCAGATTTTTTTTGTTTTCAAATAAATTAAACAACTCCCAGTATATTTATATAAATAATACTTTGAATATATCTAATATTTTACACACGTTTTCACTCAATCTATTTGTGACAATCAATGTCCAATGCCATATTATTTTAGTCTATTTTGTGTTCCTCTTAGATTATTGACATAGATGCTATGATTTATGAAATATAATTTTCCATACCTACGTATCTATGGCAACATAAATAAGAAAGTTAAGAATTTCTGTAGTTATTTTCTTGTAACTGATACACTTTTTGCAGAAACCTTTCAAGCAAAAGTTGTTGAAAATATTAATATCTTTCCTTTTGAATACTACTATATTTGCTGTGAGTGCAGCCATTTCGAAGATATTGCAAAAATGACAAAAACTACTTAGAGTATGCATGCATTTCCACTTTCAATATTCTTTTCAAAAACAAAAGGAGCCATATAATCTTATACTACACGCGCGAGTGCGCGCATATTTAAATTTATACATACACAAATTGCACATCAACATCGATTTGTTTAAAAGACAATCATATACACAAATTGTGTGTTTTGAGGTTTTAATAAGAAATTTTCAATTTAAATTTCTTAACTTAAAACTACATTAGTCAAAATGATTCTTATTTCATGAGAATAAGAATTGTTATAGTATTTTATTGAGACAGGAATATTAAGAAAATCGGAAATTATGACGATAATTATTGTTTATCACAACAAAACCTGTTATTGTTGGGAATAATTAACGTGCAATAATAATTCATGTAGCAAATAATATAAAAGTTTAAACAAAATGATTTGATTTAAACAGATGAAAGAAAGAACGTAAATATTTATTTCAATCATTGGTCATCTAAATGGAAGATAATTATGGTGTATCCTTTTTTTAACAGTGCATATGTAACTCCCACAACACAACTATACATCTGTATTCAGAAAATGATTAAAACCTTTCAATTCAGACCGCACCTTCAATTTCCACTGAAACAATAGGCTAGTATTGATTTTCTTATTTCAAATTACAATTCTCTCACATTCATATTTTGAAATTGCTCTAACTAAATGATGAATTTTGACAATTAAAAGCAACAAAGATGTTCAAACAAAAAATTTACATATCCGAAATTCCAACAGGATATGTTGTAAATTAATTATTTCCCTAATTAGAGATCATTTTTCCAAAGAATACTTGATTATAAAATACCAATTAATCTAATTTAGCAAAGCCTGTGTCGACTCTTAACATTATGAGAAATATATAATTTGATTTTTGAGTAAAATGAAACCTAATGCTATAAATTGAGTTATGAGTTACATTCTGACTGACTTCGGTAAAAAATGTATTTTTTATGTTCTGCAACTAATAATGCATAAAAATATATAAAATAATGCTGAATGCTGAAATGAACGATGATAACATGTCCCCAAATAAACCATAACATCAAATTTTTAACGGCAAATTTCAAGTCAGCCGCCATTATTGTCCGCACCTTATTTTTCCAGACCTGTGATCACACATTAATTGGCCTTTGCAAATCAATTGTTACTCTAACAATATAACTTATTTTTATGCCAATTTGCACTTGGTATTTACGTTTATCTATGTATATCTTGACAAATAAGATAAGATTGTAACGAATGATTTACTCTGAATTTTTTTCTACGCGAGTATACTGTGTTATTATAAATGAAATTCCACAAAAATGAGTCATTTTGTGACGAATTGTTCGCAGTTTGGATGGTAACTTTGTATTTTTAAATTTGATTACGATTCATTTATGGTATTGTGCTTATTTAGAATGCACGCAGTGTGTTCTGCTAGCTAAGCCTTTGTATACAGGTGCAAAAAGTAAACCAACATTTAAAATTCTACTCGCGATCACAGCTAAGCCGTTTAGCCACCTGGTAATAGGAAAATGAACTAGCGACATAGGTTAAATCTGTTGTTTAAATTACTCCTCGTAGTTGCTTCGGTAGCTGATACCATATATATAATTTGATTATCAAATATGAATACGTGCGTTCAGTTACACTTCATTAACGATCAGTTTTAACGTTAGCTTTTAACCGCAAATGTGTAAACGCTCTATAGGCGTGTTCTATTAAACAACAAACTCAACTCATTTCAGTTCTAACACTTAAAGGACGATTTTATTTGCCATTGCGTATCTGAGTTACAAGTGAGACAATACTACAGAACCTCGTGATACAGTGGCTACGTTTACACCGATAGTTTTTTGGTTACCTGACCAAAATCGTACCAAACCGTGTACTTGGTCATCGTGTGTTTACACCGGCGGTACCACTTACTTGGTCTGGTTTCGTTTAGTCTGAATTTACTTCGAGTCGGTGCCATCTATTATTAGCTTGAAAGACTACTATTATGATAGTTGAAAAACAATGTATAACCAAAAAACATTACATTCAAAATTATATATTTGTTTTTTCCATTTGATTTGGTTCGGGACGCAACTGTATTCAAAGATTCGTCGTTATATAAATATTCAACTCAAATTATACCTCAGGTAAATAGCGAGAATATCTCAACGAACTAGATAAATAAAAAACAATTTTCATTAGTTTTCAAGAAATTTTGAAGGAATGGATATACCATATATGATTGTGGGAGATCCTGCATATCCGTTACTTGATTGGGTTATGAAAGGATACTCTGGAGCTGTGTCTCCAGAGGAAGAGTCCTTTAATTGCTATCTTAACTCTGCAAGAGTATCTGTAGAAATGAGTTTTGGGCGATTGAAAGAACGATAAAGAATTTTAGCAAAAAAAAAGATGTACATCATACCTTCGTGCCAAATATAGTTAGTGCATGCTGTGTGTTGTATAACTTTTTGGAAAATGCTAAGGAACAATTTGTTCAAAATTGGATGCTAGATGTAAATGATAGTGATATACAATTTCCGCAACTAAGAATGCGAATGACCGTTCAGAGGGATAACGTGACCGGAACGGAAATAAGAAAACATCTAACAGATTTTTTAGCAAGCAATTATCCATTAAGAAAATCAACTTTACATTCATTTTTAATAAATAACAAAATAAATATTATTTAATATTAATTATACGTGTTTGTTTTCTTAAAATCTAGTATTTCAATAATTATTATTAGTATTCAAATAATTTAAGTATTATAGCAACTTAAGTTTGTTTAACATGTTATTATTACACGTAAGTTTGTACTTTGAGTTATAAGCTATAAAAATCTAGCCGAATTATTCGGCTAAATAAAGTAAAGTAGGAACTTAAGTCTCGATAATACATTGTTGTAATTTGTAATCTAAAACATAAAGCAAAATAATAAAAACAAAATAAAGCCGAATTATTCGGAAATTATAATTATTTTAACAGGCCCTTGCTTAGCTTTGAATTATCACAATAAAAAATATGAGCCATTAGAAGATTTATAAAAATAAATATAATGCAGTTAATTTTTTCTGTGTTTCTTTTGCGGTGTTTCGGAATTTCTTCCTCATTCGACGCATCTGATTGGGAACTATTATATCCTATCCTGTTTGAATTATTTGGCGAATGTGTACGCTGCATCGGAATATTAATTGGGGACTGGTCATTTTCAAATGAAGTTTGTAAATATCCTGGTGAAATCGGATTAAATAATGCAAATGCTTGTTGCATCGGTATATTACTGATATTAGGTAACTGAATCGGCTGTTGCAACATTTGTAACCCTTGTAGAAAACTCTGCATAACTGTTTCGGTTTGCTGTTGTTGAAACTTGTGTTCTTTTTGAATTAATTGCAATTCCCACTTTTGTTGTTCCGCAAATTGACTTTGAAACAATGTCATTTGTGCCTCGGTTTGTTTCTCCATGAAACTTGTTAAAGCTTCTATTTGTTTTTCATGCATTTTATTATGAACAGTTTCTAAAGTCTTCTCGTAGCTTTTTCTTCCCGAATTTTTTGCAATTTTTTTTTCAGTTGTACATTCATCACTTGTCTCATTTGATGTAGAGGGCAACGCTGAGTTTGTATCATATTCGCTATTCTCTATTAGCCTATGTTGTTCCGTTACTTCTAAAACAAATACATGAACCGTACTAAAACGTGCAAAATCATTTTAAATAAATAATAAACTGACGTATGACGTCTCATATTAAGTGTGACCATAATCTAACTGTTTTACAAAACATGAAGAATAGTTAATTTTAAGGTTAAAGTGAGTCTTTCGTTGGCAATCTGACAGTTGCAACAAAATACATAGAAAGCATACCCTACGAGGGATTTGCCCCTTAAGCCAGGGCAAAGTTTAGGTTTGGGGGGTGGGGGTGGGAGCAGATCAAGAAAACACATTCCATGAATTATCTGGAAATATCCATCAGCGATTATATGTTTTTTTTACTAAACGTCAGATTGCCAACGAAAGACTCACTTTTACCTCAATTCCACTACCATGTCCATCACTTAATAATACACTGTTTGGCCGATTTCCGAACAAATCTCCCAGCATATCGACAAATGGAACATTTGTTCTACTGCTTCGATATGACGATGTTTTTTCCCATCCATTAACACCGTAACTCGTTTGTCGATGCAGAGTTCCAGAAATACTCTGGTTTCATCTTCACCCCAATTAATACCGTTTTTATTTCCCTTAAATGAACACATTTCTTTGCTGACGGTATTAATATATTGAAAACTCAGGTTGAAAATGAAAACCTAATTCTAACCATATTTAATCGAACGCTTTCTTACACCATCTACCGAGTATTAAGAGAATTTGGTCATAAGGTTTTTGCACCGTATATTTAACATTTGGTCAACTAACCAACATGGTTAGGTACGCCTGTTTGGTTCGTGCCAAACCAAGATAGTAAGTGTTTACACCGAGTGAACCAAACGTTTGGTTACAATATAGTTGGAATAAAGTATTTAGTCAGCTAACCAAGCACACACGGTGTAAACGTAGCCAGTGCGAGGTTTAGCTTAGTTCAATAGTGAGGATAAAATGAAATGTTTCCGTTATAAATTAATGCGCGTATTCAGTATAATTGAGGTTATACTAATTTTCATCTGTTTAATATATTAATACTGGTCGGACAATGGATATTACTGTAGATAAAACAACTTTCAATTTTAAAATTTAACTTGGAAATGCGAGGAAATTGTTTTTTCATCGTCACTGCAATGTCGTGACCTACTTAACTTTTTTCACTTTTACCTCACATTACAATTTACAATTATGAAGGTAGCTATAATTATGGCCGAAATACAACATACGCACAACTGACTACAGCCAGAAAATGTTAATTCCACATCGCTGCACTCACATCCGAATGACTCTGTAACCCTATAAATCTTTACCAATCAAAGAATTTTAATAGAATGTATAACAATTTCTTTTTGTATAAATCAAATTTTCTGCTAGGCCACGCAAAAGTTCTGTTTGACAAAGACGCAATTCTTAAGTCGGCTTTAGAAAAATATCATCAAAATCTGACTATTCGATTGAGAACATTTCGCTGATCAGATATAGTATATATATATATATATATATATATATATATATATATATATATATATATATATATATATATATATGTGTATATATATATATATATATATATATATATATATATATATATATATATATATATATATATATATATATATATATATATACACTCGTATATATATAAATAAAAAGGCTGGGCCATCTGTTGGTTTCTTTTTGAAATTGCTATTAAAACTACCGTTCAATATTTTTCAATGATTGTTGCTTTATTGAAGAGATTACACGGGAGGTTTGACACTACATATCTATTAATGTCAAGCGCGTGTTGCAAATTGTCGAAATAACACGCACTTAAAAAAGAAACCAACAGATGGCCCACCTATATAAGTTTTAAATCATAAATTTCCGTATAAAAAATATAAATAATTCTTCTGCTTTACATAACTGTAAGTAAGGGCGCAGATAGTCAAAGTATAATTACCGATGTTTGATGTAGTATCTAAGGAGTACCGGATACAGATAGCAAAATATAATTAGTGGGTAAATGGAAATTTATGTTCTGCTTTTGTGAACCAGGTGAAAATATATGGGGATTTACAACCTTATTAATTTTATTTTTAGTTATTTCATAGTATCAGGCAAACACATTTGTAGCGTCTCGCACTGGGCTTTCTTATACATAGTATTAATTAAGAATTCAGTAGTCATGTAACTAGTACTGTTAAGGCTAATTCCCACCTACTGTTTTAAAGTTTAGCTCTAATGATTATTTTTAGTATGCAATGCTCAAAGAAGTTTGAGTTATTGCGATACGCTTATGTGTTTCTATCACTGTTTAGATGTAGACACGTAGTGTTTTATAGCTTATCGCGCATATGGAAGAAGATTATATTTGCCACATTAAAGCCCGACTTCAGCAATATCAGTTAAACGAATGATTAAACTGACAGCAATACGAGTATGTTATTTGGTCTTAAGATGTGGCATTTTCATTCAATATTATGTTTATTTTAACTATCGAATATATTTAATTGCCATTGGTGACCTACATAAAATTACATTTTTTTAAATGTATTTGTGGTGTATCAAAGAGAGACAGAAAGAGAAATGCGTAGGTGTATGAGCATTGCGATATTGTAAAAAATGTCGTACGCAGAATAGCTGAGAGTCAAATGAGGTGGTATGGTCATATTGAAAGAAAGTCGAATGAAAGACTAACAAAAAAGGTTTACGTGGGCAAGATGAATGGTGTGAGAATGCGGGGTCGTCCTCGGAATAAATGGATGAATATGATTGAGAATGAGTTGCGCGAAAGGAAAGTTGGAAGCAACCGGAATAGAAGAGCATGCATGAATAATCTAATGAATCCTAGTGAAGTGAAAGAATTTTGTAAGGATAAAAATGAATGGCGAAAAATTGTCAAGATGTGCCACCCCATATGAGGCGATAGGCATGACGGTATGTATGTATGTATGTATATTCCATATCAACTAACGGGTATGTTGTATCCGGAAGTCAGTGAAGGTAATGAAAAAATAGAAGGGGTCCGAGCAGAACTCTAATTTATACACAATTTAAGATCAGATAATGAAGATTAAGCACGTCTAATTATAATCATTTTTAGAGATATTACAAGTTTGTCATTTCGATGAAAGATGAACATTAAGAATTAACTGTAACATTACCATTACGAAGGACACTTGCAGCATCAATCAACGAATATATAACAGAACGTAGCTAAAAACTAAATATTACAAATACATGAAATTATGATATAATAAATACCTCTTTGGTTTTGTGATTTATATCAGATTATAAAATCGTAGACAAACTACGAAACTACGCAAAACCGAAAGTGATGTGGTGTCTCGTCTGAGTAACTACGATTAGGTTTTTGGGGATAAGACAGATGTAAATAGTCAATCACTGTCTGTCCGACGACGAAGCTCACAAATCTGTTTGAAATTGAGAATTCCTCGAGCAGGAATGAAAGTAGATTTTTTATGAACGGTTCAAATCTTTTACACCAAGCGCAAGTTTTCTGAAACTCCTCAGATTACATCATCAAAATGCAAAAAACACATCAAAAGGGATGCAAAATAGCAAGGTTCTAAACAAGAATTTTTTTCAGGTGGATTACCTAAAATATTTCAAAACGAAAAAACAGATGTTTTTGTTTTCTATTTAGTTGACATGTTACAAATCAATATACCAAATAGATTTTGTTATTTTATTATATCTGATAAAATGTGACATTGAAAAAATATTCGAACTATTTGAGCTGCTGTATAAAATTATTAAAATTCTAAGCACGCATCAACGTATAACATTCAGAATTATCAAGTGATGTAAATGTATAAGAAACATTTCTAGACAGATTTTGCATTCCTAATTAACGAATTATAAAATCAATAATTATCTACTTCCATCGGAATGGTTTTGTGCATAAATATTTACGTGTTGGAGCACCGTCATTAGATCGATAATTAGGTTATTCGTTCGATGCCATGTCCTTACTTTTCCAAACTCATTAATTAAACCTGATCATATTCATTGCTTCACTACGGTTGCACTTGGCGTTTGGCAATGCGAAATATAAGAGAAATAGCGATGCCAAATAATAATATTAAACATTTTAACTTTTTTTTGCTAAAATATAATTGAATTAAATAATATGGCTACTGCAATATGTAGGTGTTTCACTTTTTGGGCATTGCTAGTACAATTAATGCACATTTCCCAACAGAAACATGGTTGATAATATTATTAATTCCATTCCTAAAATCAATTTTAATCATTTGAATTTTATTGTTTTTATTTTAATGTATGTAATATAGAATCTATTGGAGTGTTGGACAACATTCTGGCTAGCCAACTTATGCTTGTTCTTCACTAAGCGATAATTAGAGTATGATTATGTCATTCTACAATGAATAGCGCGTGCAGTGACCAGTGAGTATGCTCATATACTCATTGGTGCTTGTAAACAAGTCCATTTGAAGCATTTACATAATCATACAAGTGTTAATCATTGCTAGGTTTGCATAATTATACTAATAATTTACATGATTATTATTTAGGCAAAGCTATGCTAACAAGTTAAATTTACGTTAGGTTCAAGTTAGATAATTTTAACTTAAAAGTGGGGTAAGTTGTGAAGTTATTTTCTATTCAATATCTTAAGTGTCTGTCTGCATATTTTGTCATTCTCATTCTCGGATTGAAAATGTTCTTAAACAAAGTTTGTCTTTTATCGCGCTGATTCTGAAAATGTTAATATGTCATAATTGGTAACATGATGGTCGTTCGCTTGCTAGTCGTAAGACCAAATGTTGTCCCTTCTACTCCTCTAAAGGAAGCGAACTGATTTCAACCAAATTTGGCACACATATTGTGTAGATGCTCGATTGAATCCGCTCACATTTTAAATCCTATTAGTGCCGTACTTCAGGAGATATTAGGCAACAGCTCGCTGAATATACTTTTTATGATAACAAAGGTATGCTTAAAGATATCTTTGATTGATTACTATACCATTATTGGTTTGATAATTACTTTGGTTATTTTAATTATAGTACATACATTGTTTATTTATACAGATATTCGCCATGCCAAACTTTAGGCATTGGCACAGCCAATACTAAACAGATCGTCGGATATGTACTTTTTATAATTTTCAAGATATACAAGTAGATATCTTAGATTGATTATTGTGTCACTATTGGTGTGATTGTTACTTTGATAATTTTAATTATGGTAGAAATATTGTTTATTTAAACAAATTCGCCATGTTAAACTTGAGGCATTGGCAAAGCTAAATAGCTCACCCATGGCGAGCTCTGTGCTTTGGCAAAGCCAAGGCTTGTTTATGCTAGTAATGGTAAATTAAGGTTTAGGTCAAAAAGTTAGAGATTGTTGATATTGTTGCTTTAAATATGTATATTTTCCAAACAAAGCTATCAAAATGTTAAAATGTCATAACGTTTTCACTTTATTTCACTATATAGACGTTAGTTTCTTGTCCATGCTACGAGAGAATATATGTTACTGATTGTTTATGTCGAAAACTTATTTCAGAATTTGGTATTTTTAAATGGTTCACTAATGAAATAATTTTATTTACGTTATAATTATTTGATTAAATAAATGAATAAGTGGGAACTGTCAAAATACCGGTACTATTGCAACCTAAATTTATGCTAGATCGAGGATAGTCAAGAATGGTTATTATCACCGTGTGCAGCTAGAATTGCTAAAAGACAAAGCACAATTATTAATGTTTCTAATAACCAGTTGTATACCAAGAATGTATGGAACAAAGAAACATCTGTTGATTGGTTAAACTAAACTTAAAATATTATATATATATATATATATATATATATATATATATATATATATACATATATATATATATATATATATATATATATATATATATATATATATATATATATCATATATATATATATATATATATATATATATATATATATATATATATATATATAAACATGTCATCAAATGTCACGAAGACCCATAAAGACTCACTTTAACCTTTGATTTTCCATCGATTATTATAGATAGAATTTTTATAGAGACCAACAATATTCCATATAGCTAATTATAATTTTATACAAGAAATGTCTGCTTTTGACAGAAATTCTAAGAAAAGCATTGTTATATTTTTTTGAAATAATAAGATTAATTTAGTTCTTTAGAAATAATTCCTAGTAAAATAATAGTTACACACGATACGAGTTTCATAAATGTTTAAATTATCAGTAGGTAAGGTATATCACTTCAGCTAATTTGCCACAGAGATAAAATGTTAACCATAAAGAATATGATAAACAAGTATAGTATCAAATTTAACCCACAGTTATTATCAACAATACGTTGTTTTACACGAGTGTTTGTAAAATTGCAACTAAATAAATGTGCGGATCTAAATTATATAAAAAATTATATTATACTGGAGGAAAGCAAGAAAAAATTCTTGTGGCAGAATTACATTAGAGTGTGTAAGGATACTAATACTAAGAATGTGCGGAACGATTCGATTAATCGATTCATCAAACATCATTGTGTATTCTTCGATTGTAAGTTCATAATATTCGACTAGTAATTCCATCTTTATTTTTTGTTACGGTTCATTTAGATCCGTAACTGTACTCACGTTAGAAATGTATTTAAATTTTAGCTATTATCGTATAATCTTAAACCGTTCAATTAAATATTAATATGGTGGACTAGCTTGTGTTTCTAAATACAATTATGCTAGTCTGTATCTTAGATGAACACAATAGGCTATATACAAATTTGTATATTTTGAAGGTTATACAATGCATAATAGCACCATTAATTTGGATAAATCAAATTACCATATATATTTTATTTAAAATTGAATATTATGAAATAATCTGATAATTGTTATCGTTGCTTTGTATATACGAGTATACATTTTTTTTTTCATTTATTTGACTTAAATTGGTCCCAACTGTTTATTATTTTCAACAGTCCACTAGAGAGTATTGGTGGCTTTATTTTTGTTGTTTTATTATTTATATATTTTAACAAACGAAGGCTAAATTAAAAATCGTTTGTGTTGTTTGATTTAAACATCTGCAGTGTCTTGCATTGGACTTTCTTATACGTAGTAGATATATCAATTTAGATAGGAATGATAATATAATACACATTTTTAAAAATTCAAGAAAATAATATTATCTGTTAGTAACTATATGACTAGAAATTTGTTGTTTTCAAATAAATTAAATACTTTACAAAATATATTCTTCAATGCCACAATATTTTGAATATATTACTAACATTTTAAACGCTTCTTTCTCATCCTTTTTTGTACAATCAATGTTAAATCCCAAATTATTTTGGTCTATTTTGTTTTTCTGTATATATTAACAAGCGTAGTTTATAAATTTCCATTTCTACATAACTATGGCAACATAAATAAGAATTTCAGAAGTAATTTTCTAGGAACTTGTACACTCTTCGAAGAAACTTACAAACAAAAGTTGTACAAAATATTAATATCTTTCATTTTAAATATAACTATTTTTCTGTTAGTGTAGCCTTTTCGGAGATATTGCAGAAACACTTCCGGTTTGAATATTCTTTTCAAAAGTAAATGATTTTTGTGAGAATAATATACAAATCTTAAGTTTAAAGATTCAACAGTTTTGGTGTATAGCGCTCACATATACACACATACAAATACACGCGCGCGCTAAGTATATTCAGGCTCTATTCAGGGAAGGCCAAAAGGTGTATTTCTTTTAAAATCTCGAAATCGTTTTTTTTTTCATGATTACAATACTTATTACTTAATAATCTAAAAATTAGCAGCACTTATGATATTACCGTTCATTACAGAAAAATATCGCATATTGTCCTTACTTATTCTATTATATCATAATAATAATTATTTAAAAAATATATTATTTAAAAAATGAGAACAAAACTATGCTTTAAGTTTTATGTATGTTTATTATAAATTTTAACAAATTTGCTAAAAAAATTTAATACACATACGTAAAACTTAAAGCATAGTTTTGTTCTCAATTTTTCCTATATAATGGAGTTTTACAAAGTAAAGGCCAATACCATTCAAGTATATATTATTTAGATAATTATATAATAAAAACATGCCTCACAATGTTATTATAAGATAATCGTCGTAAGTAAAATGGACGCAACTCGTTGCATTTTACTAACCTTACCCACGCTGGAGAAACTATAGGGCAAAAAAATAACTCCTCAGGTTATACGATGAAATAAGAATTGTGCTAACAGATCACTGAGAGTGCATTTCTAACGGGATTCACGCGTGCACAGGTGAATGGCAGTCAAGTTTACTTGAGTTGATTTACAGTTACTATACCAAGTACTCTTTCATTTTAAATCAAAGCCTAAGGATGTTAAACTCTTGCATTTATTGATAAATATTTGCTGTATTCGTCCGCTTATAACCTTAAATATTTATTTTTCAATTAACAAAACTAAGAAAAAATTACTAAATCGATCTACAATAATATATATATATATATATATATATATATATATATATATATATATATATATATATATATATATATATATATATATATATATATATATATATATATATATATATATATATATATATATATATATATATATATATATATATATATATATATATATATATATATATATATATATATATATATATATATATATATATATATATATATATATATATATATATATATATATATATATATATATATATATATATATATATATATATATATATATATATATATATATATATATATATATATATATATATATATATATATATATATATATATATATATATATAGGTTGGTTTCTTTTTGAAGTGCGTGTTATTTCTACAATTTGCAACACTGACACGCTTGACATTGATAGATATGTAGTGGAAAACCTCCGCTATACTTTTGAGTACTCTTTTCAAATAAAGCAACGATCATTGGAAAATATTGAACGGTGTAGATTTAATAACAATTTCAAAAAGAAACCAACAGGTAGTCCATTCTATATACACTATACACACACACCTTATAGTAGTTTCTCTGTTGTAACCACTGATTCGAAAGGACTTTGAATGTACAACCCGCGGTGCTTGTCAGCTGACTAGGTTGCTATAGATTCCTTATTTAAATAGTTCACATTTTTCATCCATCAGTCAGTCAATTACAACGCAAATTATATTGTGTATTTGATAAAATTCATTATTGAGTTGCATAATTATAGTTTACATTTGAATTCTACAAAAGTCTTTTATGTAATAAGTTGAACGGATGATGCTGTTGAATAAAAATTTTAGTGAAACCTCACTGAGAATTATTATTTATTTGTCTTTTATGTACGTACATTTGCTATTTTACATAAATATTTTTATCAATATTAAACATCTGCCATTTTACGACCAGATTAATGGATAATTTTCCTGTATCGATCATTTCAATTGCAATGTTACTTCTCGAGCTTTCGTTTCAAAGGAAATTTATCCTCTAATACTATTAATCGTAATATGGCAGATTTTCAATATTGACTATCAATTTCGCTAAAACCAACCCCATTATGGCTTGAGGTTTATATTTAAACATGAGCTTATAATATATATCTTAAAATCGCTTTGTACCATGTAAAATTAACGGAATAATTACATATGAAAATTCATACTCTATCTATACTTTTTGTTAGGGTGCTAAAAGTAACTTACTGATTCATAACCAAATCATTTTGTTGTAGTCTGTTAAAAAAGGAAGACATACTATCACAATTTTATTCTAGGATAATATTTATTGGCTAGAATTATAGAGCTCGCCGTAATTATAATTGAGAGGTGGACATTTGCAAACTATAATTTAAATTTAAAATACGCTAAGTAAATCGTTATTTACGATTTCGGAATGGTAGCATTGCATTGTTCAAGGTTGCTAATTCGAAGCCTAATTTCAAATTGTTAGGTATTTCAATTTGGAAATGTATATTTAGTTTCACTTTACACCGCATTCGTTGATTATTTTGAATGGAAAACTGCTGCATAAATTTCGTTTGATATGATATTATTCTTATTTACAGCAATGTTAAAATCATATGTGATATACGTTTTTATGTTATATCTAGAGCAGGGCAATACGGCTCAAAAAGTACTTTGGTATTAAGTACCAGTATCAGATAGCAAATAGTTGAAGTTTAAGTACTTGTACCGACCTTTGATAAAGTACTATATCTTAAATATACGTATTTTATAAAGATACGTAAGTACTTGTTTATTTATTTAATCAAAACCTCTTTAAATAGAAATTTTGCACCTGTAAAGTATATATAATATAGTGTCTTGCACTAGATTTCCTTATATTTCTTTATTAGAAATTTTTATGGCCGGGCATTTTTTAGTTTTCAAATGAATATTTATATAATATTTTACTATCCTTTGAAACGCATTTTCATTAAATTTATTTGTGACAATAGATATTAAATGTCAAAATATTTGATCCTGTAAAACAGTTGGCAGGACATACGATTTCTTAAATATTTCCCATACCTACGGGTCTATGACAATAAAAATAAGAAAATTAAGAATTTCAATAGGAATTTTCTTTTAACTGGTACATTTTTTGAATATTTTATTTTAAACAAAAGTTGTGCAAAATATTAATATCTTTTATTTTAATTAAATCAATTTTTACTGTAAGTGCAGCCGTATCGGAGATATTGCAGAAACAAAAAAAAAAAAACGATAAAAACAAAAATGAACTTTCCAAAAATATAAGGTTTTCTTGCCAGCTCTATACAAAACTTTTGTTTAAAGATTAATAATTTTATCTTCAACAGTTTAGGCTGTAGAGCGTTCACACACATATATCTATATGCACACGCACATATTCAGACGTCATTCTGAAAATAGTCAGACTCAATTCAGGGAAGGCCAAGAGATGTGTTTCTGCTAAAATCCCGAGATCCATTATTCATGATTACAATACTTATTTATTACTTCATATAACAAAGTAAAAATAACAAAATCATAAAAAATAATTAATTATTATAACAATTTGATATAAAAACAAAAGAATTAAAAATACAGTTAAATTATATAACATAAACGTTACAGTTATATACTAAGATAACATTAAAGATAGAATATATTATATTTTAATTAATATCGCCCACTGCATTTCTCTAGGCAGGTATTATAACTAAAAAAAAAAACTTATTGTTTCATTCGTGCAATCACACAGCTTTCAAATATCCGTCGATATAATGGAAAATGGTAATGAAATTAATTGTTCACTACTTTTAATATGACTTAAATAATAGCACTATACATATTTATATTTAAAATTATTGACCTAAGTTTCATGATACTTAAGTACTAAGTGTATTATTTTTATAAACGGTACTTCAAATTCAAGTATTAGATATTTCATTTTCAAAAGTATAAGTCATCATTAATGGAAAAGTGCAAAGTATTGCCCGCTCTAGTTATCCTTTAAACTAGATGAATAAGTTATGGTTGTCGTCATATTAAAATGTTATTCATAATTGTAATGGCAGAAATATAGATTTTTTCATTTTTTGCATAAGTTATTTATAGTAACCTTGGTACTAGATATTACAACCTCGCCACGAATTACTGTCTACAAAAATGTATATAGTAGGAATCACTTAACGTGACGAAATTGTTATAAAAAAATTGTTGACATTCCGTGATTCCGTTGACAATGGCTAGGCAATATAATTGACCACCGCTGTGTTTTTATTTCTAAATAATGCTATTTATATCTTTGTTTTAATAAATCAATATAATTTTATTATTACGCTAACAATATCAGAATGGATATGAGTGAAGCTTTTGTTATGAAAAAATAAATAACATATACATACAGGCAGATCGGAATAGCTTAAACCGCGGTATGCACAGTAAAAAGAGTGAGCGAGACTATATGATAAGAAAAAAAAACAAGATTATAAATAAATGTATATTGTATGTACAGCTTAGGCAACGAAAGATGAGCGGTCTAAAGAATGCGAGTGCGGTTCCCTATTTTAGCACAACGGTTCAATGAAATATGCATAAAAACCTAAATAAATACGTTATCCCCTTTCAGCGCTCTTGACAATGCAAACGATCAAACAAATGTTTATAACAAACAATCCGCGTCACTAATACAATAATAAGTTAAACTAAAAAACCGGCGTCGATGTGTTTGTTTTCATTTTATTAGTACCGCATAATTTCGTTTTGTATGATTAAATAAAATAACATGGAGAGCAAAATCATGTAATTTATTAAAAAGTTTACTTAATTTGTTTTATAAGATTTTCATATTATTATCGTGTTTGTTCCTTTAATTATATTTTATTTATTAGAAATAAATATTAAAATATTTAATGACGCCGTCTATGGCTTTAAGAGTTGAATTGATAAGCGGAGCATTGCTTTCCCTTACCGCACCGCTCAACTTTCATTGCCTAAGCTGTATGTACAGTGGTGGTGGCAATAGTATTCTATGCACATCAAGGTCACGCTATTCCGAGTTACCTGTATAACAAAATATTATACTAATTACATTAATAATTAATGTCACTTATTTTGATTAAAACATCAAACATTATTAAATATTCACTTTTGAAATATAAATTATAATGACGTCACCGCCTTGCAGGTTCGATAATAGAGAAATAATATTTCTATTTGTTAGGTTGGTAGTTCTTGCTATTATTTTATTTTTATGTATATATTTAGGTTATTTCTATGATATGTTGTATTATATTCATTTAACTAATTTTTAATATTTCTATATAGTACACATAAATCTAACCAATGGTGTTATACAACTCATATACTTGGATGTTAGTCGTCGCTCGCTCGTAAGACCAAATTTATCGGTCCTTCTCTAAAATTACTGAACGGATTGACATCAAATTTGGTATACATAATCTATAAGTACACAATTCGTGCCGTTTGCATTTTAAATCCGGTATGCTCTTTATTTCATGAGTAATAAGGCCTCGAAATAGACACCGACCTTAAATATTGATTTTAGAAGAAATTTGAATGTATCAAAAAAAATCTGCATAGGATTCTAATATTTTTTGATTTAGCCATTTTTTAGTTTAGGTGAACCATCAGGCTCGTTTACAAAAACATCGTGCCTTGCAAATGAAAAAGAAAAAAAATACCATTCGATGTGTATTTGCATAAAAAATGCCAGGTAAAAATTTCATTTATTTCGATCTTGTATTAATGGAGGAAAAAAATTAAAACTATGAAAAAGTGCCTATTTTAAAAAAATGTGTATTTGCATTAGTAATGCATGGAAAAAAATTATTTTATTTCTAACTAGTATTATTGGAGATAAAAAAATAAAAAAACCCCAGAATAGGTACTTTTTAATAGGTTTTTTTTCTCCATTAATATAAGATCAAAATAAATGAAATTTTTACCAGGCATTTTTTATGCAAATACACATCGAATGATATTTTTTAAATTTTCATTTGCAAGGCACGATGTTTTAGCGAGCTTGATGGTTCACCTTAAATAATGAAATAATTATACTAATAATTAACGTGATTATTATTTAGGCAAAGCTATGCTAACAAGTTAAATTTACGTTAGGTTCAAGTTAGATCATTTTAACTTAAAATTGGGGTAAGTTGTGAAGTTATTTTCTTTTCAATATCTTAAGTGTATGTCTGCATATTTTGTCTGCAACATTCTCGGATTGAAAATGTTCTTAAACAGAGTTTGTCTTTTATCGCGCTGATTCTGAAAATGTAAATATGTCATATAATTGGTAATATGTTGGTCGCTCGCTTGCTAGTCGTAAGACCAAATGTTGTCCCTCTTCTCCTCTAAAGGAAGCGAACTGATTTCAACCAAATTTGGCACACATATTGTGTAGATGCTCGATTGAATCCGCTCACATTTTAAATGCTATTAGTGCCTTACTTCAGGAGATATTAGGTCCCCAAAAAGAGCTGGTCTTAAAATGCATTATTTAAATTTTGTTTCTACCAAACAAGGCTACGTAAAATTCCTTTTTATTAATGAATCTTAAGTTTATTCAGGCTATAACTGAAAGCGTAAAACAATAATGAAAATAATAATTTTTAAAATAAACCAAAAAACAATAACTGTTTTTTTTTCGGCTTCTGCGATGTTTTGACTAGTATATATGACACTATATCATTGTTGTTGGTTTAATTGTTGTTTTGACCGTTTTAATTACAGTACATATATTGTTTCTTTATACAGAAATTCGACATGCCAAATTGACGCAGCCAATACAAAACCTGCTATGCGATCGAGCTATAAGCATTGGCGATACTAATGCTTGTTTATTTTTCGATATACTTTTTGAAAAGTGAATTCATTAAAAAAGTTTTTTTTAATTAACATATTTTCTTAACATAATTACACCATAAATCTTAGCAAAGCAAACAAATTTGATAATGGATCAGTAATATGAGCTATACCCACAAATCTGTTTGGGCAGATGTTAACAACTGACAATATGTGGTGTCACTAACTACTTATAAGTGCTTGAAATGGTGCCAATTATTCCCTGAATTACTGTTAAACAGTAAAACTATTTTATTCATTAAAATTAAAAAAAAAAACAGTTAAGTTCATATATGGGCTAATAGTTCCAGAATTATGTAAATCTTTATTAGCTAAATTAATCCAGAGGTGTTTCTCTAGCCCATTACTCAAATGAAAATTAAGGTAGGCAATTTGAAATACGCTACACCATCGTGCAATGATGCAAGGAAGTGAACAGCGAATCCGTTTATTATAGCGGTACATTAAATCATACAGGAAGTGTACGGCTATTTTTATTTTTCAATATTGAAAATATTCTATTCATAAAACGGTACTTGAATAATACTTCATGTAAGTATACGTGTCACTACTTACAGTTAAGGGTATACTTTGCTGACGAAATCTCCAACATATGAAACATATAACGGATTCACAAAGGGAAATTTTAAAACAACAGAACAAGTGATAGTTTTACTGAATAAAGTATAAAAGATAAAACACAAAGAAAAAACAAACAAAATAAATATAGATCTACCTACAGATTAAACATTATTCTCAAAAATAATCTTATACACATCTGCAGTGCCTTGCAGTAGTATGTATATTTTGTTTAGATAGGAATGATATTAAAATACAAAATTTTAAACATTCAAAAAATGTTTTTATTATTTATTTATTTGTAACTTTCGGCTTTGAATCGGATTATTTTCAAGCTTACTATATACATAATTTGTTAACCGCTGCTAACAATCACTATAGGTGTTTTATTTAGAGATTATCTCAGTACTTGTAGTTCCAAATTAATTAATTTTATTGTGGAATTAAACACATCACACACTAAGTTATGTGTAATAGCTACATCTAACTATGGTCTGTTAGTTTAGTTACTTTTCTTGTATTTCTGAATTCGTGTACGTTAGATTTGGCAATTGTATGTAAAATGTAAAGTAACAATTCAAATTTAATTCATGAAACTAATTAGTGAATAGTGACGTTAAAATGACTTATTATCTAACTACACAAAGTAGCTATGTATGAATAAAACTCGTCTTATTGACCAGTAGCAGAAGCTTTGTGCTAAAGTAACGACTGTGAATTCAACCAATTGACAGTATTTGCAATAGAAACATACATTTTCTTAGCAATACTGTCAGTTTGTTGTTATACTCGGCTATTATCTACGCTAATACCGATGTTATACTGCCACTTATAGCAATAACTATAAATTATGTTTGAACAAAATAAATCATTATAGTTTTACATTGAAGAAAGAAATATAAACTGAAAATAAATCACAGTAGATAGTTGGATGTTTTTTACGTTGAAATATCAATTTGCTAAAATGTTATGAATTTGTGAAATAAGTAGGTCCTTTATATCGTTGTACACTTTCATTTAGTTTAACAAACAATATTCATGCTTGTTTGTATCTGTGTGAATTAACCGAAATGAACGTGATGTTTTCGCAAATGTTTCTAAATACCGGTCGCACGACACAGACAAACACAACGGAACTCATCCGAGTTGAACGGAAGAAGGTACGTCAGTTATAAGTAAAAGTCGTTAATCTCAACAACATCATGGCCGTAAGGTAAATAACACTCTTAAATATGTTAAAAATAGAGACGACGACCAACTGCCCTTGGTTTTTATAATAACTAGACTCTTTCTCCTCTTATGTGCTACATGGACTCGAACGGTATACGTAAGCTGGAGATTCTCTAGTGATTTCCAATTTGAATGATACGGGTCAACGATCCTTTAACGGCATACATACAACTCGCTTTATCTTACATATCTTCTTTAATACGAATTACGGCCATTGTTTAAAAAGTTTTAACATTTTAATTCATCTGGTTTCACCTTGCATTCCATTATGGGCACATATTTAACCTTTAACCGTTTAATATATACATAACTTCATGCCTATTCCCATCAAATGGGGTGGTTACATCCATTCAAATCTTGACAATGTTTCGCCATGCAACTCCATCCTTAATACAAACTTCTTTTGCTTCATTCAAATTCATTAAATTCTTCATACATGCTCATCTATTCCACTTGTTCACAACTTATCTTTCAACGTAATTCATTCTCACTCATATTTATCCACTTGTTATACACAGAGATAATTTTGTTTATAAATAAATAAAGACAATTACGTCACTAGACTCATTTTCTTACACAAAATTTACATACAAATCGTTGTTTTTAAAATATTAATTAATAAAATGTAAGCAAGATGAAATCCTTATCTAATCTAATATAGGGAACAATATGCACCACTATTTTTATTTGGTTAGTAGCAACACTGATTGTCAATTGTTAACATATGTTAAACAGATTTGATGTTTGTGGATATAGATTATTTATCCGTTAAAAATTCTATTTTTTTAGAAGTTTAAAATGTCTACTATACACGAAGAGCCAAACCAAATATTGAATAACATAGAGATGCCTTAATTAGGGAAATAAAATGACAGCAGGTACCACCAATTTAATGGATATGTTGAAAGAGAGTCCGTGAATACTTTGTTCATTGTTAACACTGAACATCCCGAAATTGTACGGCGGTGACGTCATTAGCAAATTATATTTCAAAAGCGAATACCGAAAATTATCAATTCTTTATATTTCAAAGTAAATGATTCATTGGTGTATTTCGTCATGAAGATATTGATTTAAAAAACAAAAATACCAAATGTGAAGATATCTGTATTAATATACCTACTACATATAAAAAAGTCCAGAGCAATTCACTGCAGATGTTTTATTTTAACTATAGCAAAAAATTTATCCTTTTCCATTGTATGTGTTTTAAATATTTACAAGTCCATATAAAATACTAGCGTAAACCTGTTTCTTGTGTTTTAGATATCCCCGACATTCCGGATAATATCAAGAACCTGCGCAACCTTCAGGTGGCGGACTTCAGCAGCAATCCCATACCCCGTCTCCCGCCCGGATTCGTCCAGTTGCGAAACTTGTCGGTACTTGGTCTCAACGACATGTCGCTCACCAATCTTCCGTCCGATTTCGGCAATTTAACGTCGTTGCAATCGCTAGAGCTTAGAGAAAATCTACTGAGATCTTTACCCGATTCACTCTCACAACTGACCAAACTAGAGAGATTGGATCTAGGTGATAATGAGATTGAAATATTGGTGAGTCGAAACTCATAACAGTAAACAAACTTGGTTCCGCGGAATGAATGGTTGAATGTTGATGTAAACATACATAATAAACATAAGCACTGTATACAATTATATTTACCGAAATCCATTTGAATTGAGGGCATAACCACGTAAAAGTTTTCTACGATTTTTTGTACAAACACGGATGGGTTTTCAGGATTACATCAGAATTTTGTATATCGAAAGTTAGTATACTCGATATTACACATGCATGTTTTAAAAATCCGAACAGCTAACTAAACACAATAAATTTCGTTGCTTTAATATATTGTTCAAATAAGATTAGTGTCCACCTAAAATAAGCGTTACTGAGTTTACAACATTTTAAATAAAATTTTGGGTAGAACTAACTACAAAACAAATTTTCGAAAATAAATGAATCGTTCAAAATCTATTCGTTAGTAGTCATATAAAATAAGCATTAGTGCTTGTACGGCATTAATATATCGAATAGTTAATAAATTGATGTGTCATAATGTAGACAGGAAGTAACTAGAAGGTTGGGCAATATTTTCAGAATCGATTGTTTACATACATAATAGCATGAAAAAATAAATTATAAACATTTCCGATTTACAGTCCTATTTCTGTAATGTAATACAAGCCTTGTTATTTGTTGTTAAAGCTTGCATAATTTTAGAAATGAGTAGTTTATATAAAAGATTCCCATTCCTAGATATTTTTTTCAAAGAAACAAATTTAATAGTGCAATACCAGTTAAGTGCACACTAAAGACTAATGGAAGTGAAATTTAGAAAATCAACTTCGCATGCACTAGTGCAACAAGTGTAGAGTAATGGAATATGTTATAATGTTTGCAAATTTATTTCATTTGCATTACCTTGAAATAACTCAGTCAAAGCAACATCCTTTATTGATGTATTTTCAGGAATTCTACCATGTTTGTTTAGTCTATGATACATATGTTACCAAATGTAATATTATATATGTGGTTATGCAATTATTCCGATAATTAAACATATGATATTACTACTTTTTTAAATTCCTAACATTGAGTCAAAGATGTCACTGTTCTAATTATAATAGGGAACCATTATGAAAAATATGTTTTTCTGTTAGTAAATAATATTCTAAGTCTACCACTTTTATGGTGGTTTTTTTGTAGCACGATTAGTTACATTATGATTTTTCTAAGTTTCGGGCTTCCAGGAGTTGTGACGTCAAGATCCTTCTGATAAGCCTAGTTGCTATCATATTCAGTTTAGCACATTCTTTATGGTCGTTTGAGTGGTTTTGCTTGCACAGCAACATGTTGACCAAAACATCAGAAAGAATTGAAAATTGAAATATGAGATTTTAGTTGCGTTCTTTTGGTGGCTACTAGAGGTAGTACAATATAGTTTTGCTGTTATTTTATACTATTTTATTGTATATTATTATAGTCCGTGATTTCTTCTCAAGGTTTCTATCAACTGGATAGTTAATAGGTAACTTTAGTAGTTTTTTCTCCGTATTTATTACTATTAATAGCGAGTAATCGAACGCAGCATAAATATTCAAAATCTAGTTCCAAATTTCTAAACTGATTAAATATTAAACTACTGATGCGTTATATATGATTAATATTAGCACAAAATATTAATGTATGGGTTTATTTCTCCGTATCAAAAGCATACTGGTTCCCTGAATGCTGCGTAATTGTAATTTGTAATCAAAATTTATATGAATAGATTATTTGCTATTAGGAGTAATTCCATGTCAAATCAACGCGTGTAAAATAAAATAGTTACACTTATATTGTACAAATCAAAATATTGTAGTTTTTTTAATTAATTTTTGTGGCATGTATATGTTTTATTATAAATAACAAAAAGCCAAGTTTTCTAATTTTATAAAACAAATCTATTTTAATGTAAGTGCTCTTAATAATGGATTAAATTGGATGATTACATTTCATTTTAGTATGTATGATTTCACTTTAAAATAATGATATTGCCATATGTGTAGAACCAAGGTTGTATGCACAAGAAAGGTGAAGCTTCGTATAACATTGACCTATAAGCGAGTGTGATTTGTTGTTCACAGCCACATCATATAGGGAAACTACCAGCGTTACAAGAATTATGGTTAGACCATAACCAACTGCAACATTTGCCTTCTGAAATAGGACACTTACATAAACTTGCATACTTGGACATATCGGAGAATCGACTCGAGGATATCCCAGAAGAAATTGGCGGTCTTATCAATCTCGTTGACTTGCATTTATCACAAAATCTAATCGAATCTTTACCCAACGGATTAGGCAATTTATGTAAACTAACTATTTTAAAAGTTGATCAGAATCGTTTGACGACACTCAATCCCAACATTGGAAAGTAAGTTATTCATATTTGTTTTGTATTTCATTTACATTATTCTAGTAAGCAAAACTTTGTTTAAAAATTAAACTAGTCGCATTTAAAAGTACACAGAATCTCAAATTGACCTATTGCGCATTATTGTTTGATTAATGTAACAATTCCTAACCTCTGTGTAATGAAACTTCTCTTATACAACTGGACATAAATATTATATTTAAATTTCTTTCTACCTTAATACGAATAGTATAAAATTCATTTGTATTGATTGAGAGTATTTTCGTTAGGAGGTTATGTATACATATTATGTAATACCAACAACAATATAAATTAACTAAATTTAATTTAAACCATTTTAATTGATTTCTTGTTTAAAATTCACTTTATTTGTACAATCAAACTATGATAAACTGTTTAAAATTAATTTTTGTTGCTGTAAATGCAGTAGATAATCAATTTACGCCTTTTATTAATGAGAAAATCTATTTTTGAATTTCCTCTTCGTATAAATGTACATATGTATTTTAATTTAAAAAAAAAAGACCGTACCTCCTGAATTATGAAAATCTGGAATGAATAATTATTAAAATTGTACTAAGACCATATGTAAATAAAATATATGATCTATAGTTTAATGTTTACAAATATTTTAATAACACTTTACTAAAAGAAATATTTTTAAATCACTTAAATATTTGAATCATATGTTTTCTTACATGGTTAAATTACACTCTTTAAATGTGTCGTGTTAAAAATTTGACATATGAATGATGTAACACCTGCATTCCTTCCTATGAACCTTAATAAAGATTGCGAGATTGAGAGAAGAGTGTCTGCTGGTTATAAGATTTTAGGGGCTATAGGTATGTTTGCAAGACATTTTAACATTTCTAAGGATGCAAGGTTTTGCGTGTACAATGGTGTACTTGTGCCATCGTTGATCAGATATGATAGTGAGTGTTGGGTTTGGCAAACCGTGCATAAAAAGCGCGTGCTGTGGAAATGAAAATTTTAAGAGGTATTTGTGGTGTATCAAAGAGAGACAGAAAGAGAAATACGTGGGTGTATGAGCAGTACGATATTGTAAAAAATGGCATACGCAGAATAGGTGAGAGTCAAATGAGGTGGTATGGTCATGTTGAAAGAATGTCGAATAAAAGACTAATAAAAAAGATTTACGTGGGCGAAATTAATGGTGTGAGAATGCGGAGTCTTCCTCGGAATTAGTGGACAAATATGATTGAGAATGAGTTACGCGAAAGAAAAGTTGTAAACAAGCGGAATAGAAGAGCATGCATGAAGAATCTAATGAATCTGAATGAAGCGAAAGAAGTTTGTAAGGATAGAATTGAATGGCGAAAGATTGTCTAGATGTGATTTATTGTAAAGGGTTTTCTGCCACCCCATATGATGGGAATAGGAATGATGTTATGTATGTATGTTGCATAATTTGTATAAAACAAATATAGAATACTGCTAACAGCAGTGACGTAATAACACAATTTTTGCCGCTATCAAATTCAAAAATCACAACATATTTATTATAAAATTTTAAATTAATTTTACTTTTATAATTTCACAAGTATTTTCTTATTTGTTTGCGTTTCTTTACAGATGCGAGTCGCTACAAGAACTAATCTTAACGGAGAATTTCTTGATCGAATTGCCGGTTTCAATAGGGCAACTTGTAAAACTGACGAATTTAAACGTAGATCGAAATAGCTTACAAAGTTTACCAGTGGAAATCGGAAGACTTGCACAGTTGGGTGTACTCTCGCTCAGGGACAACAAACTTCAGTATATACCAACGGAAGTTGGTAACTGCACTGCGTTACATGTATTAGACGTTTCAGGAAATCGGTTAGTAAACACCTGGCATTCGCCTCTTTAATTATTAAATCATATTTTCATTACCTTGATATTTCTTCATTAATTATTATTTTTATTCAAAACTTTTTATGTTTAATCAACTAATATTTCTCAAGGAAGTTATAATTTAACTAGTTTTCAAGTCCTTCAAAGCTGGAATTTATTTCAAAATATATTGAAATAGGTCGTCTTAAAATATAATTTTTTTTTTGCACAATTAATGATTTTATAATTATTTACAACTTTTAAAAAAAATTATTACAGCAATATTTGTTTTTACCATTGGTAATATATTTATTACTTTTATATTATCTCATCGTTTATCACTTCATTTATATGGTATGGGTTTCACATTCAGCTCCATTTATTTTAAGACTCGTTATCTTATTTCTTATGTATATAATGAATAAATAGTTCTCACCAGGAATAATTAGGGAAAAGAGCAATTTTGCTAGAATTGGGTTATAATAATGAGAAATTGTATAAAATTTTGTTTTATTAAAGGTTTACATTTTTTTTCAAAATGTTATATTTGAATCGTCATGATTATAGAATATATTTTAAATAATTTATTGTGAACTACATGCTGAAAACGCCAAAGAAAAGAAAATACCATTTTTTAAAGTTCTTTAAATTAAAGCTTTTAAACCGTGTGTAGGTTATGCGTCATAGTTCCGGAATTTTACCAACGATAAAAATTGCGATCATTTATGCGTTCATCCCAGACTGTCATCTCTAATTACTTAATTTATAAACTCATATATCATGTAGTAGAATGCTGTGTTCGAAGCGGCTCAGGTTGTTGTTCTTCTGCTAAGTTACATCGCTAAACGGACAGTCAAATACCTGTTGTCATATGTTGTACCAAAATCAGTTCTAGTTTCTTAAATTGTTTATATTTAGCAATAACGTATTTTAATTCATCACATATTTTGAATCAATTTAATTTAAATAAACTAATTCGGGCCATGCAAGTTATTTAACTATTATTAAAATATATAATACTTGGTATCATGAGTTCAAGATAAAAGCCTGTATTTATTTATGTATTTGCAATTGAAATTTATTATAAAATTTGAATTGTGACGTCAGAGGTTGGCTGTCAATGTTGCCAATATTAGCATAATTAATTTGTATATCTGCCATTATATTTTAAACTTAGAGATTTTGGTTTTCCAATTACTCAGTTAAAAATAAATCAATTAAAATATAAAATCTGTAACTGCTAGCTGAAACTATTCGCAAATGACAAATCGTCAAGAGTAATACATACTACTGTAAGAAAATTGCCAAAATGCAACGTTATCAACCATAGCAAAAATTGAGTAATATGAAATTGCCAAACTCTGACATCATTTCGCGAAAAACGGTTTTTTAATTATTTCGTAAGTAATATAAATCTGTACGAAAAAATATATAGGTATAATCGTCTCACAATAAAGTATATTTGCAATATTTTTTTTTAAAAATGCGTGCATGACTCGAATTTTTTAACATATAAGTCATAACATATATTTGATGTGTCTATTTATTATTTACTAAAGCTTGTGCTAAATAAAAATAGGCCTGTCAATCATTTCCAGCGCATCTAATGCTTGTCACTATTTATAGAGCGTATTAATTCCTTGCAATACACAATAGACACTGTATGATGAATTACCCATCGGTCACTCAGCTAAATTATTTACAGTAGATCCGGCGCAAAGCACTGAAGAGTAAAGTGTTTAGCTAAAACAAAAAACTATCTAAAATTTAATGATACGAACCTGTGCTGAGCAAATTTGAGAACAGAATTTCATATTTAAATAAATTCAATCGCACGTCACTGAAACTAAGTTCAAATCTATAAAATAAACTACTGGCCCAATAAGTAATTAAGAGCTAACGTGAATGTGTATTTTGCGCATGTTCATTTCTATTTGATAGGAGCTATAGTTATTTTGAAGTACTTTCTAGGTAAATAAGATACTTGAGTTTTAATTGTGAAAAAGTCTATAGAATATTAAGCTGAGTATTTGATGGCATTTCACTCTTTGAATTAATGAGAAGTTTTTACATTTCTCATCGTTATAAATCAATTCTAGAAAGAATTAACTTTTACTCCAGAGTCGTGCCTGTTCTTGGTTTTCCTAAAATTACCGCTTTTCCAAAACTAAGTAAAGTACAATTTCGGTTTCTCTTTAGACTTATCCAATTGATTTGTTGTTCAAATATAAATCTTTACCATTTTATAGCCAATTATATCAATAAAATTACGCTAAAGGTAGATTAAATAATTTTATAAAATTGTTTTGTAATTGAACTAAATGTTAATCAAAGTAACATTTAACGCAAGCAAGTAAAAAAGAAAACTAAAACAATTTTCGATTAAAGTACTGCACGATTTTAAACATTATTTTTATTTCTTACGGCAGACATACAAAATTTTAGACATGTACTGTGTAGCATTTATTTTTAAACTTACTCAACTGAAAACATGTTTTGACTATTTCACCCTCATTAATACTTCAAACACGAACACAATTTATTCACATTGTACATATGTATATTTAATTACCAAATTGATTAAAATTCCAGACTGCAATATTTGCCATTTTCGCTAGTTCATTTAAACTTGAAAGCTGTATGGCTCTCCGAGAAACAAGCCCAGCCAATGCTAACATTCCAAACCGACATTGATGAAGAAACAAAAGAACAAGTCCTTACTTGTTTTCTACTGCCGCAACTCGACCAACAAGATAATCAAATTGGCAAGTTTATTTATACTTTATTTATCATTATAGTTAATTGAAATGTGTTTACTGCATTATGTCTTGTGAAGTATTGACTGAATGAGATATCGCACGGAATTGGTCTTAAAATCGTGCTTTTATGTTTGAATTGGTATTGATTTATTTAGTTTAGTTAGAAGTAAAATTGATTGATTTAAATTAATATTACACGTTTAAACATTTTGATATTTTATTTTTAAAAATGTAAGCAATATTTTTGTTAGATTTTAATAAAATTCTGTTTATTTTAAATTTCGACTATTACTACAGAAATAAATACAGATACGTGCAGAATGTTTAATAATTAGCACATACGACTAGTTGCGATAGAAATATATTAATATTAACTTTTGTAGATATTTTAAAGAGAATTTTTGTTGAAAAATAAAGATTTAATATGTTGACCACTTATTATTGGCAAACGAAATTAACAGCTCGCCATCAGGCGGCAAAATTAGGTACTATTTGAAGTATACTTGGAGCAGCCATTATTTGTTTATCTACGAGTTTTGAAATGAATTTATCACTGAAATAAAAAAAAAAACTCAGTCAATTGTCTATCTAATTCAAAGGGAAATAAAAATGTATGATACCATTACTTCCTAAATAAAAAGAATTTGTTATCAATAAAGAATAATAGTGGTAATTTAGTAAAGTTATGTAAATGTCAATTGTTTCAAAGTATACTAGGAGCAGCCATTTTGCTAACGACACTAGCGGCCTCAACGATAATTTCGTTTATCAATATGTAGTTCTAGAAGTTAACATAACACAATTTTTTTACATTTGTCATTTTTACTATTTTTGTCAGCTCTTTTTTTTAAATTATAAATTGGGAACTAAAATTACCAATGGTGGCAGCACATTCGATATGAAAGCTGATCCTAAATTAGTGCTATCACAACAGAAAACTATCCATGTACAAAAAGTTGTCATTCACACTGAAAACAACCATTATTTTGATTCTATTAAGGGGATACTTCACAATTGCTGCTCTGGTTTAGTTTAGGACAAGCATACAATTAATAGGGCGAAATGCATTTTATCAATATTTTCGGCACAGCTATCTCTAGCTAAAACTCACTATGCAGCATATTTGAACTATTTAAACAGTATGCAGAGCAAAGAGTGCAACCGTATGACCAATGAACATATATGAGAGAGAGAAAGAGACAACTAGAGAATTGAAAACGTATAGCTGATGTTTGCTATTTTACAGTAAAAACGATAATAATTGTTAAAATAATATCTAACATAAACAATATATTGAATTAATGGAAGGATCGGCGAATTTTATTTTTTATTCAAACACTACAAACGATGTTTAAATATAGCCTTCGTTTGTTACAATATAAACATTCAATCAACACAAACAAAGTTTAAACTCTTTAACGGGCTATTATAAGTTATAATTAATAAACAGGCTTCTAAAAAGCAAACGAACGCCACCGTTTTATATAAACGTTGTTATTAGGTTTCGTGAAGAATCGCTTTCTCGAATTTGCTATCCATTTACCAAATAACATTTTTACAAAACCATTTTAAAGTACTAAACCAAATGGTTCAAGTTTCACCGATAGATTCCGCGATACTTGGATTCGAGTTTGCTATAATGATATAAGCCAGAGTACAAATGAAATTAAATTTTAACTAATTTCATTTTTTGAAGCAATACCCTTCCATTTAAACTACCAATGCTCAGTTACACCACTGTAAATTAAAGCTAAAACCTTGTTTAAAATTCAACAAAAACGAATCGTTATTTTTTGTCTTATAGTATTATAACATTACTGTCAAATAAATGATTCGATATTGTTTTTATTGAAGTTAAACTTTAACTAACAGTGGTGCAACTGGGGATTAGTTACTCATTTTTGTTCTACAAAATTTTGTTGTATATCAGTGTTATCTTTGGTAATATTAGGAACCAGTGAAATACTAAACCCGTTTGAGTAATGAATGTTTTATGAAATGTATTTATTAATTTTATATATATATAATATATATATATATATATATATATATATATATATTTGTTTTTTTTTTATCTGCAGTGTTTTTGGGGTTTGTGTTTTGGATTGTGCAGTTTATTTTTCAGGTACACACTATTCGTCTTTTCACCAATTCTAAATAAGCACTGTGCTAAAATATCAATAACTCTGTTTTTATCTCTGCAGATCACTACTATGCATCCTTGTCTGTCTTGTTGTGTGTGGCTCGCTTCATGTATGTTTTTCTCTGTTTCTTTTTCTGTACAGACGCTTTATATGATGGCCGCTTGTATCGTTGTGATGTAAAATTTAGTGGCACTGGTTTGCAAGAAAATAATTTAACAACGCGTGGTTCACCAGATCGTCACCAGGTGTCCGATGACGACGATGATGGTTGGGAGGAACGTGAAGCTTCCCGGACACATTCGGTCAAGTTTCACGAAGACGTAGATCCCGCCAGCAAAGAGGTGAGAACCACTATTGGTTGTATTAATTTTGGTGTAGTGTGTTCGGTTTTGGACAGCCTGTATAAACGAATTAGACGGTTGAATAGGTATTTTGTACTTCATTCTGAAGCGGAGATCAGGGAGCCATTATTTTAAGAAGGAAATTACTGTTAGGATAGTATAATAAATTCTATAATCATTCAAGTCTGAAACAGATATAGATATCTGTCTCAGATTTGAATTAATTTCATATTTATAGGATAAAGAGGCATTTCGCGGTACATCGATAAGGCCTGTAGGATTTGTTTACGTTTATATTTTTAACTTCTTAAACCGGGGTTTTATTGCTGAGGACATCGTATTTAAGATTTTACAATGGACACTGTGTGACAATTTATTTTATTTAAAACAAATCAGGTTTTAACTTCTAATTTTATATAAATGAGCATAATTTGATGCGTTTAGTCGAAGTAATAAATCTTCTTTCGTCATAATTTGTCAAACACTAGTGAATAAAAACTAATTAAACATCACTATGTGAAACTTCAAATTAATTCAAAATTTAATATTTATATAAAATTCTTGCTAACATAGTTGTTACATAATAAATATAAACTTATGAGCATTAAATTTTGATCTAAATAAAACTCATTCATATAATAATTAGATGTTAAAGCTTAATTTTATATATTTTATTTTAAAAACAAAGCCTCATATTTTTTGCGCGTTAAAAAACAGTTTTGATCATGCCACGTTCTTTACATTTGCAAATTTAATATATAGATGTAAAAAAAACATCTGCAGTGTACTTTCTTATACGTATTAGGCATATTTTGTTTAGATTATGTATTTTAATAATCTCTCTAAACAAAATATAAATGAACTAAGAACCTAACAAAATATTTAATATAATATTTTACTAACTATTGAAACTCTTTTACACTAGAACTATATGTAATAAGTATAAGTGGAGCCGTTTTGGAGATATTGCAGAATTTCCAAAAAATGACTAGTGTAAACATGCACTTCCGGTTTGAATATTCTTTTCAAAAATAGGAGGTTTTCTTCTGAGCCATATACAAGTTTTAAGTTTCATGATTATATTATTGGCCGTTTTGGCTGTAGACGATTCACACACACACACAGGCGGAATTCTAAAAATAGTCAGACTCGACTAAGGGAAGGTCAAAAGATGTATTTCCGTTAAAATTTCGATTTTTTTGTTTGTTTACATGATTACAATACTTTATATACATTCGTATAAGAAAGTAAAAATTATGACTCTATTTAAACCAGAACTAAATTTACTATGTTAAACTATGAAAATGACCCTCATTTTATCAAAGAACGCGTTAGGTCCAGATTTTCTACTTCTAAATAGCAATGTGACAAATACGCTTAGGACATTATTTCATAACTATTGATCAATAGCTTATCCGGGATTTTATTCTGGGATGAAAAAGAAAAACAAGTCCTTAATTAATGTTATTGTAATTTTCAATGAAAAGTCATGTACGACAATAGACAAAGAAGTTATTAAATTTTTAATTAAATTTCCAAGCTGAATTACTTTGACACGCCTTGTAGTCTAAATATGAAAACACGTGCGTAAATGAGTCACCTAGCAAATACATACATACACTTAAAACACTACAAACCAAAGGTGGCTATATAATACTAGTACACCGCATTTGTATTTTTCTCTTAACATCCGCCTCCTAAACTCTAGAGCCGCCATTGTTAAATATTCCTTTTTCATATTACTTAATCCATACTATTTTCTGAAGCTTAAAACACTTACTATATTTGTTCTAACATTTTATGAAAAATCATTGAGAATCCTTTCATTGGAAATCAATCTAAATTCTATAGAGTTTATTTTATATTCTAATGGGTAAAAATTGTGGTACTGTCTTATTATTATTTTTAGTTTGTAAGACAAAGCATTAAATGAGGTGATTGCCGTAGAAATAAGACTTAGAGGATTTTTCCCGTAACAATGAGAGACGGAAAGAGGAATTACATACATAGAATTCATTAAACTCTAGTTTACATGTACATTTGACCTTGAGTTTTTGGTGTATCACTAAAATTCAGAACCATTTACCCAAAGGATTTACTTTATATTTAAAATATGGTTATATTTACGCGCTTTATTTTTACACTTTTTGTTAAATTTCTAAGTTATTTATTATTATGTATTATTTGCTGTAAACTCCGTCTAATAATCTTGTTGCCTTGTAAACCTGTTCATGGTGAAATCTGCTCTTAATACTACAGTTTACCCAGTTTATAAGCGATGTAAATGGAGTAAGAATGAAGGGTCACCCCGATATAAATGGATGAGTAGAATTGAAAATAAGTTGAGTGGAAGACAAACCATAAGCAAGCGCAATAAAACAGCTTCTTTAAAAGGTTTGATGAATATAAAAGTAGTGATTGAGATATGTAAAGAAGAATTGCATGTTGGAACGTTATAAGAATGCGAATGTATGAAAAAATGCGTTCAGTGCCAGCTGTTGATAATTCACAATAGAACTAAGAATTTTGCATTTTTTGAAGCACAGTCAAACGTCTACACGTTATGTACATTTTTGTGTATCATATTTTCTATATAATTCAAGAATATTAAGTTAATATTGAAACTGATTTAATCAAACCAATGAAATGATTCTCATACCCCATTGTACAATATATTTGTTATGCTTAATATCGTTATTAATTAATACTAACTAGCGATGTTTGGAAGTTCTGAATTATTTCATAGAATCAAGTTTAAAATAATTTAGTGGTCATTTTTAAATGTGAATTTGCAACCGCTATTATATAAATGTATTATTTTAAAATTGCATAGAGTAACAATATTAACACTGAAGTTTGGGTGTTTAAAATTGAGTATCTTAGTCAGTATTTCAGTATTTCATAAATATCCTTGTGTATTCGCCAAACATATGTGACTTTTGATTCTGAAGTTTATTATTGCTATTTAACATGCTTATTTAATATTTTCGAATGACAGTTTCAATAAATACTAGATAAAAATGTTAAAACTGTTCTAAATATGTTCGTTTGTCGTGCAGACTAGTGTCTTCAAACTGATTTCGATGCCGTCATTTTAGTGTACTTTAAACAAGCGAGCGTTGTACAAATGAACAGACCTTTTAATATAAATATTTGTTTAAAAACTTACTGCTACTGTTTGCCATTTTAAACAAACGGTTATTTGTAATAGTAACATATAAGCTAACCATCTATTTCCTATTATGCATGTGCTTTTGCGTATATATCGATAAAATTCATTTGCGCCGCTAAATTTAATGCATATTGTAAATACTATTAGAATTGATATACTAAGTTGTGTAGTCATGCTTAAAGTGAAATGAAACTTTTTTTTTTGTTTAATAATTATTTAATCTATGATAAATATTTTTAATAAATTCAATAATATTCTCTTTATTCTTTCCCGCATTATAAGTATTGTTTCGAATATCACTAATTTCAATGGCAAAGTGATCTTTCTCAGATTTAATATTTATTCTAAGCATTTGAGGCGCATTGTTATTTTGGTCGAACTGCACATCTTTCACAACATATTTCTTTGCAAATCATGTCTCAATAATTTATTCAATTTTTTGTTTGTAATCATAATGCATGTCTTGCATATTCAATAAATTCGCCTGAGCCTTGAAATGTAACTATTTACTAATAGTATTTTAAAATAAATTATTGTATTATTTTATTGTTTATATATATATATATATATATATATATATATATATATATATATATATATATATATATATATATTAATTTAATTAGCATATACATGCTGTTGTAATATAAACTCTTAATAAATATTTTTTATTTATTTTTTTTATTGCACGTTTCGTATCGTATGTAATTAGACAATAATTAAGATAGGCATCCATTTTAATATGGTTACATTAATTTTATTTCCTATAAGAAGTATACACACAAATAAAATGTTTATTGGCCGATTATATTTTATATTACTAGTAAATCATCAAATGTTGTTGTTTTTTTTTTGCTAGTGGTTAAAATCTCTTGTCTTCTTTGACAAATACAATTACAGGAAATAGTAAATGTAACAAAATTAAAGTGGGTACACGAGGGTCATGTTTTGGTATTTTTGGTTGCAGTCTTCCATATTATTTATTTATTTCATCATGTTTCAGTAGCTGATAGGTATGTATTCGTGTGAATGCGCTTCATTGCTATAAAGTTTGTGCTCATATTATTTTTTAAAACTTTATGTTGCTTATATAGCATTTATTTATACTACACAAAAAGTCTAAAATAATACGACTAAAGCGTTTTACGATTAACATCAGAGGGTCTATTCTGTATTTAATGTTTGGTGCAAAGTGATATATTTTTGTGCGACATCTATCGGGTACATTTCAAAACTTGATTATATTACGTCACCGTTTAGCATCACACCTACGAGGCGATACGAGGCCTACGAGAGATACCAGGCCGTAGTCAACGATTTTAATGGCGGCGATAGTGGTAATAGAAATGCATTGCGGCTAATGGGAAAACACAACTTTTAGCAATATTTTTCATATATCTCGAATACAGAATATGCTAGAACCCTGAAATTTTTACCAAATATACTTTATTTACTACTTCATATTATAAAGCAGTTTAAAATTTGTAATTGTTTATAACAATCTCGATATATATTTTTAAATTGTACAGCACATATACGATGTAATAGAAAAAGTAGCATGCTACTAACTTTCGTGTTTTTATAATTAGAGATGTAGTTATTGTTTATGAAATGTTAAGAAAGGTTCAAATTTTATTTTAATGAAAAAAAGAATTTAGTAACGTTTACGCCTCTCGAGTAACGTTACTATATTCTTTTCTATAATATATATATATATATATATATATATATATATATATATATATAATATATATATATTCATTATTCAAGGAAGGAATGGTTTAAGTAAAATTGCTACAAGAATTCTTATTGTTAATTTTAATTAAGAATCATAGCTTTTGTTTTCAAAGTCAATGTTTTTCATCGTAATAGTCGGAAAAATGAAATGAAATTTTCTAAAATTTCTTACCAAAATAAAATACGTAAACTGTTCGTATTTTCATGAAATGCATTATTTCATACAGACAAACATAGGAAGTTAGGGTTCGCTCAGGTTAGCTTAGGTACACTATTCACGGCAAATATAGGCCACGTGCACTGACATCACACAAAACGCTAAAGAGGGAACATCCTATATAGCGGCGCACACGATAATAACTGTCATGAAGTAATAATCATTTTTATGAACGCATTTTTAAGCTCTGAAATTAAATTTAAATATTTGTTGGCGTTTTAACAATAAAACACGACTTTGCATATAAAATTCTATCTTTGAAATACGTCGCATTTGTTTTATAATTTTGTATTCAATCTAGAGATATAAATTGGACTATATGTGTAAATCAGTTTTATCATTTAATTGTGTAGTTTTTGAGAAAATTGTGAAAAAAATATTCATTTCTTAACTGTTTTCCGCGACCTTGATCTTATATTGAATACCCAATAGTAATAAATATAACAAAAGGGTGTTTTTATCGTAAAACTCTATATTGATTCTTATATAAAATGTATCCATAAAAAAATGTAGACAAGTCACCTTTGTGCTCCTATAGATTGAATCGTTGTGCTAAAGTTACGATAGCTAAAAAATTGCTTTAATAACATAATTATTTTTATTGTATTAGCTTCATGCATGGTTTAATCATTTTGAATGTTAACCCTGGACCGAATTTTAAAAGTTTCTTAAAACACAAATATGTCTAGTGATAAAACATATTTTACATTTAAAGCTTTTTTACTAATTGCGGTAATATCTCCTTAACCTTAGGAGTCAAGTCAGAAGTAAGTACATTCATTAATAAATACACGAAATGACCCCTACGATTGTATTATTCTTGTAGTGAGTCACCGAGTAAATAAAATTTAATAAACACCATTCATAAGTTGTTCGTCTTCAATTATGGCCATATTGTCGTTTCACAGAAGAGATTATCAATAAGTAATTCGAATGAAAGTGATTTTTTTTAATACAATCGTTTGACGTAGACGTGTTTGCGGTGTTACTATTGTTCGTAAATTTCTGAATTCCAGACAGCGTTCGTTCGACAAAATACACCGCATCCAAAAGAATTGAAAGCCAAAGCACACAAGTTATTTGCGAAAGGAAGCAAACCGGGGTCCATGGAAGATTCTGATGTCGATAAATTGCAAACGAAAACTATAAAGTCACCAGATCCGGATATATCGACAGATCAAAGCACTTCATCTAACCCAACAACAAGCAAAGATGACGATGACACGCTTAAAGAGGTTGGTACAATCTAATTATTTATTGATTCAACAAATATATAGCAAACATCTTGTTTGCTAAAAAAATTATTATGAAATAAAACTAGCACTAATAGTCATCTTATCTTACAGTATTTTGCGCTAAATGCGTTTCTTATTCATGCGGAAAAACTATAAATTTTATTATTGTTAGGAATCACAATTTTTAACATTCACCACTGCAGATATCTGGAAGGACAGATAAGAAAATGTTTTCAATCTAAAATAGGGATTATTCTTAACCATTAATTTCAGCTTTCAGAATACTATTTACAGTATTCTGTAGGTTGTTTTCTAATATTGAATTTTTAAATTTCTTTCATAAAAATCGAAGCGCATAATCTCACGTGGGTGTGCTTTCTGACGGAATAACAAAGAATTTATGATATTTATTAATTATTCTATATTTACAATTTAAATTTTATTACAGATATCTTTTATCTGTAAATTAATTGTAATTGAAGAGGAAGACATGTATTATTAAACGGAGGACTTACCCTCCACAATGTAGTGCAAATGGTAACCCTAAATGTATTTATTATGGACTATGCTACTCTTTGTATTGTATATTGGACGTATTTAATTTATATGAGGTTTCCATATCTGATATTTTTGCTTAACGTAATAAATATAGTAACTATAATCTTTGCATATATTAGATGACGGACTTCAAAAAAATAATTTTAAATAACTTGAATACCGAATAATGCGCGCTCACCAGCCATGACCATCTTATGGTGATTCTACACGAAAATGCCAAACCTAGGCTATTGCCCTAGAGGCCTCTTCGAGGGAAGTGTCAACAATGTTCGTTACATTTGAACAATATTTGTGGAGAACAGATTTTTACATGACCAGAATAAACTTGTTGCCTTACAAACCTAACTTCACGTACAATCCCCATACTCTGACACAATACTGACAGTCAAATCTATATTATATAATATTATTTTTATGTTGTATTTGAAATAATATTGTTCTTTTTTCTCATTCATTTAAGGGGAGGTTCTGGTCGAGAGGCTTGAAAAATGAGTATGTAGTTCAGGAATGTGTTTTCGTATAAAGTATATATTTATCGAAATGGGGTTTGGTTCATTTTATTGAGTGTACATTCAACAATTGAAAAAAAAAAATTAAAAAGAAATAAAAAATGGCGGCTGCAGCTCCCTGTAAAACGAACCATCATTTTTCAGCGTGCCGTACACTCTAGAGCTTCAACGAATTAACCGATTCATTTCAAACTTGGTTCATCTGAAAGATAATTTAATTTGGGGTGCCACATGATCGCGTTTTTTTTTAAATCGAATTTAAAATATTTTTTTGAGTCCGTTGAAACTAAAAAAAAACAAGGCAAAAAATGTTTTTTTTTATACGGCTGCCATTTTGGTTTTTCGGGAGTTTTAAAAAAATTAAAGATCATATGGTCCCCCAAATTTAATCTACTTTAATAATCTTTGATCGTTATTTGTTTCAAATTCACTCACAAGGCTGTAGAATGTACAGCGCAGACAAATGCACGCCGCGCATGGCTCGTTTAAGCCGCAATTTTTTATTTTTTTATTAACTTTTTTCAATTGTTTAATGTACACTCAATGAAATGAACAAAATCCCTCTCCGATAAATATGTACTTTATACAAAAAAAAAATTCCTAAACTTCACCCATTTTTCAAGCCTCTCGACCAGAACCTCCTCTTAAGTTTTAACATAAAAACGGCTTAGTGTAGTACCCCTAATGGGCAGGTCGTATCTTACATAGATAGGCTGGTACATCCAACCAAAACATTTAGGCCCGATTTCACAAAAGAATAAACTGACTACTATTTTGATTCGATTGATTGATTCTATTTTTTAACTAACGAATATATTAAACTGACTGGTAAAATTTGGCCGTAGTGTGTTTAATGATATAAATAAATTAGCAAAATAAATGAACAGGCCTTGGCTATCAGCAGCGAAAAATAGTACTTCAGGTGCATTCTGTTAATTCAAAAGAGCAACTCTAAACTTACAACTTACTTTTTGCTTGAATGCGTGCGTTTATTAGCATTGGAGCGTATTGCGCTACACCGCTAGCGTTCGATTATGTCAGAGTAGAGCTCATAAACAGCGTTTAGATGAAACGTTATTTACCCCACATATTCTGAGTTCTACGGAGCATAATGTTATCCGCGCGAAATTACAAATATTGACATGTCCCATCATTTAAAATGACACTAAATAAATTTAATATAATGTAAAGTCTATGCAATTTTTCAATAAACCTTCAACGTTAATGAAAATGAATTACAAATTGTATATTTGTCATGATTATTTTAATCATAAATTATATTTATTGCTCTCCATAGCCCACTAAAATAAGGATTGTTTTGGTACGAATGAACTGCAAGTGGAGTTTGTTTAAACTAATTCTAGTTGTTTGTACATTAGAAATACATATGTAAATTTCTGCTGTTGTTTCTCTTACTTCAATGAAATTTGTTCCGTTCTCTCATTATATATTCTGGTTTATATTTCTCGACGTGATGGACCTCTAACGCCTGGTTGCACCATTGTAAGTTAAAATTAAATTTCAACAAAATCGAATCGTTATTTTTGGTCGTATGAGGTTATAACATTGCTGTCAAATATCTAAAGTTTAATTTCATCTAACAGTGGTGCAACTGAACATTAAACTTCATTAAATAAAGTTGTAATTTCAAATGATGTTCTAATTTACAAACAAATTACGATACAGCAACTAATAAAGTTAGAGTCGTGCTACTGTTCTTCATTGTGATTTTAGGGAGATTTCGAATGTTAATGTTCGTCTATTGTATGTAATATTTCTTTATATCAAAATTCAATTTAAAATCGAAGGAACTGTGTACATGTTTTGTATTATGATTGAAATAATAAATTCTAAATAGTGTGTTTATTCTGTTCAACAGGCTGTGAACAGGTATGTGACTTTAAATAGCGTAGACAGCCCATCCATCGAAGAGACTAACATGGAAACATCACTTCCGACTCCATCTCCTATGACCGTCGTACATCACAACGGAACCATCCTCAGCAGTGATTCCGAACGAGACGACGAAGATGATCGCTCCGACATGGATTCATCAGATTATAATGGGGTAAGTGTGGCATATATAATTATTGAAATAAATTAGTATTAGATTATTTTTGGTTTTGTGTTTATTTAAAGCCAACGTTTGTGTAAAGGTTGACTTTTTTAGAATAAATTATAAAAAGAGAAATATTTACATTATTTGAGATACAAACATATGTATGTATTGTTTCCTTAGACACTATTTAATAACTCCATTATTTGTTTTATTGTTACGATATTTAATACTTGTTTATTTAATTATTTTCAAAATTTCATCACAAAAACTATCATTTTTACACTGTTCGCTTTGAAAAACATACATGCCTTTTTTACTAAAGTAAAATTGGAAACAAAGCATATCCTCATAGAATTATTCTGAACTCTAAAAACGAATGCGAAACAATTTTAATTTTAATCGAATATAGTAACTTTCTTAAGATACAATTTCCACTATAATTTCTATTGATTGATAATTTTTAAGTAACTCGCTAAAAAATTGCACAGGTGACCAACGTTGTTTATGAAATTACCAACGTATGCTACACTTAATTTGTAATGATTGTATTATCATCAGTAATTAACCATTTGGTAATTGACGCATCTTATAGCCAAATATATTAGCTTTAAGAAGTACCCAAACAGATAAACTTCGATTTTTTTAAAACTGTGACTCATTTCCTGCAAAGTCTTTGTATCTTATAATTCGGGTCATGCATGCATATACATTATTGTGAGACGATTGTACCTATTTTTTTCGTACAGGCGTCAGAGGTTGGCAATTTCATAATTTTTAAATTTTTGCTATGGCTGGTAACATTGCATTTGGCAATTTTCTTACAGTGGTATTTTTCTCCACGATCTATCATTGGAATTGTATCAGCTGGCAGTTACAGATTTTATTTTATTTAATCATTCTTTAATTGACTAATTGAAAACCAAATATCTATAAGTTTAAAATATAATGTATAATGTCAACCTCTGACGTCACAATTCAAAGTTATAATAAATTTCAATTGCGTATAAATAAATAAATACAAGCTTTTATCATGAACTTATGATACCAAATATTATATTTTTAATAATAGTTACTGGAGTATAGATGCTTTTCAAAAATTACCCAAATTCTATAGACTAATAATCAAATCTCGATTAAAAAGAATAAAATTTACAGAGTCGTAAGTGTCCATGATTTTGGTTTCACACCAAATAACTTTACAATGTATTCGATTAGGTTTACACGTTTTTAAAATAACAACCACATTATAGGTGCTTTGTGCTACCTTATAGCGGTAGCGTCTCTCAGAATGCTCAATAACAGCAGGCTATAGCTAAACTTATTTATAAAACATTACATTCTCAGTTTAAGTCAAGTATTATACATAAGTAGGTAGAGGTTACATTTCGTATAACTTCAGCTGATATTGGAATTTTCATAAAACTAGTAGTAAAATTGGATTATATAAGGATGATATATTCAGCCTAAATTCGTTAAATATAATTAACTTCATGTAAACTACGTCCCTCTGTGTCAGCTCTTGTAATTAACTTTGGTAATAAACTAAATATTCAGAACTTATTGTAATTTGGAATTATAAATGCACTAATATAAATAATTAATGCATGAAATGTAGAGTAAATTAATAATATTAATTATAACTACAGAGCACTCTCGTAAGTTAGTAAAAAAAAATGGATAAAATCGAATTAAACTACAACTGTACATTAACTAATAGCCCCATTAGTTTGCATTAAAAATACATCACATTATCCGAAAATTTGATTTGAAATATGTTTTATGTTCGATTGCGCCAACACGAATTTGCTTTATTCGGAGATTATTTTTGTTTTATTAAAATACCGTTTACAAAATATCCTTGTTCATATTAAAATTTGCACTATTTATTATTTAATATCACTAACACTCGCCGTACACGGATATAATTTTATAATAAATTTTGTTAACAAAAATTTGTGATCGTGATCCACCGTCAGATTAGTTCCAGATATCTATCTGACGGATAAGCATAGGAATTTACATGTAAAAAATAAACTATGTACTAGATAGCTTATCCGAGGATTTATTCGGAAATTGAAGTATTTGCCTTACAAATAGTAAACAAATTTATTTAATCTAAGACTAGCAATAATTTTTATTGGTGCAACTAGGTTTATAAAATGTTAATGCCAATTAAATTGTTTACTTCTTTTCCTATTAATGTGGAGTATTTTATCTTATTTATCCCCAGTGTATAAACATTTGTATCTATAAATTATGTGGATGTATATGATTGTATGTAAACGTTTTAAGGACGCGTAGAAAAAGTAGCTATTGTACAAAATAATTCATTTTTCGTGACAGTTCTTATTAAAGCAGCTCAACATATGAAACATTATAACGCGTTGTACAAATGTTACATCTAGATTGCGCTATTTTTTTAAATACAGAATAAATGCGATTTTTTACAGGCTTAAAGATTTAGTAAACCTATAAATAAATGCTAAATTTAATGCTGTACAATAAAAACAGTTTTTTTGACAATGAATATTGAAGAACATTTTCTTATTTTCCCAGTAAATTGTCATGAAAAGTTGTAATTTTACAAGGCTATCTATTATAGATTTGGCAATAATAAATTCATTGTTATGGCTATTAATTCTCACATTGGGGGCATGCATGCATTTTTTAATTTTTCTATTATGAAAATGTATATTATTGTGAGGTGATTCGTACAGATTTATATTAGTTAAGATATTAATTATAACGTTTTCAGCGAAATGACATCAGAGGTTGGGAATTTCTTAATATTTTTGATTTTTTGCTATGGTTGGTTACAGTGCATGCTCTCAATTACTCTTGACAATCTATCATTGTGAATTACAGTTACTGATTTTGTGTTTTAATAGTTTCATTTATTAATTCTTTAATTGATTAATGGAAAACAAACTACATATAACTTAAAAATAAATGACAGAAACTGGTTGGAACAACTTTAAAAAAAATATTCACACAAACATTCATTATACTAATGTTGGAAACATTGACTTGCCAACCTCTGACGTCATAATTCAAGTTTTAGATTGCTTTTATCATGAACTGATGGTACCAAATGAAATATTTTTAATAATAGTTATTGAAATATATGATACTTTTTCAAAATTAAATAGCATGCATGACCCCAATTATGATTATTGCAATAGTAAATATTGAAAAATAGTAAACAACTATTTTACGCGCCCTTAATACAAGAAGTTAAAATGTGAAGATGGGTAGGATAAGTAAAGAGCATGTTGATATGTACAACCAAACGAAGGGCACTAAAGAACCGTTTATGATAGCCATTTTACACGCGTATCAACTTACACTTGATGCGCATAGACCCATCTTATAGATCTATAGATACGCATGAACACGTAACGTGAGTATATGTGGAAAAAGTCTGATCATAAACGATCCTTTACTTGCATGTTTAGGGACCATTGCGGCGGCATGTTAGCTTTGAGGTGGGGGTGGATGATCCATGTTCGTCACAGGTTGCCCGGACCAATCGTCTGCAACGCAGAGACACCCCCCACCACCTCAAGAACAAACGTATCCATGTTAATGTCGACAAGGAAAAGGTCGCTTCGATAATAGCACAGGTCATTACACCACTACTTTACTTTCACTTTGCTTGTGTTTCTTTTTCAATTCAATAAATCTTGTGTACATATTTCTTTCTTCAATCATTTTAAATTACATTTTCAGCAATTTAATACCGGTTCTAGAAATATTTCTTTGCTTTGTATGAAGGCTTGTTTTCTGGCGCAGTCACTTCTTGCAAATAAGTTCCGAGATATCCATTTAATAAATATATTTAGCTAATAAATATTTATTGTAAAATATGAGAATCAACAATAATTAACTAGTTTTACGATTGAAAATAAGCGAAATAAATTGAAGATTGTATTAGATTTTTACTTTCAAAACAAATTAATATATGTTTATTACCAAAAATTCATTTCTTTTAATAAATTCAATTTAAAAGAAGATGGATTTTTCGGATCTTACTATAACTATACTTACATATACTGTATTTTATTTTATTTACAAACGTCTCAGCTCACCTCAGTTAATGCCCTTTATTACTATTATTCTAGATGCAAATAGCAATATTTCATATACAATAAACTCATAATACTTGTAATAAAAATATACATTAAAATAACATCATTTTCGTTGTTATTGATAGACTGACATAGCATAATTACGGAAACTATCAAAATAACGCAACTATAAGATAATTGTCAAGCATCGCGGGTTATATATGGAGTTATATAACTAATATGAGGGCTAATACACGAAAACTTAAAACTATACGTTAGAAACACATCATAACTTGGAAAACTACTTCCATAAGATGTAAGTGAACTAGTGGCGTAACTAGGAATATATTATGTACATCTTCATTTAGCATAAATGAGAAGATATCTTCTCATTTATATATTTCTGGCCTACATTCCCGGAAATCGATAGATGACATTTGAAAAGTTTCATATTCGTGCCTCATAGGGCGTCCAGTTTTTTTTAATAATTGTAATTTTTAATAAAATCCTTGACTCTGGGCCCTCGGCATTTTGCCACCCACGCCACCCCTTAGTTACGCCCACTGAAGTGAACATTCATCAAAAACGTTCTAATTTAGTAGTTGTTACAGTCTTACAATCTTTATGAGTATTCGTCAGTATTTAATAAATATTTTTTTTGTTTTCCGGCAAATAAACATTTATTTGTTCATCTAAAAGAATTTTAAACTAATTACAAAATTAGAGAAATTCTTACTGAGCCATGCGATTTTAACATACTTTTTATCTATTACCTAAACATTGCGTACATATAAAATATTATACGGTAAAAAAGAAACTAAAAATTTAGTTTAAAATTATATTTCAGACAATAAAATATGGATAAATTATTGTATAGATATACTTGTATATTTGGGAATTGCAGTGTGTACTGAGTAGTGACTTGACATGGAGTCATTTTTTTATCAAAGCAAATAAAACCTTTAACTAATCTTTCGTTTAATTTAAATAGGTATTTTAATTTTTAAAGTTACGTTTCTGCAATTCCTGAGAAAATAAAAAAATTGTATATGTTTTAAATTATATTTTATGTAATTATTTACTTACATTAACGCATTAGCGTCGTGCGTTGGCATTTAGTAACACATATTACATAATTTTGTAACAGCTCTCTGCCTGTCGGTACACACGCTAGAAGCATGGTAAATATTTTTTCGATGTTGAGTTTCATATTAAATAATTTAAAAAAATGTTTCCTTTCATCTTTTAATTATAGTAATAAAACAGAAATAGTAGAAAATCAACCAAAAATATATTATTATTATATTAACTATTTTCTTAGATTTTTTTATGACCAACGCAATTTAAAGAACAACAAAAATACATTTTATAAAATAGATTATTGCACAGTATTGATTAAAAACATAAATAAATTTGAGTTAGGTTAGGTAGTATACATTTCAAGTTAAAAATGATCTATCGAACTGATTTGAATAAATAATCTGATCCCATTTTTGGTAATATATTTTTATTAAACACAAAGTGTACATAGCTTACTTTTTAAAATTCAAATAATGAGATCAGGTAGTGAAGAATGTTACACGCTAAATTTAAAATAAAGCGTTTAAATATTTTAAAGTTTTGAGCAGTAAAAGAGATTTCTACAGTGTAGTAAGAGAATTTTCCCATAATTGAATGAAACGCGTATTTTTCAAAACAAATCCGTGATAGTCTAGTCTTTGAAACGAAAAGGCCATAGGTTAGGTTAGGTCAATTAAAAAAAAGCATCTCAAATTGCTTTCACAGATTTTTGAATGTGAAATATTTTATTTAATATAGTAAATTTTGCAGTTATAAAAAGAACGTATCAAAACACATTTTTAATGGCTAATTTTCTCGAAAATTGAAAATAGTGTAGTCCATGTCTATATTATATAGCACATGGTATTCCTAGACGTTATCTTGGCTAATGATAGCGTGTACCATACTCTATAAACTTGAATCAGAGCGTGTTCGTTCATCACAATAAATCACCTTTCATTTTTCTCTACTGAGTTGCATTCCATAACCTCATCATAGAGGTTTCGCAATTTTTTAGACTGCCGAGAGGAAAGGAGAATCCTCGGTCAATGGTATTCAACAAATCAAGATACTTGTATTTTTAAATTTTACTGGTAATAATAATAATTTTATTTAATACTGCCCACATACAGATCATAGATCGTTTTACATGTGTACACTGTACAAATCATATATCTATATACTGTACAGTACAGTATATAGATATATGATTTATACATTTTAATAGTCTAAATTTACGTATATTAAATATATCTATTTTATTAGTACATTTAAAAATTGATTTACAGTACTTAAACAATAACAGGGCTCCTATTCTATATTATAGCAACAGTTTGATGTTGCTGCAGTAATGACGTATAGCAATACCATGATGTTGCTATGTACAAAATATCCCAAACAAACTCAAATGTGGCTTTGCTAGTGAATTTTATTTAAATATAAATTGAACTGTCAAAATAGCAACAGTATTGTATGCAGCAACACCTCGACGAGTGTCGCTGCAGATATCAAAGACGGTGACGTCATATAGCTTTGTTTCTTGAAACACACGCTAGATGACACCTTCAAAATAGTAATTGTTGCACTGCAGTAATATTGCTAAGTGACACAGAATAATGATTCAATAGAGGGCTTGGATTAGTAGACAAAAGGCAAAGTGCACTGTATATACCCTGCGTATACTATTCATACAATTAAGACTTTCCTTTGTTTGAATTTGATATAGTACAGTTTGCTAGAAGCGCCTAGAATAAGCACAATAATAAGTATTTCCATTTTATAAACATACATATAAATAATGATGTGATACCATGCGTTTTCTATAAATTGGGTGGCAGACAATACTTTTCAAGTATTCATATTCTTATACTATATTTCACAAAACTCACTTGTTTCATTAATATTCATCAAACCTCTCATACACGCTCTTTTATCCCATTTGCTCACGATGTGTCTTCCAGTCAACTCATTTTTTATTATATTTATTCATTGGTCCGACGATAACCCCGCATTCTCACTCCTTTTACATCCGCCATTCTTTCATCGACATTCTTTCAACATGATCATCATACCATTTCATTTGACCTACACCTACTCTATGTGTAACGGTTCTTTCAATGTCGCACTCCTCATACACCATTCTATTCTGCTTCCTTGTTGCACCACAAAGTAATCTGAATCGCAGTTACACTTCCATTTTCAGTTTTTGTTTCTGTTATTGGGAAGACGTTAAAATCTGATAGAAATGTCTCTCTACGGTTGCATAAAAAAAGAAATTGGTCTTCTTTTATCATAATTTCTACAAAAAAATTAATTAAATAGACAATGGTTGAACATTTAGCGTAATTAGTATCTCTAGATTGTTATGAATATAAAAGTACAAATCAAATGTGATTTGTTTAAAAGATACAATCAATGAAACAATGCGTATTCTAAAGGTTTTAAAAGCAAATGTTCAATTTTAATGTGTGAACTTGTAGATACGTGAATCAAATTGATTCTTATTTCTTGACAATAAACAAAGTTTACGTATTTAACTGGGGTAGAAAAATTAACGTCAATTTTTTGGAAATAATGACCAAAAAAAGTCAAAAAGGTTATGCTATAGTCCAGATATGTAAGCAACAGCCTTACGTCATTTTGTAACTAAAATCTACTAAAAACTTGTCAACATGAAATTTCCCGCTGGCTAAAAAACTATTGTAAACAAAATAAAAAGTACTTATTAAAAATTGTTAAAAATAAAATAAAAATTATTATTTTATCCAGTTTCATGACATAATATAGAAGATTAACGTTTTTTAAACTTATAAGTTGGTAATTTTGACACATTTGCCACGTTTACATATACCTTTGTAGCGTTGTTTATTTCGTTAGACGTTCGTTATACTGTTGTGTTTAACTTATTCGGCTATTCAATAACAAACCTACAATTTAATTATAAACTTAGTTTATTCTTAAGTTTCTAAAAAAATTATTTTAGATTTAAAATGTTATATCAATTTTATTTTAATCATTCCTTTGCTCTAAAGTAAAAATTGCAATAAAAATATTAACAACGACAAATTGACGACTTTCTTCCACAATCTTAATTTTTGCGTTTTTTTTCATAACATCGCATATCTAAACCGTATTTATAACATTTATTTTCCTTCAGTGTGATTTAAAAATTCAGTTCCACAAATAGTATGTGGAAGTGCGATCAAATTAAAGTATATTAAAAATATCATTCGTGTCTGAGCACTGAGGTGAGATGAGCTTAAAGTGTATGTAAATAAATTACAACAATACTTTGTTTAGAATTTAAATCTATCATATGTATATGGATGTGCTTTCATTTCGTAATTTAAAATAAATCTGCAACATGTATTACTTACTTTCTATGTAATTAAAATATGCATTTCATAATTAATTTATGTATACAATATTTCCAAGGTTAAAATTATGGTATTACTGGAACGATATTCTAAAAAGCAGTATGAAGATTTTAACCTTAAGAAATCAAAAATGTTTTATACATTTTTGTAAATGAAATAAATTCATTATTATCTATATAGATATTTTATACGCAATTTGCTACCACAAATATATAAATATTCTTTTCTATTTTGGTAGTGTATTCGATTGCCATCTTTATCACCCAATCAGGTATAGTTATACGCTAAATGTGTGTTTTTAAATTCATTCGTTTGTACAGCTTTTTGCATTTTTAATACTGTGTATTCAACAAAATTATGTTATGTTTAATCGAATGAAATATTATTTTATATATCATGCTTCGTTCCTACGTAATTGTGTTTGAGAGATATAATTAACTAAAATCTATTCTGAAAATTCCAATTTTAATAACAAATTACCGATGGTCATATGATTTAAACGGTGGAATACTTTTAAAAACCAAACCATAAATAATATGTATACTAAAAAATTGGTGCATTTTTATGTAAAATTACTCTTATAATCATGTGTAATGTGCATTCATATAACTTGCCTAAATTTGCTATAATTTATTAAAATTGCATAAATATAGTATAACAATTACAAATTCGGTTGTAGTTGAAAAGCACAGCGGATTACATAAGTATATCTAGGTGTTATATTATTAATATGAAGAATAAACCAAGACATGTAAAATTATTAGTTCTGAATAAATTACAGAAAAGAAAACTACTACCATAATCTCTTGCAATTGCTGTTTGGATGTATGGTTTACGTTTTTTAAGGCTGCAATTGAAATACATATCGTTGCCTAAATACCGTTGTAGATATTAATTCTTATTTCGAGGTTATCACATTGTTAGGTCTTTCTCTAAATAATAATAATACTATTAGCGGTAACATAATGGTTATAAATATTTTTCAAAAAACACTGAAAAATTATTATTTTTAAATCGTGTGTCTGTAAGCATTTCGAATTGAAAAATGTATTTTTAAAAAAGTCTGTCTTTCATCACCCTGAATTCAAACATATATATTACTCATATTCATGGATGTTTGTCGTCGGTCGCTCGTAAGGCCTAAATTGTCGCTCCTTCTTCTTTGGTGATACTGAACTGATTGACACCAAATTTGGTATACTTAATCTATGGGTACATAATTCGTGCCGCTCGGAATTTAATTACACTAAGCCTATTATTTCCGGAGTTATTGGGTCGCAAAGAAGGCAACGACCTTAAATATTGGCTTGAGAACATTTATGAAAATACCAATAATCTATAATAAATTCCAATATTTTTTCAACACCGTTAAAAAATATTTTCAATTGCAGCCTTAAAGAGGATTTAAGCGTTGTTGCAGTGATTTTGTAATTTTTTTTACGAATGTTCGTATGTTAGACATAAAAATACAACACAATTTTTACACATTTGAGCTTTAAATGAAACAAAAATCTATATGGATTTTGTCGTTTCATTTAGTGAATTTTGTCATAAATAATACTTATTACATTATTTTATTTATTTATTTTATCGACCGTTTTCATTAAATGTCTCGCGTGTTTATTATTTGTCGATAATTTCAAATAATTTTTTTTATGAATATAGATCCATTAAAAAAAATAGCAAATAAAAAGAACTAAACTACTAGCGAAATTATAAAACCGCATAAATTTTTTTAAAAAAAAACATTGTTTGCTTATATTTAATTAAATTTTAAACAATTTCTAAAAGACTTTTATTAAGATTAAGTTTGGTTGTTGTCTGGATATTTTAACTCCGTCCCGTAATCTTCGTAAACATAATTGGAATTACTAATTAAAATATGACCTTAACGCTAATTAATTAATGTTTTTATTATATCACGACGCAATATGGTACTAAAAATTAGAAATACTGTTCAACACAATATGTATTTGATAAAATGTAACAACGAATAAATATATTGTACCTGTTCGCGAGTATGACATCATTTTCTATTTGCTTTTTTCTGTATTGGGTAATGGCCTTATTACTATGCCATCACCATTCGTTTTAGAAAGAGAAACTATGTCGCATCTATGTAAATTGCCTGTGCATGTATAGTGTAAACAATGTTATTTTGTCGCTAGCAGTCAATTTGTTGTTTTGATAATGAAAAGTGCAGCATGAGTGTGACTTCCGTGTTAAATATAAAACTAGCATGTTATCATCACCAGGTATTTTATTAGTGAGACTTGTTTTAATATTATTTTAATTCTGATGAAATAGTTATGTAGCCTGTCCTTCAACAAGAGCATATTGTGTGATTCAGGCAATAAAATGAGGCGTTTTATTTCATTTTTAATTTAAATGATATAATATTAGGTTCCATTGAATTTTTGAATTATAATACAATTTAGTTATAACCTTGAATCAATTTTAAAGTATATTAAATCTAAAGGTACGCGGCGAATTTTTGAGGAAAAAAACACTAAATAATAGAAAGTACTGCCATTGAAATTTTTCCAATAACTGTTATCTGTTCGTTGTAAAACTTACAACGTAAATATTTCCCTATAAAAAGGTTTTAAACTAAATTATATAAAATGGATTTTTACACAACTTATATATTACTTAAGGATATTCAGGAAACATATCAAAATGCTACAAAATTGTTGAAACGTTTAAAAATAAATTATAGATGTATCTGCATTTGATATTGTTTAAAAGTAATATGGTTTATAATTTAACATAGACTCTTATGGGAAAACGGTGTACTCACAGATATATATGAATAAATGAAGAAAAAAAAACTAATTTGAAACTTTAGTAATGCGTGAAGGACATAAGATGTTAGAATATGAATGCAAAATTCCATCAACAGTAACTTGTGTTTCCTATAATTAAATAAAACTCGTTCATTTATATTTAGAGATCAGGCTAACACTCATGTCACCCATGAATTAACTATTTTACTATATACAAAGTGAAAGTATTTATTAATTTTAAATTTAAACTATTTTTTCTACGATTGTTGTTCATGAGTATCCTTAAATGAGAGATTAAAATATATTTTACTTGAATTAAATGTTCTTTTCATTCTTTGTAAATATTTTATTATGTAGCTATCCCTTAATAACGTAATATATTCTGCTACACTCTAGAGAGTAGAGATATTACATACAAATAATCAGTTCATTATATGCAGTTGCAGTACAGTGCTTGCCACGAGAGTTGACCGGTACGGAAAGGGAAATCGAAGCGGAGATAGTAAAAAGTCTATTAAAACCATAAGCGTCGTAAATTAAATTGCTGTAAAGATATTTAAAAATATTCATTCATATTGTACGCGCCTATGCAAAGTAGATAAAAGTAGGGGTAAATTCGGATAAATACAATCGCACGAATGATTCATAACTACGAGCCTCGCATCTTTATACATACAACTTGTTTGCGCGGATGTGTGTAAGCAATTATAGTAAAGCGGTGTCAACATTTTACTCTAGGGTTTCCTGATAATAAGCACACCATACCTTAGACCGGTCAACTCTTGTGGCACAGACTATACCTTGTATTAGGACTGTTCATTGTTAAGCTTATTTTAGAAAATTTACATATGTAAGTTTGCACTAATGTGGTACTTGGCAGTAACGACAATGAAAACACGTTGCTATAGACCAGGCTAACTACTGTGTTGCGCATATATCTGACTGCGACTACGAATAGAAATGATTTCAAAAGTAATTTTACCAATGATAAAACCCAAATAAATGATATTTCACAATTCGTTTTATTATTACATTAAAATTATATTATGTATATTACATTTTTGATGGTAACTCTGTAAAAAAATATAAGAAAAAATGTCCTTAGTGGTTTTGTTTTTATATGCATATTAAAAATATGTTATAATAATATTGTATAAATTACAGTTGAAACACTTATTATTAATATTAATGCAAATACTGTATTTAAGTACTACTACAAACAGGTGCATAAAAAAAATGAATCAGATTCAGATCATAGCTTTTTATTATATACTATATTTTTAAAAATGTAATTGAGGGAATATCGTAAATTGTCTGAATTCTAAAATAGGACCTAAAATTAGATTTATTAAGACTTTCCTATATAACAATAATAAATTTGAATATGTGTGAGTGGTATCTTTTAAATAAAATTATGATCTACGTAGAAGCATGCAGTTATTATTTAAATGCATAGTGTATCATTTATTTTATTAATTAAAATGTTCATTGATGATCCCGGAGCAAGATAGTCCTCAGCCACTAAATATTGTATCTTTTATAAATAAAACTAATGCCATAAAATAAATACATAATTAAATTTCCTGGGTGCACACTCTATTGAAAGATACTGCGCTGTGATTGTTTGCTTTTAATCATGACTAATTAAAATGTGTATTCGACATTCATCATATAAAACTTTTTTAAAACAACGTATTTATTGTAAATCAGTAGACTCCTCCACTTATAGTTTCTCACATTAGGTGGATTGGATACGGTTTAACCTATAGAGAATATACTAGTCGAACTTCGATAACTGGATAACTCGAACAAAATTGGTTGGCAATATCCAACAAACATACTTGTAGGTTTAATTGGATTACTCGAAACCTTCATAACTCGAACTTTTTTTTGTGGCAAGTAATGGTTGGAGTTATCGACTGTATTTAATTTAAAATATGGCGTCATTTATATATATATATATATATATATATATATATATATATATATATATATATATATATAAGAAAAAAAAATTGAATTAATACTTACTTTATGAATGTTTTTGGGAGCGAAACAGGTGAATTTTATTGCTAAATGCAATTTTATTAATAATAATAATAATAACTGTGAACTCAATTTCGCAAAACTTATGGCTTAGGACTATCTCGCCCCGAGGACTTAATTTTTTGTTAATGTTATTTAATATATGTATATATATATATATATATATATATATATATATATATATATATATATATATATATATATATTTCAAAATTGCACTCTAAATCTAGGGCAATAAAATATCTTATGACGTTCCTGATTGAGTAAGTGTGATTACTTTAGTTGAATGCAGTATTTCTCAGCATTCTAGTGCAAGGTGAATGTGCCTGCTTATTCTAACCAAGTTGAATGTTAAAGTTGAACAGAACGAAAGGTCGATGTTGGCTTTTATTATACATTAGGTTCGAAAGCAACCCAATGCAAAACTTTTCTTTAGATCTGGTTCATAACTATCATATAAACGCTCTCTTTCTGTCTACAGGCGACCAAACGCAAAGAAGAAGATAGCGAACATACAACAAATTACTCCACGCCTCCAGAATCTATCGGGGAACAGAGTCAAGGTAATTAAATTCTAGCTAGCTAGATATACGACGATACATCAATGCAGCGCATGTAAACTAATTATTTACGGTGAATTCACGTTTTAATTACATAAAAGTGTTGTGCAAATTTTGTTTTAGATTTATTAAATACCAGTTTAGGATGTGTAAAAATAGTTTTCATACATTCGGAGTGTTCAATCAAGTGTTTTCCGCTTAAAGTAAAACTATCCTTTGTATATTACGGTTGTATCTAAATTTACTTTTCACACATTTAAATTTTTCTTTAAATCTAATTTTTGATTATGCATAAAATAAGCGAAACGCATAAATTATAAATCAAAAATTAATTACGTGTATAGGAAAATTTTCCAAATCCAATTTTAATAGTAGTTATTAATCTGTGTAGATAGTAATGGCTTGTATTTAAGTGGCCGGTATTTTATTACGGATGGTCAGTATTTCGTGGTTTTTTTTTAATAAATAGTCAATATTTTAAAGAGATGGTTCATATTTTCAATTAGTACAAAAATTGTAATTATATAACTTGGTCAGTATTTTAATAAAATTATATGTAAAAATATTTTACTCTATTAACAAAAATAATCAGTGATTTATAATTAGTTATCAGTAAAAATATTGAAATCTAGGTTGGAAAATATCAATAAAATAATTTCAATTTAGAATAACTTATATCATAATTTATGTTTATAAAAAGAAAATGAAACTAATATTCATTTTGTAAATATTTTCTTTTAATTTTTTAAGCAAATACAATTTATGTTTAATATAAAGAAATATATTTACTGGCCATTTTTTGTAAATAGCGACCCATTTTTTTATAAACACTGATCATTTATAATTAAATACTGATAAATTATGTGGTTGCGTTTATTAATTATTCAAGAATAAATTCTTCAAAAATTAAATGAAAAACAGTATTTGCTTTAAGAAAGTAAATATAAACAGTAGATTACAATTCTAAATTCATTGTTTATTCATATAATCATTAAACACATTACGTGTTCGGGAAAAATTTAATAGATTTAAGTTATTCACCGATGATTGTATGACAAACTATATGAGATCACACTTGTATGTACCTCGTTCATTTAATATTTGATTCAGTGTTGCAAAATTACGTGTGACTGATAATAATAGTAAATTTTATCATTTCATAGGACTGATAAGATTAAACAAATATTTGGTCAACACAGAAAATGTGACGGTTACAACTAGCGTCCCTTTATTGTAGTTTGTAGTGTGTGTTTATAATTAAAAATGTTGAATGTTAAATTGAAAGTTAGTTCGTTGAAAAAAAATAAACACAAGAAGATATTTAATTCTCGCAGAGTGAAAAGTTTAGTGTATGATGGAGGTATAGTTTATTTTATTCTGTTTTGCACCATAATATGTTTATAATATTTAAATATATAATTAACGAATGGATTTGTGCGATGTTTCGCGGGAATTAATGGAGATATATGGGTTTTGAGAGTGACAAGTCGTGAGGAAGTAGAAATAACATGATAAATATTGTGTTTGGATTGTATAAATTTAAAGATTGTAAGAATATAAATACTTAAAATGGTTGTCTGTCACCCCATTTCTAAAAATAGATGTGAGTAATGTATGAATATATTTAATTATACATTTGCATCCCGGTAAAAAATCTGTTAGTGTACTTTTGAATATGACTAATATTTGTAGCTATACCTAATTGACGTATTTCATTGATTTAATACTGTTTATCGTAAGCAACATTTATTTTAATATTATATGAAAAAAATATTTCAAAATATTTATTATAAATTTGTAAATATTAGAGATAAACAAGAATTTAGGTTTATGTTGTATGATTTATTTATATGCACAGATAATTCCCTCTATCTTATCGCTATAATGAAATTCAGTATATCAAAGTAATTGTGTATAGGAGCTAATAAAAATATATACCTTTCTGTTAAAATGGAAAGATCAAAATTAATATTTAAATAAATAAACAATCCAATATACAAGAAATATTTACATACCTAAAAGTTTACGAGTATATTTTCTACTCAAAGTAAAATAAATTACTCTTCGATTATAATAACAGTTACTGATGTTTTTCAATTAATCATCAACTAAATAGCGCTCTTAGATTACCTGCCTAATATTAATTATACTCCTCTGAACATGTAACTTAACTTCGTTGTTTTAATAACAATAGATGAAAATAATATGCAAAGAATTTAAACATATTTAAAATATATTTATTTTAAGGTGGTGAAGGAGAGCCCACGATTGAATTACGAGAAGAAAAATATGAAATACACATTGAACGCACAAAATCTGGTCTGGGCCTGTCGATCGCTGGAGGTCGAGGTTCGACACCGTTCAAAGGAGATGACGAAGGAATCTTTATATCTCGCGTAACAGAATGTGGCCCGGCTGATCTGGCCGGTCTAAAAGTCGGTGATAAAGTCTTGAAAGTCAACGGAGTCTCAGTCATTGATGTTAGTCATTACGATGCTGTAGAAGTGCTGAAAGCGTCTGGTGCAGTTTTAATACTGGTTATCTGTCGAGAAGTTACCAGATTAGTACCGCCAACACAGAATGAGAACGATCGCCATTCTGTTATTTCGGTAGAATCCACTCCAACATTCCGGAAAGACTCGGCGTGTTCGAGTTTAGGTACGAGTCGCGCACCAAGTGCTACTTCACATGCGTCTGTATTAACGTCTGGGTTTGAAAGCGTTGGTAATGTTGCAGAGAGGAAAACGAACGGCGATTCTTTATCCAGCACAGAACAAGTAAAGATTAAATAATTATATTAAGACATCGCTCGAAACCTTTTTGCGGCAATTTATAGAAATATACATGTTTACTTCTTCTTTTTTATAGTAGTAGTAAACTAAATTAGACCTGCCGATTTAGCGCTGTAAATATAAGAGACGTTTAAAATTATAGTTCTATAAAAGTCCGCACATTCTTCGAACGTAGTCTTTAGTAACCTTATTCTTCTATTAGTACTAGCAACAGAATTTATCATAGTCTATTTTATTTTGGCTTACTGTACGAGAGCTTAACACATTCACTGCTCAAATTGCTGAAGTGACGCTAAAAACGAACTAAAGGAACGAATTGCTATAATGTATATTTAATTTTGATACCACGAGTTGGCCAAAAAGAAAAGTTTGGCAATGAACGTCTTAAGTAAACGAACGCATTTATACATAATTATAAGCTTATTTACAAAGTGTACTCTATTTTGAGTTGAAAAACAAATTCTGAATTCCAACCAAAAGGATTGGAAAGTTTTTGTAATTTCTACATAACAGATTTATACAATCAAATACAGAGTGCAGCCTTTTAAAAATTAGGTTTTACTAAATATTTTATAATATAAATCGTTCTTTTTTCTTTCAATGCAGCAATAATTTTACTAAGCCAAATACTTTAATGTATATTTATCAAGACTACTATAATATTAATTGATTTCGACTATTTTAAAAAATAATAATATTGACTATGAATTAAGCCAAAATATAATTAGAGCAGAAATGGCTTAATTATTTTATATGATAATTTTTTTTAAATAAGATTTTGTATGTTTCTTAAAGGTGGTTACACAGAAAAAGAAGCCAGATCCATTACCATCAACTAGCAACGATTTAATCCTGCAAAAAATCACAATTCACACAACACTTATCCGTGATTCAAATGGTCTAGGCTTCAGTATAGCAGGTGGAAAAGGTTCACCACCATTTAAAGATAACAGCGAATCCATATACGTATCGCGGATATCGGAAGGAGGTGTTGCACATAAAGACGGAAAACTAGAAGTTGGTGATCGTGTCAAATCGGTACGTAAATCTAAAATTGTGCTACATCATATTCAAAGATTTAAGACTGCTATTAAAATACACGTAGTTAGCTTAAGATCGAGGTACATTAAAAATTCTTAATTTATTATGACATTCTTAAAAACATTGTTTTGATAATAATTTATTACATGAGCTATAGAAATATGTCAAATTTAATTATTTTTCAAAAAAATTCTAAAGCCTAAATTAATTAGAATATATTAAACAATAATGGTAGATGAACTTAAATCGTTTGGCATTAGATAATTTTTTTCTATGGAAATTAAAAGACGTTTGGTTAGCATACACTTTTGATCCTTTATAGTGTGTTACTGTTTGATGATCTTTAGTGCATATTCTTGAGAAGTACATTAGAAATGATACTTGATATACATCTTTACAGAATAAATAAATAATGATAACCACTTTTAAATAAGTCAAATCACTATATCATGCTTCAGTTTTAATATAATAAATAATTCCTAAATTTTGTTGTTGTTAATAATAAAAGTAAGATTGCAGTCAAAATATTTATTTAATCTATGTTTCGAGAAATATCTTCATTTTGATTGATTAAGCAAATAGTAGGACAAGAATCAATTAAAGTATTTTAAAGAAAATTCTTAAAAGCGACTATTATATTAAACGCTTAAAGTAACTCTAACCAAAAAAACCTTTCTATTTTATGAATGTAACTGTTGTTATTCGCATATAAATAATATCTAGATACAATGCTAGTATATTTCGAAGAAACGTGTAATCAAAATGCTACAATATAATTTAAAATGCAATCTTAATAAATGAGTTTCTGTTCACAGATAAATGGTGCTGATATGGCTGGTGCGCGTCATGACCAAGCAGTTGGAAAACTCACTGGCTTGGAACGATTCGTGCGATTAGTTGTCGAACGCGAAATGTTACTCCCACGAGATTCAATGCCACCTAACTTCAGTAGTTCATCTCCATCTCCTAGTCCTGGTCCGGAGAAATCACCTCGAATGTTTGGACTACCAAAACCCTACGCCGGACTCTACAATGCCAACAGCTATATAGCCAACCGACCGGGAAGTTATTCCAGGAAATCAATTGGTGATCAATTCGAAACAAAATCACCTACTACTCCAACACCATCACCTGAACCGATTCGCAATCCAATCGAAGCAAGAATCGAAAAGAATCATAGCCCTCCGCAACCGGCTCCTAGAAGATTTACCAACGGATCGGTGAATAGTGATTCAGTACAGTCGTCTGGGGAAGCCATACATCCTAGTGTGAAACCAACTAATTCGCTATCGGACGGCGATGAAGCGCAGGTACTACCGAAGCCAATAACTAATGAAGAGTTTCAAGCCATGATCCCTACCCATTTCTTAAAACGTCCTAATACACCACCGCCGAATTCCGACGGTCCCATTGTTACTGTTACGATAAAACGGCCAAATACGGTGTGCGGCGACATTAGTTTTCCGCCGGCACCGACGCAGGTCGGTAAAGTTACCGAGACCATCACAAAGAGCACGTTCACGGAGACGGTAGTCACCCGCGTCACCGATAACCAACTGGTGTTGCCGCTGATTATCGAGGTAAGTGGACAATATGAAATCTGTAACGAAATTTAACACTCCAGTGGTGAAACTACTGAAGCGTTAAACAAATCATGAAAACATCCTTACAGATGATGATGCGTTTAAACAGAGATCATATTGTATCTTATAACATGCAAAAGTAATCGTTTTAACTATTGTAAACTGACATTCAATTCTAAGAATTCTTATCCGGAAGTTTAAACTAATTATTTTATTACTTTTTACTTTAATGCAACTGAATAAATAGTAAAATATTAAACACATGAAATAACGACCAAATAATTAATAGAGTATTCCTATATAGAAAACTATACTTCATATCAATATTATTAATTTAATAAAATGCCAGTAGTAAGTTCGTTTATTTATTATATTACTTCATTTGTTACACCGAGCATTGAAGATGTGTTTAGTATAGCATTCCAAACAATTTTTTATTTTTTAAATCATGTTTTTACGAATTACAAATGCGATCAATGATATTGTGAACTTAGGAAAAGAAATATTTCCAAAAATATACAACATTTTTAAATTAAATATATAAAATTAGGAAAAATAGAAATAATTACTCTGTGTAAGTTTTACTATATTTAATTTATTTTAGTAGTTACTAGTTTCACCACAATGTGGCATTTTCAGACTATCCTACAGACTATCTGAATAGTCTGAAGATGCCACAGTGTGGTGAAACTAGTAACTACTAAAATAAATTAAATATAGTAAAACTTACACAGAGTAATTATTTCTACTTTTCCTAATTTTATATTATGGAGTTTTTCATAGTAACGGCTAACACGATAGATTATTTATTTAAATATATAAACACAAAATAGTCAAACAAATTCTAACTTACTGGTGTATTTACAATTCATTAAATATAATTGTATGATTGAAATGCGCAGAATAGAAACATAGCGCTCATAGGAATTATCTTATTATTAAAACGTCTATTCAATTTCATCGATAATGTCAGTTCTCAATTAGTTCTTAATTTCTTCATGGGTTGTAAATAATGCATGTTGCTCTTTTAATTTCTATTTTTTAGTAGATGTATGCTATTTTTATTTGTTCCTGCGTTCTTACTTTTGCATTTTTATAAATAAACATATTATAAATTTTGTTTATAAAATTAGTTAATTTATACAGTCCAATTCTTAAAAATCTTACCGTGATTCTAATTTTAAAATTGCAAAATCATAGCAAGTCTTACTTTAGTACTTCATATTATTGGGTTCTATTTATTGGTATTAAATATGTATATAATATTAATCTAATTAGAAATATAAAGTAACACATGTATAAATAAAATATGTGAAAATGCATTTTAAAATTTGGATTTATTTAGCAGTGCTAAAATAAACATAACAATCTGTTTAAATTTACGATAATTTAAAATAAAACAAGCATATAGAGTTTTTGAAATTGAATCCAAACTAGTATTAATAAACTGCATAATTTTGTCTATTTAATCGACTCTATTTCTTTAATTAAGCCATATTTTAGTGGCGGCCACTTAATGTCTTTAATGAAAATGTAGAATTTTATATGAATCCGGGGACTGATTCGCGTAAAGATGAAAGATACGCGAGGTTAATTTATTTCTTCTTATTGTAGCTGCTGGAAAGTAGGAACTGTAAATTATTTATGATAGGACAAGGAGAAATCCCAACGAAAATTACTAGCTTTGGTAAGACGGCTACTCATTATCTAAACGTGATTTAAAATAGATCAAGTACTATAAATGATTGATTTATACACTTTAATTATTAAATTTTTCTATGCTCGACTAATTATAAAATTAGTTTTAGCTTATGAATATTGGTAGTTATTTTTAAGTGTTCCAGGATTAAACTTTAATTTACTATGCACTTAAAAATGCTTCTTTAATAATTTGACATTTCAATAACTAAGGGATTTGTTTCCCTTTTAATGTAAATCAAAATAACTTAACATTTATCAGGATTTGGATTAATAATAAATTTTTGGATGAATTTGGCTGTATTTATAACATTTGCTTCGTTTGGATAAAGTATGCTCTGATATTTGCAAACAATTGCCATAAAAATCGGTAAGTGCTAAAAAAAATCATTGGCAACCTTCCTCAGTATGCATACTAAATCTATCTTTCTTTTTGTAACTATTGCACACTACTCAGACGCTTTTTCGTAGCGAATGCTATTGAGTTATGTAGGCATATTATTATTAAAAAAATACGCATGTATTATTTATTGTATATCGATGGAAATTTTATTTGATTCATTAATTGATATGATTGAGGAAGGTTTTCAATATTAGCTTTTTTAATGTAATTATGTAACTTACACGAAGCTACTACCTCGACCAGGCCATAGACAAGGTATGATGCTGTTGAAAGAGTCCTTATCATTACTATGCCGAAGTAACTAGTAGCATTTACTACAACTCTGATCCTATCTTTACCTCAAAACGCCTTTAGCCGTAGGCTTCTGCCTCCTTCATACTCATTACATCAAGCAACTCAATTGAACAAAACCACTGGTAGCATGCGCCACATTATTAGTAACTGATACTTTAGAATCATTCTTCTATACCTTAGCATCAAATGTTGACAATATTTAATAATAAAATCGGTCTGCCATGTTGTTATACGACACATTATACTCCCTATATTGATTTATATTTATTTCTTTCGTAAAGTATTTTAAAAACTACTTTTAGGACAAAATATTGCGTCATTTGTTTAGTATTGACTTATTGATTATACTGATCTGTAATTATAGTAACTGAAATGACTTATTAATATATATTTTTTAATTCATCATATATTTCAAAATATATAAATCTTTCTTCAAAAAACATTGTTGCTGCAAAATAAAATAAAAATGTATTTACATTATGAAAATGGAATGCGAATGTAGGTATATTCAAAAAAATCAATGGTATTATTAATTCGTTTAAAATGGCAATATAATATAAACATATTTACATAACAACGGTGTCTCTAAACCTCTGCACATGCTACCAGCTTAAATTTCTCATCATTAATCTTGCTTTATAAAATTATCTATATTGAAATTGTAGATTTGTAAACAAATTTTAGGGATAAAGTGGGTTTATATTTCGGTGCATGGAAAAAATCTTTCAAAATTTAGTGTATAATAAATAAAATATTACTATACAAATTTAATTCACTGGATAATAAAATTTGACTAAGTTGTTTTTTCTTTTTAGGATGTGATATTGTCGAAGCAAGGAGGATCACTTGGATTCAGTATTATTGGTGGAACGGATCATTCAAGTACTCCGTTTGGTGCAAAAGAACCTGGCATTTTTATTTCACATGTTAGTTTATTTTCTTATTATTAATTTTAAAATAAGTAAAAGAAACCACTGCTTAAATGTTATACTGTTTCTAATTTAATTGTTAAATATTTATTTTTTCTTCGTAGCATCTTTTTTACTACATATATTTATATTATAATTGAGTAAATTAAAGTAGATCATTTTATGATAACTTCCTTATTCGTTGTAAATTTATTAGTTTTATATAAAATTTAAATATCATTATTTTATCTATTTCCGCAAAAGATTGTACCAGATGGTATCGCTGCAGTTTCTGGTAAACTAAGAATGGGTGATAGGATACTAAAAGTGAACGGAACTGACGTCACAAAAGCAACACATCAAGAAGCAGTCATGGAGCTCTTAAGGCCGGGCGATGAAATCAATCTCACCATCCAACATGATCCTTTTCCAGAAGGTTATCAGGTAACTACTACTTAATAAATACCGATATTATTAATTCTTATGATTGTTACACTCATTACAGCTCAGCCAACATAGGTATGCAGGTCAAGATTGCGTGACCGGTACCTTTATTTTGTTATCTCTTTCTCTCTTAGTGCCAGCTATTTCTTTTTCGAGCATTATACCCGCATAACTTTGTTCACTGAGCTGTACCAGATATACAACTTTAATATTATGTTTTTTTTATTGCATCATCTTTTCTATTTAATTATATATTCTTATTGAATTTTATAAAATCTATTTTATATAAAAAGGTAAAAAACAATAAAATGATTGGCTTTCTTTATAATTTACAAGCCACGTATTTCTGATAAGTTATTTAAACTAGTAAGTATTTAAACAACTAAAATATTGAGCATGTTAGGGAGTTAGTAACGTAGAATTAATGCAGTACACGCATGGTTTATTTGATTTATATTGATATTTGCAATAGCTTATTTTTTTGATAATTTCCTGGTAAGTTATCAGTAACATTGTACCACAACTTGGCCGCATTCGGCGTGGCACAGCAGTTAACCTTGGATAACAGCAACATGTTTTCATTGGCTACGTTGCATAGCAATTTAATGAAAATGCGCTGCTAGCAGGCGGAACTGCAATTATATAGTTTATTTGATAACTTACTCAATGACCGTCACTTTAGTTTAGATGTGGTAGTTAAAATGATTTAACCTTTTCGCTGCGTAACTTCTGATTCCGAATACATTAATATATACATTTGCGCTTAAATTCGTATAGAATGCATAGTTTATTTTAAAATAATATAATATCCGTGCATAATACAACATATTCAAAAATGAAAAAATCATTTTATCTCGGATAGTAAAATAAAACACTACTTTAGAAAGGACTCATTTTGTTTTTCTTCTATAAAAAATGAGCGCAACCTTACAAATAAGCAAACAAGTATGCATTTTGAGCATTAACAGATTTTAGAAGTGGGGGCTAATATTTGAGTTTTGATTTTGAGCACTGTCAATATAAGAAGTCAGCAGCGAAAAGATAACGTTCAATAGTAAAATATATATGTATGTGTTATTAGGAACTGACAATAATCAAAGAAGAAGGGGAAAAATTGGGCATGCACATCAAGGGAGGCCTACGAGGACAAAAAGGCAACCCGCTTGACAAAACCGATGAGGGCGTGTTTATATCGAAGATTAATTCAGGCGGCGCTGCTAAAAGAGATGGTAGACTGAAGGTAAGTTATATTTAGTTACATTCTTATCTTGCTATTTTGTATTTTATAATTAAGAATTCTATTGACAAACTAAAAATTATGTCAACAATTAAACAAAATGGTAATTTGTTAGAAAATTTTAATCCTGTGGAAATTCTTGCTGTGAAAACAAAACTTTTGTATTTTACATTTGCAATATCAGTTATTAACAGTGTGTTCTGTAAATTAAATTAAATCATCCAGATTTTGATGAGTGACTGGTGAATGTTTGATTGCTGAAAATTCCAATTCTATTCTATAGAGGAAAGAAGTAACTATAAATTCAAGCCTCGATCTTGTTGACTGGCCAGACTTTTGTCATGTTAAAATTAACAACTTTAAATTATTTAACGTTTGATGTGGTGAAATTTATTGTATTTTTAAAATTTGTATTACTACTTCTATTTTATATGCTGTGAATTTCATTCACTTTCAATGGATGTGGTTAAACGACCCAACTACCTTAAATCAGCGAGTATAAAACGGACTCTTAGATTTCTGTTTCTGTCTAAATAATGATGTTATTAGTTAAATAATATTTTCGTTAGGTTGGTATGCGATTACTTGAAGTCAACGGCCGATCATTATTGGGTGCTACGCACCAAGAAGCTGTTAGTATATTGCGCGCATGTGGAGACGCAATACAACTGGTTGTGTGCAAAGGATATGATAGGTCAGAAGTTGAAAGACTCATTCAGGAAGGAAAATTAATACGGGAACCCAGAAATAATGTATCATCAGGATCCCGATCACAATCCGTGTCTAGTTTAGATCGAGATGATGAGGATACCGCAACAATCAAACAGGTATGATTACAAAAAAACAACAACATTATGTTAGTAGTTATAATAATTCGCTATCTCAAAGTAAAAATGATTTTTGACGTTTTTTCAATAAACAAGCGTGGGAAACAGCATACTGTATCTATTTTATTTATCTACTAAGTCAATATATTTAAATAAATACATTAGAATATTTGTTAAATCTTAAATATGAACATGGGCTGATATTTAGGGAAAACGGTTGAAATGATAATGAAATTTCGTAACTATGCTCGTCTGGAGGTCCTGTCTCAGTAGTGCCCAGGTGATATTTCACAGGCTATTCTAGGTTAAATTCTATTAATCTATTTTAAAACGAATATGGGAAATGAAAAAGATACAATTATGGTTATATTAACAAATGTCATACTGCGTAATACGTATTTGATAAATTTATACATTATAACTACGTAGTAGATACACTATAAATACTTTTGTAGATACACTACATAAATTCATACCAGATGGATAAAATTTAAAAAGTCTAAATAATATATATACAATGCTGTTTTAGTTTTGTAACATTAAAGAGTAAAAAAAAGCAACAATACGCAGTAATAGTATAGCAAAATGGAGATCAGGATAATAGCTTTATTATATATTTTTCATTATATTAGTTCTTTGCGGTCAATAAAAGGTGAAAAGGTGAATCAAGTTGAACATGGTATCATGTATAGGTCATGTGTGCGGTGTTTATAGTCAAATAGATGTATATTTCACTGAAATATTTGGATGCTGCTTGCAATGCAAACAAGTAATTTAAGGTGAACCATCAGGCTCGTTTAGAAAAACATCGTGCCTTGCAAATGAAAATAAAAAAAATACCATTCGATGTGTATTTGCATAAAAAATATCTGGTAAAAATTTCATTTAATTTAAGCTTGTATTAATGGAGAAAAAATATAAAAACTATGAAAAAGTGCCTATTTTGGAAGTTTTAATTTAAAAAAAAAAATGTCATTCGATGTGCATTTGCATTAAAAATGCATGATAAAAATTTCATTTATTTCTAACTAGTATTATTGGAGATAAAAAATAAAAACCCCCAAAATAGGCACATTTTCATAGTTTTTAATTTTATTTCTCCATTAATACAAGATCAAAATAAATGAAATTTTTACCAAGCACTTTTTATGCAAATACACATCGAATAGTGTTTTTTTAGTTTTCATTTGCAAGGCACGATGTTTTAGCAAACTTGATGGTTCACCTTAAGCAGAACTGGTTTCTCATTTACAGTGCTTTAAAAAAATTTGACAAAAATGCTTCCTATGTTGTATTAGTAATAATGAATATATTATTATATCATATAATCAGTTGAAAATATATATTTGATCCAATTAAACGGACGAAAAATTGCAAAAGACATTCTTTGAATTATATTATATATGTATATTTGTATAATAGGAAAAACAAATGAAAGAAGAATTAGTCCAGTTTGAGAAAGAAGAAGAAGATGAACGAAGATTACGAGAATATGTTGAAAACGATGAAGATATGTCCTTAGTAGAAGCAAGGCCAAAATCAACACCTGAAAAAGTAATATTTTTAATTCTTCTTTGCCAATTACATATATTTATATTTCATCTTGTTTTAATTTAGGTATTAGACGTAGTTCGAGCGGCTGAGATGCTAGTACAGATACCTTCTTTTCCAACCGATATGGCTGGCCCTCCAAAATCGCCTGGTGGCCCCAATTCCGAATTAAAAACGACTACAATTGTGATGAGCAAACATACATTAGCACCGCAGCCCAGTACGGTAAGTGTCTTAAAGATTTGTTAAAAGATCCCGTAAATTTAGACTTTTAATCTCTGAATTAAGTGATGTATCACAATGTTCCATACATTTTGCTTCGTAATTTCAGCGTAATAAGATTTTTAAGTGCATACTGATTGAATTTCAGAGAAGCCTAAATGATCATAATCAATATTTCATATTATTTTCTCGTTAAGGCTTTTAAACACAATTATTTTCTCTTGTTGCTTCCAGCACTAAATGTCTGCATTATTACATTACAAGTAATTCTTATCACATGTTTTTTATATTTCTAAATTAGACAGTATTAGATAATATAATTATAGACATAGTCTTAAAAAATGTTATCAGCATAAATTGAAAAAAGAAACGGTGGCCAAATTAATAAAAATTACTTGCAATTCACTCAGAAACCAACTTTCTTCAGAGATAAAAAATCTAAACATGCATATGCTTAACACGTTGACTGCCGGCACCATTCAGATTGAAATTGATAGTCAACGTATTAAAAAAAAATTGATGATTCTATTTTCGCATTGTGATTCCTGCTTTATTTAATGTAATTTTCGCTGTTAATTTATTTGTTAGATTTTCATCATTACCTACATGTTATTCTTATTTTGAACCCGTTTTACACGATTCTTTTTGTATACAGACCACAGAAATTACAATTTTCTATACACACATGTCTGATATACGATTCATGGTGTTTTTTTTTTAAATTTATTTCCAATATATAATTGCGGATTCTTTAATCGATAGAAATGCATACAGAGGCATCGTAATAGCTTGAACAGCGACCTTTATATGCGCAGAATACTGTTACCAACACCGCTGTACAATATACTGTTATCTTCTTATCGTTTTCTATCATAGAGCCGTCCGCTCTTCTGCGCATATCTTGGTTCAAGCTATTCCGAGCTGCCTGTATATATAATTTCTTTTTCTTCAATTTGTGTGGATCATTTTAACTTTATTTAATCATCAATGACTTTCTATTAGTTATTTTAAAATTACTTGAAAATAGAAAGACCGACCTTAAGTAAATATATTTATAATAAAATATATATATATATATATATATATATATATATATATATATATATATATATATATTTATATGCTTCATTTACATATATTTAACACTATATAGAAGAAGGTATTCTTAAATAATATTTTATTCTTTTATTTAACAACTTAACTCTAAAATATCTTTTTACTATGTCTTTTATTACTCCATTGAGACTATTACACGCTATGATACACGAATGTGATAATTGAGAATGCGTTATTCAACTATAGCTAACTACAGTTTGTCCAAGAATTCTTGACCGTCACGTCATAAATTTAGTTCGTCTGGGTTAAATATTGAAGGGCAGGGGAAAATTTTATGACGTCATGCAGGTTCTCAACATGTAATGATGAACAAGATTTATAAGCTAATATTAGTTTCTTTATAAGCTAATATTAGTTTCCAGTTAAGATTTCGTAGACAAACTGTACATAGATGGAACTGTGGAATATAAGAATTTCTATTTTATTTTAATGTTTTTAAATTGATTGACTGTTTTCTGTCTGTTAAAAATTATTGGTTACATCGTATAAAAAATGTGCAATACTGTTATACATTTATTTGTCAAGTTGACCGGATGTAACGTATGAAAAGAAAAGATTTTATGGTATAAAACTCTTGAAATATGATGTTTAACGGACAACGGTGCCTGAAGTATGTGAACTTTAATTAGATCAAAGCCTGATTTTCTTAGTGACTTCTCTCCTTTAAATTTCGCAGTACGAATATCAAAATGACAAGAAATTTTCTGCGAGTCATATAACTAATACAAATTTTAAATAGCTTAATGCTAAATCGTTCCGAATAGAAATAAAACTGAATCTGTACTCATTGTACTTATAAAAAAACTTGCTGGTTTAAATTTTGTTTACGGAACATAATACTATTAGATTTTACAATTATACATTTTTGTACAGTAAAATATATGCTATTTTTCTATAATGGTTCATTTTTGTTTTTTATTTTATCCTATATTTCTCAATGATGAACCATTATAGAGAATAACTAAATGAACAAGTATTCCTCCAAAAAGTTGACGTTCCCTTTACGTTTTTGGAACCATTGTTAAGTGAGAATTTGCACAAAAAAAGGTATCATATAAAACGGGTCCATTACATTCGCCTCATCCAAAAAATATGCTATTATTTATCATAGAAGCAGGCTTTATTTGGTAGTTATCTTTATTGAAAAGCCTCTCTGCTTTATTTTGTACCATTGATTTCAAATACCAAACAGTTTTGCAGCTAGGTTATATTTTATTTGTCCGCAAGTCCCGAATTTTGCAGCAGGTAGACTGCTACAAATGTTAACACTTATTTTGGATAGAAAAACGCATTTCACAAAACTCCTTCAAACTTGTTATAGAAAAGCGGTAATTTTAGTAGGCCAGTGGTCATTGATTACGTGACAATATGGTTGTATGTTGTGCTAGTGAAGAATCTAGAACCAATTATCAGCATGTTTCTGGATGAACAGCATGTTTAAATGTTGGTATTTTGTTTAGTTGTTAACTTTGGAGAATGATTTAACTGTCATTTAGGTAAATCGATAAAACAATAGCCGACATTTTAAACTATTATTGCAGACACTTCAGTCTACATCCAATCCATAGCAAAAACCATCTGAAGTGCTTTTGTAAGTTTGTCTACGCTAATATGTTAATGTACATTTTATAGATATAAAACAAAAATGATACGTAACATGTGCATTTAAATTTATTGTTAGCCCATTGTTAGATCCGTTCTTCTTTTATTCAGTATTATTATTTCATATACACATGTTGCCAGTTTTGTAAGTATAAATCCTGATTTATAATTTGGATCCTGCAGAAAATACTTCTTTTATACTTTGAATCTATTGGATAAATATAAATGAAATATATTTTTGGTGATGCTTTCTAAACAGTGTATAAATATTTTCAAAGTCTTCTTTTTCAATATAATATATTGAAACTAAGAACAATTAATCTAACTAATGGTGCGATTCTAAGCAAGTATAGATCTGTAGCGAGAATCTTTAAACTTTTGAAAGGGTTTAAAATATTTTAATTGAATTGCAAATCAACATTTGTAGAATCTATAAAATATATCGAACATAATTCTTATTTTTAGCAATGAATTATCCTTAAATATATATTCATTATGGCACTACAGGTTTTTCAAAAATTTAAAGATTTTACTTACGGGATTGTAGATTTGCTCAGAATTGCAGCATTAGTTAAATTGGGATATTAAAATCAAAAATAATAACAAACATTGTATAAGCGATTGACATAGTATTATATATATATATATATATATATATATATATATATATATATATATATATATGTATATATATATATATATATATATATATATATATATATATATATTTATATATATATATATATATATATATATATATATATATATATATATATAAATATATATAGCATTATTATAAATTTCACTCATTCGCATTAACCCGCCAAAGAATAATCATTATTCGGCTTTGAAATATACATTACAATAACGTCACAGGCATACAGCTTTAACGTATTAAACAATGAGAAGTTTCGGTAATTAACAAAAAAGATAAAATACTCATTGTTTTATCTAGCATATCCGTTCAGTTGGTAGCTCTGACAGTCATTTTAATTTTGTTTCAATTACATTGGTTGGTTATATGTTTTTTAGTGTTTAACTTGGTTCTTCGTGCGTGTCTATGACAAAGCTGCTTAAACTAAATCAATTCATTAATTTTTAGCTCGCCGTACGTAGTACCGAAGAGCTTAAGTGTTTGTCAGCATAATTAGTCTGTAACATTCTCGAATTGAAAAATTTTCTTAACAAAAAGTTCGTCATTTATCGCCCTGATGACGAAAATGTAAATATCTCAAATACTTGGTAACATGCCAAATTTGGCACACATATTGTGTAGGGGCCCAATTCCATCCGGTCGTAAATTAAATCCAATCAGAGCTGTAATTCAGGAGATATTGGGCCCGCAAAAAAAAATTACGCCTTAAAAAGCACTTAGAAAAATAATAGTTAAACCAAAAAAATCTACGTAAATTTCCAAATTATTTGATGTATTTAAACATTTTTTAGATTATAACTGAAAGCCGTAAAAAAATAATGAACATGATAATTTTTTAAAATAAATCATTTATAAAAATATTAATTGTATCAAACAAATCTACGTAAAATCACTATTTTTTTGATGTATTTAAAGTTTATTCAAGTTATAACTGAAAGGCGTAAAAAAATAAAGAAAATAATAATTTTGAAAATAAATAAAATCAATAAAAAACAATTGAACAGTTTTTGTTTTTTTCCGGCTTGCGCGATACTTTAACTAATGCATATGACAGTTGATATTTTAGATTGATTACTATATCGTTGTTGATTTGATTGTTACTTCGATTATTTTAATTATAGTGCAATAATAGTTATTTATACAGAAATTCGACATGCCAAAGTTTAGGACGACGCCAAGTATATTTTTTTATAATAACCCAGGTATCAATAAAGATATCTTTGATTAATTACTATACCATTGTTGGTTTAATTGTTACTTTGATCGCTATAAATATATAGTTTATTTATTCAGAAACTCGCCATGCCAAACTTTAGGCATTGGCCAAGCCAATGCCAAATAGCTCGCCGCAGGCGAGCTCTGAGCATTGGCAAAGCCAATGCTTGTTAAAATAACGTTTTAAGAGAAATTATGTAAATTTTCATTTAAAACATTTATCCATGTCCATAAATAATGCAGCATTTACACGTACGCATCTTTCGCTATTAAGAACATTACTATTTAATTAATTTTGTTAAACGAATTAAAAATAACCGATATACGCCAAAAGATTTATTTATTAAAGCTAATAGTAAATTGTATTCATATAGCAAATCGGTATATTGTGGTTAATTGTTAATAAATTTTCGTACACGAGATACATAAAATTACGTGTAGTAGGACAGAATCACTAAATTACTTCACCCAATACCATAAAAATTACATACATTTTCTTGTATTTGTGTACCAAGAATTATTATTTTATTTTTTGTATTTAAGGGCAATGAATACTGTTAGATACATTTTGTAACTTTGGATATTTTTATTTATATTACCACCAATGAACATGAAAAATAGTATTCTGATTTTTTTTACATTTCTGTCTAGGGTTTTTATTTTTATACGTTAGGGCAATGAATACCAGCAAACTGATATGAAACTTTTAGAAATTCTAAAACGCCGTTCTCTAAGTTTATTTTTGCATCAATTCTAAACCGGGGGTTTTTTTTTTCTAGAACGCTCATCTTTATTTTTGTCATTTTCGCAACATTATTATATTATATTCCCTTCATAGACAACAATCACTCACAGAAAATGCGTACGTGTAAAGGCTTTTCAAACTCTTGATAACTCGAACTTTTTTTGTGGCAAGTTATGGTTCAGTTATCGAAGTTCGACTGTATATTATAAAAGCTAAATGATGCGTCGACGCTACTAAATTTGATGACGTCATTCATGGTGTTTTAGTATATTACCATACAACTTGGTTAATTTGAACATGTGTTTTGTAACGTTCCTTACGTGATACAATTCCATTCCGCCTAATCTCGCGCTATAAAACTACTATATCAATCGCTCAATAAAAGTATGTACATGTTAAAGGCTGCGTATCTTTCTAAATTTGTCTTTTCTCAGGTATTTTCTCAGGTATCCAAACTATACTCTATTGTATTGTATGATTACATATACTTGTATACACATTTTCATAAAGTAAATATGTTATCGTTGTACAAATTCAAATAAGTTTTCGAAGAAAAACATTTCTATATGAAAACGTGTGTGTAATTTTGAGTGTTACATTAGTAAAAGTTTAAACAATCAAAATTTATAATTATCAAAATATTTCTGTTATAATCACATATTGTTAATGTTATTGTGCTCATTACTACTATAAATGTAAATTATAAACTATAGATGTTAGCTGTTGACATGGGATCATAAGATAACGTAATATTTCAATGCCAGAAAATTTTCAATATATTTTTTAATAATATTTGATATATATACTATAACAGACATACCAAACAATATATCAGTACCTATACTCATTTAGGATATATGTTTAATAATGAATAGCAAGTATTCAGATGTAAGATACTATTATAAATAATAATACAGTATTCATCTGAATATGTGCCTTTTGATTATGTTTCTAAATGAATAATAACTATGGTTGAAAATTGCTACAACATATAATTTAAATAGCGTAAGCATTATGGAAATTGAAAATTTGCTTTTTAAACATTATTGATTGATGCAAACCAACACATTCATTTCATAAAATGTAATTCTACAATAAAATGTAATTTCTTTTATAAAACAATCCTTATTTAGATTATTACAAATAAAATTTATGACTATTTGACCGCTGTGCTTCAAATGCGCAATTTAGATTCGAATTCAGAGAGTTCAGATATCTACACTAACTATACAAATGTATGAAACCGGATACTTGCTTAAAACTGCGTACTAACTTTAGTTGTTGATTTTAATATACGTCTTGCTGCCAAATTTTTAATGCGGTTTGTATGCTAAAATACTTATATTTAATATCATTTTTGAAATATAGATAATATAGTTGTCGGCATTTTTTTGATTTCGACGTAAACATGACACCTATCTAAGTCCTGATTCTATTCGCAAAGTGAATTAACACTAAAGGTCAAGGGGTGCCACAGTAGTATCGTTAACGGAATAATGGCAACGCTAACAACCAACCGGCAACACTGTAGTTTAAACTAGTTTTGACCTTTGACATTTATTTATTATCAGTTTTAGGTGTTATATTTTAATTATGACAAAATACTATTGTTCATCGCCGAAATATGTAGTTTTCTCCGAGAAAATCTAAGAAAATACATGCTTATTGTTGTCTTTTCGGTTGCAAATCGCGCTCATTAATACATAGAACACTCAGTTTCCACACACACTAAATTATTACTATATTTAAACAAAATTGCTCAAGCGAATAATGTATCTAAAATCAAATGTTTAAACAAAATATACCACATGTAAATGTTACAAGTCACAACAAGTAAATAAACAATATGGCGACTGTGGACGGTAAATTTAGTTCCAAATAAGCGGCGTTTTCTTAATTCACTTTACGAATATGGACTGCAGGTACCCTGTAAATGGATAATTGGGTGTTTGCTACTCGAATCCATAAAATATTACCTGGATACCTATTTGTATTGTATTTTACTTGTGCGAAATATATTTTAAGGTACATTATTTAAATGATCAAATCAATATAGTTTAAAAAAGCAAATTTTCTTTTAAAAATTGAAATTTTACACGGGGAAAAGGCTATGTATATAATAATATAAGAATTAAATAAGTGCTAATATAATATGTTTTATTTAAATCTTTAATTTAATTAACAGTGAATCAGTTGACGGAACTACAATTTCAAATTGTTTTGTAAAATGCTGCCCAGAAATATGCTGAATGATAATAATATTTCTCTGCGTAGATTATATTCTAAATAACAACACTAAACAATAAACGTAAAACTCAATGTTTGATTTTATGTCTCAAAAAACTTGTATAGAATAGAAGTCGAATTTAAAATCCATTGGTTGTATAATACTATATTATTTAACCAATTATATAATACCATTGTTCAAGTTATGAGTGACCAACGTAGCCCTATCCTCCTCTCTTGTTGTTTATGTGTTTATATAATTATTATAAATATAAATTAAAACTCAACGTTGTATCAAACATATTTCAAGTTACAAACAAATATATGTTTAATCATAGATTGCAAATCTGTTTGTTATGTTACACAGCCATTTTGTATTTTTTCGTCCATTGTGGCTTCATAATGTCAATTCGCTGTAAATATTTTAATATGTTATCGTTAAAAGAACTTTTTAATGCGTTAGTGTGGCTACTGTTATTGTTAAAAAGATTGGAAATTAGAAAAATATACTTCTAATTATTTTTTGACAATATTAGTAAACGCACTAGCACAGATTAGTCAAATATCGATAATCGATATTTAAAAAGCATCGATACATGTTGATATATCGAAATATCCATATTATATCGATAATTTTAACAATGACATATTAACATTCTAATTTCGTTTTGACTTTAAAATAAATTGTGCTTGTTATATTGTCTTTGATGAAAGGATTGATTTAACTGCTGATCATTCATACATAGTTATTTCTTAATTTTTTCACTCTTGGAAGAATTTTTATTCACATAGTAACAATCTAGTAGTACATGCACTATATTCTTAAATTTTATCGATTCTTTTATGCAAGGTAGTTTTTTTCTTTTATAAACTCGAACTACACACTGTTCTCCGTTAGAAACACATTCCAAAGTGCTGACGTCACTAACATGGTCTATACAAGTCATGTATTTTTAAGTAACTGTACACTTCTTGAATGCAAAATAAAATATATGTGCACGCATTAAAACGCCTGATGTGAACTTATCTGCGGTGACTTGCTGTGGCAAATATTCTAACCCCTATATCGATTTACACGGTAGATTGATTCAATTCAATTCGTGAAACTACAAAGAAACAATAGCATAATTGTTTTTTTTTTCGACTGTATTAAACCGAAATCATCCATTCTTTTAAATACATGAATATTTAATATTTTTTAAATTTCATTTGTTATGTCTATTTTTCTATAAATTACAAAATTACCACAACAGCATCTAGTAAAAAGTCACACTCGACTAATAATTACATTTTTAACATACAAATTTAAGGATTTCTAAAATTTTTTATCTTGGTGCAATTCAGTTCAGGTATACTTAAATAAACCGTCCGTAATAAGTGCTGCTAATCGTTGGATTCTGAGTTTCATTTAAAATGTTAACATTCTTTGATAAAATGAAGTTTTATAAATGGTAGAAATCAATAAATCTCTAGTAAGTACAGTCCTTGCCACGAGAGTTGACTAGTCTAAAGAATGCAACTACCAATTTACATCTCAACAAAGCGTATAATAAGTAAAAACTAAAGTAAAATGGTGAGACCGCTCTATTAAAATTGTTTATTACATCCGCGCAAACAAGTTGTATGTATAAAGATGCGAGGTTCGTATTCAGTGGGTTCGTAGCTATGAATCATTCGTTCGATGGTATTTTTTCGAATTTACCCCGAATTTTATCTACTTTGCATAGGTACCTACTATGGGAATGAATATTTTTAAATATCTCTACAGAAATTTAATTTACGACGTTTATGGTTTTAATAGACTTTTTACCATCTCCGCCTCGATTTCCCTTGCCGCACCGGTTAACTCTCGTGGCAAGCAACATGGAATTTAATTGAAACATTAATTTTATGGTATTTTGAATTATGTCTACGGCCTATCACCGCTTAAATAGCAGGGTCTTATAATACGGTCTGTAATTAAATTAGTCAAAATAAAGTCACTACAGTAAGTCAAGTTAGTTGTATATATCAAGGCGTTTTTAAATTAATATGTGAGTTAAACCACAAAAAGGTAAAACTACTTCCACGAGATGTAAAGCGCATATTCACCACACATGTAGTTATTAAACAGTTGTTGCAGTGATTTTATAATTTCTGACGTGCATTCGCATAGCGAAACTATGGTAAGATTTCTATAATGCACCTTCATTTGTTTCTTTGTGTCAAATTACGTCATGACTTTGGAATGTGAATATTCAACTTTTCGATATCTTTTATTATAAAATCAACTGTTAATTTATTTTGTCCTTTCATTACAAAACTGTACATTGTTTCATGCACTATAACTACATTTTAATGTCGTTATATTTGTTCAAACTTGGAAAAGAATCGTTTTCACATAATAGTTTCTTTATATTAGCTTAGCATATATAAGATTGATGGTTAATATCAAAAATTTGCTCATTGATACTTTTTAAAGATGACATGAATGGTGATAGTACACAAAACGTTATATTTGTCTTCTGTGTCCAAATAATTCATCATTAGAGCCCAGGTTTTTAGACATTTCACTGAATCAGAAAAATATATCATGACAATGAAATAAAATATCGAGATTTTGATTATTTTCCTAAAAATCCGGGCACTTTACACAAAGATGAATGTATTCAAAAAAGTATTGTTTTGTAACTTATTGTAAATTCCATCATGTTTATTACATGTTTAAAGTATTTAAGAGTTTAATAATATATATTTATTATTACATTAGTTATATTTTATTACTGCATGCTGTATATAGTAACTAACAATACACACGTATTAAACCACATCCATAAGAGTAAATTCTGAACCAACAAGAATCAAATTGATGAGAACATGCTCTTCTTGGATGTAGCACTTATGGATGTTGTTTATTCCTTTTTAATATATGCGAATTTCTAGATGATGAAATATCTCAAATAACTTCTTTATTATTAAAAAATATTTGTAAATGTGTCAAATCAAATTTGAACAGCACACATATTGAAAATTAATAATTATTTGTTTTATCTGTGTTATTCAACATGGAACGAAAAATATTAATTTATTAAATAGAAGCAACTCTATTTCTTTTCTGTATCCTTAACGCCAGTAAAATATTATAGTTATTAAAATGTGATTATATTTATTTAATAACAAAATTAGAAATTTATATTTTTCTGTTTGAAAATCACTGATTAAAAATGTATGTTAGTGGTTTAAATTTGGTCTATTTTCTGATATCTCTTGTAATAAAGAAGTTATTTAGAGTTTCTCATCATTGAGAAATATTATGTCGACTCTGATATATTTTATTTATGCCTATATGCACCGAACCGGCGTACAGTTAAGTGAAGCATATTTCATTTAGCTATAAGTTTTTTTTTTTAAACTTGAATTCAAATTAATGAAAACTATCTATAATTTTATTTGTGTAAAAGTTACCACGTTTAAATATTGAGTCTCACTGAAAATCAAATAAAAATGTATTTAAGCCTAGCTTGGAGTCTTATGGGTACAAATAGCCATAAGATAACAAAGTTCATATAGAAATGTAATATATCGGAGAAGTCAATTTTAACTGGGGTATCTATTTAATAATTAACATCCTTATTTAGTAATAAATCCAATTAATATTGTTGATATTTTTATATGGGTGACAGTATATTGAAAGGCAGCAACCAAGCGAAATAACGCATGCTACTTTACCGAAACAGAAGCATGGTGCTAGTATTGACCAATTTTCCACTTTACCCTCCAACCCAAAAATAAACCGCGTTAAAGCTCATGTACAGTTCAATGATACCCCGACTATCTTAAATCCATCCCTTTCCAGTTCGAATCAATCGAATATATCATCATCCCCTACAGTTGTCTTAAGAAAAGTCGTATTAGAACCGAACAACATATCCACGCCGATTGTCAATGAACCTAAATTAGTTGAAACAGAATTAGTAGAAATTGAAATTGATGAAACCACTCCTCCTCCTGTTGATTTGAGTACAATGCCTTCGAGATCCTCTTTATTAGAAGGAGTACCTTTAGATTCTCCTGTCCTCCTTGTATCTCCTGTAATAGAAACACAACCTATTAATTTTGAAGAAAACAGGCCTATATCCATTATTGGTAATATGATGTCAGAATCTCCAACAGTTCAAGATGAGTCTATTTTGGTTAGTGCGACTTATTCAAATCTCCCGTCACCTAGAAGTGTTCCTACTCCTTTGGAAATAAACCATAATCAATACAATCCTTCACAAATACCTCCAGAATTCAGTTACATTGCTACGCGACCAGTTTCTGGTCAATATTATATGCCTGGTACGATGTACATGCACCAACCAACACCACAACCAATTTATTACGAACAACATACAAACCAACCAATACAACTAATCCATTATCCTGGATATTATCCTGTGACGCAAGATAGAATGATTCCTGTCACAATATCCCAGTTTCAACATGCTCATATGTCACCGACGCAATCGTTTATTTCGTCAGGCTCCTCTACTCCTACAGGAATGAAATCACCTCCTCCGCCGGTTCCTGTTAAACCCAACCGACTATCCGGAAACTTTTCCTCGGTTGCGACTCCTGCCTTTGTAAAAACTCCTGTAAATACAACTGCGTCTGATCCTGTTAACATAAATAACATGCATGCAACTACTTCTGCTGTGGATATGCCGAAAACTGGAAACAAGTTTACTACTAGTACTACTAATGCACGAAAACCGGATGTAAAGACTACTCGTGTCGAGGTGGGTGACGATATTGTAGATAACATTTACTAGTGTAGAGTAGCTAATAGTTTGTAGGTGTAAATTGTAAATTGGTGCTCGTATAGAGCTGGGCACAAAAGTACTTAAGAACTCTTCCTAATTTTCTAGTATTACTATGAGCACAAGTACCTTTGCTTCAACATAAATTAAATCATAACTAATGAGTTGTTTTTTTTTATATTCAAACTCATAGATAGTTGTGAAATTGTAGTCAACTAGCAACTTTAATTATGTAACTTCTAACGATTTTGCTCAAATTACCATGGTTATGAGTTATGGCATTATTTGCCAATATTAATCATATGGTACTTCAAATGCTGCTTCCATTAACAAACAACTAATTTTGATTTTGCAAAAAATCGCCTCATGTAATCAGTATTTCAAAATACTACGATTTACTTGGTTAAGAAATCATAATTCTTATGACTTCCAAACTCCATTAAAGACTATTTTGTATGAAATAATTGTTTAATAATCTACTTTAATATTTTGAAAAACCTAAGGTAATTTAGATAACGTATTATGAACTAATTAAATATGGGTCGTGCACATAGGTGAGCGGAATACCAACGTTCTTGTAACATTAGTTAGTATAACCAATTTCTTTTTCATCAGGGAGTCTATTCTGTATTTTAACAACGATTGCAACTTGTGATGGTGATATATTAGATGACGTAGGACGGGGCATAAAGCCCTCGTTCAAAAAATAGTCAAAATGGCAACTTGCTATATGGATAGCACCATTAAAATCGCTCATTCGCGTGGAACTAAACGGTGACGTAATAAGATCAAGTTACCCGGTAGATGTCGCACAAAAATATATCACCATTTACTTGATGTAGCACCAAACAATAAATACAGAATAGACCCCAGGAAGTTCGTACCAAATGTCTCCATGGAATAAAGTTTTAATGTAATAGTTGCGACGGAATCTCTTTACGTGACATCATCAAGGTGGAGTGATATATATATTTTTTTTGTATTATGTACCAGTGGCAAGTCGTATTTATTTTTAGTATCCAAATTCCAATTGTCAAAGAGTTCTTTTTCCAGCAGTTCATTAGATTTTTTGCTCATGGGTGTTACGTTAGAAGCGATAGAAATTCCCTTATATGAGTACTTTTGGCCGATTTGTCCGCTCGCCTATTAGTATTAGTACTCTCGCATTGATAATTTATACAAGCTCATCATCCATGTGCTTATATGTTGATAGTAATGCTTGTCATAACGTACACATTTACATGTACAAGCTTGGAAAAAAAGCGTTATTTATGAATTTTAATTTAATATATATATATATATATATATATATATATATATATATATATATATATATATATATATATATATATATATATATATATGATGTTTGCATAAATCATAATACGTTTTTTAAAAATATTTTTGGAAAATTCAATAGTAAATCGTAAATTGAATTACAATCTAAAGTAGTTTTAATGTTTACAGAAAGTAATTAAGTACTTTTAAGCTTCAGCTCTACTTTCATTTTCATTTCAGAGTTTTAAAATTTCAAATAATATAATTGTTAACCCTTCAATATATATATATATATATATATATATATATATATATATATATATATATATATATATATATATATATATATATATATATATATATATATAAATTATAATTGTCACCAGTAGATAATGTAATAAAAGCTACATGGTATAAATGATTTAAAAGGGATATTTATTGCTTCACTTTCATTCTCAATTGATGTTTCTATTGGCAATTTTATTCATACATGTATAAAATTTATAATTGAATTGAAAATATAAGCTAAAGTGTACATTGATTCATTATTCAGTTTCAAATAGCTACAGAACATTTAAGAAAATAATTATTTTGTATTTTTAGCCTCCAAATTCGCCAAAGTCAAACGCTCCTAAAATGTCTGTAAGTGACAAGTTAAAATTCTTTGAGAATGCTATGGAAGAGAGCCATAAACCTACACCGAAATCAGGTACTGCCATCTAGAAAAAATATAATATGTTTACTAATCGACTGTTTTTTTTAAACTTTCTTTAGATAAGAAGTTCAGTTTTCTTAGCCAAGATGAGGTGGAAAAGTTACGAGCTGAAGAAGAAAAAAAGATCGCGTCATTATCCAGATCTGAGATAAAGTCTTGGGCGGGCTTAGATGAAGCAGATGATGAATTTGCGGAAGAATTAACAGACACTATGAAGTAAATAAAAATTAAATTAGTCACAGAAAAACAACATATTTTATTTTCAATATTTCTACTGCATATTAATAATTCTCAGGGACTAGAATAAAATCGCAGACACAAATGAATGTTGTACAAAATATGTATCAAAGTTAGTTAACTGAAGTAGTTATGAGTGCATTGCTAATTTATATTTGAGTGTTTAAATTAAAATATCATACATTCAAACAATAATAGACTACGTAATAGATAGTAAAATATCGTTACTTATTGTGTTTTGAACTACATTTGCAATCTGAAGCTTCCTTTTTCGCTTATGCAATATAATACGAATCATATCTTATTAATTTAATTTTCTCTGCAAATGGCACTGGCTACGTGCCTATGCAAGTTTCCTGTAAATGTATGGACAAAATTTTATTATTTAAAAAAATTGTTGATAATAGTTAAATATTATAAATTCACATAAAATAGTTACTTATTTTATTAACTATAAAAGATACGTTTAGTATGGCCGTCCAGTTTTCCAAATTAAAATTTGTACTGTGATGTTTTCTAAAGAAATTAATCTGATATATTTTTCGTTTAATTAATGACAAACTAACTTAAAATATTGATTATCATCATAAACATATGTTTAAAATTAGTTTCCAATAATAAATTATTATACTATTACAGAAAAAAAAACAACAATAATGTTTTAATTTATTATGCAGTAGTACAAATAAATAAACTTAAAATTTTAATATTATGGGTATAATTCACCTTGGAATTTAGAGTATAATAAGAATGTGATTTTTAATGCACTAGATATAGTTCATTATTTAAAAATTTATATGCCTACTACACTGACTACAAAATGTCAATAACATATTTTAAAGTACTTACATAAATATTTTATAAATTATATGTTGTTTATAATTCGTAATCTGAACATTGTCCATGATTTAGAGATCGTAGATTTTGTTTTAAATTTTGTTTACTGACTCCAAATTTGTTTTTAAATATTTCATTCGTAATTTCTGAATACATTTGTTTCAGCAGACCTAAAGCAAACACACTCAATATTGGTGTTGTGCGGACTGCGAAAGCTGAAAGAAGAATGAAAGAGCGAATGCGAGAAGAAGGACTATTAACCGATGAAGATGATAAGGAATTAACACCAGCCGAAGAGCGAGCACTCAGAGCGGAGAAAAGAGCTGCTTGGAGACAAGCTAGGCTTAAATCTTTAGAACAAGTAAGTAAAATGAATGTTTAACCATATGACAAACTTTTAAACAATCTTGTGCTTGCTCTAAATATTTTTATGATCTTCATAAGCCTGAGAATTATTGCTAACTATTCATAGAAAGAGAAAAAATAAAATTGAAAGATAATAGTATTCTGCATAACTTTTGTTTGAAAAATATCTTCAAAAAGTGTACCAGTTACAAGATCTTATCTTATTTATATTGCCATAGTTACGTAGGTATGGGAAATTATATATAATAAATCGCATCTACTATGCATGTCAACTGTTTTAAATATTTTGACATTTAACATTTATTGTCACAAATAAATTTAGTGAAAAAGCGTGGTAAAAGTGAGTCTTAGGAGGACCACTTTCGTTTGTGAAAATTACTTCGTAGGGTATTCTTTCTATATATTTCGTTGGCAACTGTCACTTTACTTTAATGAAATTGTACGTTTATACTACTATAGAATCAACATTTTAAATCTAAAATACATGTTTTATTAACGAATACGAATACATAATATTTATTTATAATTATTGACATTCTAATAGATATATTTTGATCATATAGTAATTAAGAAATACTAAGTTATTATTAAATTCACACACATGTTTTTAAATTTATAAAGTGTACAATTAAATATATACAAAACTATTTAAACAGTTTAAAAATAAAACATATTCAAATTTAAAACCAATTCAGTACCTACTATAAAAATAGTAGAGTGCCAAATTTGTTTTTAAAATTAATGATATGTAACTACAGTATTTTAGTAGTCCCACCCCCCTCTCTCTCTCACAGGAAATTTAGTGGTAGTTTTAGATCATATATTTTAACTACATTTCGCAAGATGCGTTCTATAAATCTCTCCATGTGGACAAACGTACAAATGAGGATATAAATGGCCATGTACTAAATCGCAAACATAAAATATACTATTGTTTTCGACAAGTGCCCCAGTGTCACCTTCAGAATTGCATAGTGGCACTGGCCAGCTTGTACAACCTTTGTCCAACTTAGATTTGCAGTATGTACTTTTTGGATCGAATTTGTATTCAGTATTACCATCATTTTGACATTGGTGTTTATAATGTATGAGCTCCATTTGGTCGTTGACTATTTTGTTAGATTTCGGTACGCAAATATGATACTTTCTGCAGTCGAATGGATCGGGAAAAATGCCTGTGACATGGCATTGAAATGGTATATCAGCGGTACCATCACACAATGGATTTTGATCGTGACTACATTTGTCCACAAGACAATTTGTGCCATATGGGCAAGTGACTTGTTCTTTCATGAATCCATAGTCGGAATCGACGCACATTACTAAATTCGAACAAGATTCGCAATAAAATTGCATTTCAGTACAATTCTTAGATTCTTTAGGCTCTAGAGGTGGTAACACACTTAACTGTTTGTCATCGTCTTCGGAATATGAAGGAATGAAGTAGCCTTCTACTCTCTAAAACAAAACACTATTCATTATTTATTTATGAAACTAAACAGATAGTTTGCCTAAATTACATAGTTTCGCTTATTCTAAAAATAGAGTACTACATTATTATTATTATAAATTATACAAGAATAAAGTTACCAAGTACACCAAGCACATATTAACATTTTTGGAATCAGTGCAATAAAAGAAATACTTTTTGCTAAGGAAATTGTTCAATCCGAGAATGTTACAGACAAATTATGCAGACAAACACTTAAGCTCTTCTGTACTACGTACAGCGAGCTAATAAACAAACACTTACATATGTAAGAATCCACAGAAACAACATTTTATTGCACAATACTCTCATTTTAATTAAATGGGTCTTCTTGCAATTTATAAATTCAACTCTTGCAACGAACTGAAGAACTGATTCTCTATAATAATAATAATCTTTATTGTAGCAAATATGCTAATTTCATACATAATATTTGTTTGATTTGCAATGCAGTGAAATGATGACAGTTCGTCCTTGCTGACAATGCAGAGATCGGTCAGTCACCAGTATCACCACGCCTTGCAAAACAACCATATCAGTTACAAGAATGTCTGTTTCAGCTTATATTTAAATACTTTTACATTACATGCATTTTTTACATCATCTTTTAACAAATTGTACATATTGACACCTCTATCAAAGTCGAGTTTTTTTGCTGCTGCAGTAGTTTTCTTACTAATACATATATTTTTTCGGTTTCTAGTGAGATAGGAATGAATATTATTATGTTTTATTATTTTTGAACAAAGATAGTCGGGCGTAAGGTTTTTAAAAATTTTATATACCAAGGTCATTGTACACAAATAGATATAATCTTTTATATTTGACAATAAGCGAACGACGTATAAGTTATATTAATAAATAAGATTATCCTTTGTCCGAATAAGCTTACTAAGCATATCCCAATCATGAATAACAGTAAGCTTTATTTTATTATTGTAAATCATCATTCTCGCAGAGAGATGATAAACATATCAGCATACTGTTAGCTTTACTAGAAGTTAGTTGCATAATAATTGTACTTGCATAAACTGATTAAATCGTTTTAAAAATGCAACCACGATAAACAACCACTTGTAACTTGATGTTGTTTTTAAATGTAATGTCAGCGCGCTTGTTTTCAAATGTATCAAATTGTATCATATCATTTGAGATTTGACATTTAACATCAATAGGGAGGATGCACGTGTCGTTTTTAATTTCTTTTATGCAAGTTTTTAAAATTCTAGAATCACGGGATTTTTTTATTTATTTATTATGCCTCTAGTTTCGGAGATATGAATTTTTGAAAGTATTTGCGCCCAAGAAGAATGACGTCATTCTTCCTTGGTCTTTTTTTTTTTTTGGTCAAGATTAGGACATCGCAAGTAGATAATGGGGTTATTTTATTACTAGATGTTGGCGCACATTGCCCAGCCATTGCTGTTTTGTGTTCTTTTACTTTTCTAGTTCTTTTTTATACGTTTGAAACTTTTAGTGTTAAATTTCAAATGTGAATAAATACTTAATGTACACGTTTTAAAGTAATTTTATGCATTGTATACTAATAATAATAGTACAAAATAATTATGTATTTTTTGTCTTCGCCATAGCAAAAGTATGCATCTTCCCTATTGTCACAAATAGATTTAGTGAAAAAAGCATTTCAAGGATTAGTGAAAACCATTATGTATAAATATTTTGTTAGATTTTAAGTTCGTTTGAAAACTAATAAACATCCGGTCAGAATAACTTTTAATACAGCATAATAAATAATCACGTTTTCTTGAATGTTTAAAATTTTATTTTTTAATATCCTCTCTATCTAAACAAAATATACATACTACGTATAAGAACGTCCAGTGCAAGACACTGCAGTTGTTCATGTGTGTATGTTTTTTTTAACTAAATTTATTTGTAACGATGGACATTAAATGACATTGATATTAGAGTCTATTTTAATGTTTTGTAAAACAATTGACACATGCATAGTAGATGCGATTTAGTATATATAATTTCCTATACCTACGTAACTATGGCAATATAAATAAGATAAGATTTTGTAATTGGTACACTTTTTGAAAAAAATGTTTCAAACAAAAGTTGTGAAGAATACTAATATCTTTCAATTTTATTCTAACTATTTTTTACTGTAAGAGCAGCCGTTTTGGAGATATTGCAGAAACTGTAAAAATTGTTTAAATATGCTTTTCGAAAATAGGAGGTTTTCTTGCCAGGCATATACAAATCTTAAGTTTAAAGTTTCATAATTTTATCTTTAACAGTGTAGGTTGTAGAGCGCTCACAGACACACACACACATACACACAGGTGTCATTCTAAAAATAGTCAGACTCGATTCAAGGAAGGTCAAAAGGTGTATTTCTGTTAAAATTTTGAGATTTTATTTTTCATGATTACCACTACTTATTACTTCGTATAAGAAAGTAAAAAGTTATTTTATGGTTTTCACGATCTGAAAAAGGCGTATGATAATGTAGTACGCGAGAGTTTATAGTGCATTTTGAAAGAATATGGTGTGAATGGATGTTTGTTAAATGCCATACTATACTGTACATACTGTTCCTGCTTAGCATATACAGATGATGTAGTTTTTGGTGAATTAGAAGAGCAACTGAGTAAAATGATACAGAATATAAGTGCAATCGGAAAAGATATGAATCGCAAAAAATATGAATGTAAATCAAAAGTATGGTGTTTGACAAGGATGAATGCAGGACAATGTGTAATATTGTGCTAGATGGACATCGACTAGTTTGTTTATTTAGGTTGTTTATTCTCTAGCGATGGAAAGTATGGGCAATTATTGGTGGGATTGCGGTCTTGGTTAAATGATTTATTTAATTAAACTCTACGTTTCGGCATCATATAAGTCTTCTTCAGGAGATTAGTTAGAGAAGTTTTTAAAAACATGTATGCTGAAATAATGGGTAGTAATACATGTTTTTTTTAAAAACCTGATTAATGAAGGTGTAGGTGATACCGAAACGAGTTTAATTAAATAAATCATTTAACCAAGAGTAAAATCCCATCAATTATTGCTCTTTAATAATTATAATATTAATCAAGAAACTTTTAAATTTTACTGCAACAAAGTTTAAAATATCTTTATATGAAATTTAGTTTGTTACTATTATTACACTTTTTCGAGAATTCGTTTATTAATGTTTTGTTTATTATTCTTATTCAAAATATATTGTTTTAGGATGCCATCCAAGCGCAAATGGTCATAAAAAGTATGAACGATATGGTAGGTTCAAGTCCATCAACTGAAGCAACTGTTTCAGAAGCAATTGCAGAGAAATCGAACCAAGAGGTAAGTCAACATATTGAATAATATTGGCACGATTCGAACTAAAAATTGGTTTCAACTAACTTTCGAATGAAAATTAATCAGTATACTAAAAAGTAATTGACTGATTATAATCTGAAAACTGTCCAAAGACAAACAGTTCCATATTGTGTTTAATTTTATTGGGGGGTGATGGTTGATCTCGTGTGTCCATGTTGCATTTGTTGTTTGTTATTCCTGGTAGTCGCGCGCTTTGAGACCCTCTAGTGCAGATTTTCCCAAACTCGCCGTACGCTCCAAGCCAGGAAAAACGAAAATTAACGAATCCGAAAAAGTCGTTGATGAAAAAATCACACGTAAAACAGAAGAATACGTCGATGAGACCACCGGTGAACGCAAAGTCCGCACGGTTGAATACGTTGAAAAGCTGATCGAAAGAGAGGTATAAGAGATTAAAAGAGGAGTGCATAGTTACACAAATGCCACCAAAAACAGTGTTATAGTCACCAAATGCATGCGGAATGTACACCAGTAGCTTTTGATCTCAGGGATAAACTCTATTCTATATCTATTCTTCTGTGATGCATTCTTCCCTAATTTATGTGTTCATCAACATACTGCACTTTGGTTAGTTTAATAATTAAAAATGCTTACTAACAAATTAAATGCTTTAATATATAAAGAATATATTTAATGTAGTTTCATTTAAATATTAATATGTAGTTTCTTTTACACTAAATACCGGTTTCATAATATTTTTGAAGCTTTTTTTTGCTTTAAAATTCTATGTAGCAGTGAACATTTTATTTTTAAACATCGGTGGAATATTCCTTATTATTGTTAAATTATTATTCATGATAATTACAGCAATAATCTATGTTAATATTTATAACAAAGTATAAGATCTATTATGACTTATAAAAATTAAGTGTATATCACTACAACGTTTTATACGACGGAAACTTTCAAATAATTTCATAAAATTATCTTTATTGTTGATACTATAAAATCAGGGTTATTAATATTTTTAAATCCGTTTGTACTTTAATTTTCCTAAATTCCATGATGTTAAATACCTTTTTTTTATCATATATCAAGGACATAAAGCTATCTTTATTTTAGAAACATGTTAACTATAATAGCAGTGGTGATTGAAATAGGTAGGCACGGGGGACTATTCTTTTCAATAATTTGTGTAAATACTTTCTTCAAATAAATGTAAGCATTTCAGATATTACAATAATTAATCATTTATTTCAAAAGTGATATAATCGGCGTAAAGCGTGCTATCAGTCGTGATAACTACGTATGATAAATATATTCAGTTTTTGTTATTATACCTTTGATTGAATTTACATAATAGAACGAATTCTATTAAAACAAATATGCTAAATTATGAGATCAAATTTACCTTAATAGTGGGCCCTACACTGCAATTAAATATTTGTCAAGCGAATGCAAAAATGTATCTCTTCAACATTTTTACTTATCTCTCGCCACTGCCAAATAATTTTTTGGGACAAATTTTATATGAATAGTAATGGGAAGATTGATGGGGTTGTATGTAATATATTTCGATAGATTGAAAAATTAACGAAACATACAGAAAAACACAAGATAAGCACATACAAAATCAATAGAACCGCTACTTTAAACAAAGGAATATCAAGTTCACCGTCATTTATTGATAAGAATCAATATCATTTTTTTTTTCTTATATATGAATCTTATTCATCATTAAACTACAAATGTATGTAAATTTAAATAAATCGTAATATATCATGAAAAACTCATTACTATCTCAATGACTTATTTTACGATTACACACAAGAAAAAAAACCTCTTTTTTTGTACTGTTGCAATTATGTTATATCGTAAAAATTTAAGAAATATTTCTGAAATCTGTCATAATTATTGTGAACTGACATTATTGACTATAGTGGCAGAATGGACTGTTTCGCAAACCAATAACTAAAACATCGGCCATGTATTGGCCCTAAACTTTCTTTTACGTAGTCAGTATATTTTGATTTGATAGTATATAAATTAAAATATAATGTTTAAATTTAAAAGAAAATATTTTCATTCATTATGTCCAGTAAAATTGTAATGTTAGATTATTGTCAGATTTCTAAAAAAACATATGTATTTTAGATTTAAAATGTTCGATTCTATAGTAATATACAGAAAATATAATTATTCATTACACATTATTAAAAATAATTTTGGCTGGACATTTTTTAGTTTTCAAATGAACTTTAAACCTTACAATATATTTTCATATAATATTTTAAATTATATACTAACCTTTGTAACGTTTTTTCACTAAACTTATTTGTGATACTGACAATAAATGTTAAATGTCAAAATATTTGAATAATTAAAACAATTGACATGCATAGTAGTTGCGATTTATTATATATAATTTCCCATACCTACGTAACTATGGCAATATCAATAAGATAAGATCTTGTAACTGGTACTTTTTGAAGAAATGTTTCAAACAAAAGTTGTGCAGAATACTAATATCTTTCAATGTTATTCTAACTATTTTTACTGCAAGTATAGCCGTTTCGGAGATATTGCAGAAATTGCAAAAAAAGTCTTAAGTAAACATGCACTTCCGGTTTGAATATGCTTTTCAAAAATAGGAGGTTTTCACCCCAGGCATATACAAATCTTAAGTTTAAAGTTTCATAATTTTTATCTTCAACAGTGTAGGCTGTAGAGCGCATACACACACACAGACACACACACAGACGTCATTCCAAAAATAGTCAGACTCGATTCAGGGAAGGTCAAAAGGTGTATTTCCGTTAAAATTTCGAGAATTTTTTTTTTCGTGATTACAATGCTTATTACTTCGTAAAAGAAAGTAAAAACTAAATAAAAATATCAAGGTTGTTTCTAAATTGATGAATGCTAAATTAGATAGTTACATACATAGATACATCCGTCGACTTTTGGAACCTCTTCGGATTACCATCGAATATTATTGTCTAACCATTTTACCTTTCATGTACTACGAAAATTGTGTTACGCTTAATTGTTTCGTCCGTTGTTTGGTTTTGGTAAATATCGAATGTATATCTATTGATTTTTTAAATTTGATTTATTAACGATTAAGCTATGCATTTCAATCAAAATTCAAATCAAGTTAAAATGTTGCTAAGAAACTAGTGTCAGTTTTCAAGGAAGGTGTAAAAATGCACGATATTAATATTATCATCTATTCGCTTATTTTGTTGTAGAATCATGCTAGCTTTGATATTTTTAATCTTTTTTTTCAATAATACAATATTTTATTTTTTTCAAAGGTCGAAACACTGCAAGAAAATATTATCTCACTTGAGCTGACAGAACATGACGAAAATATTGCAGTATTAAATGGTAATACATCGAAAGTCGAAGAGGATAAAGAAGAACTAGACAATGAAGAAGATGACGAACCGATAACACCGACCACACCAACACCTAACGAGGACCAAGGTGCAGGTAATAAGAAAAAAAAACGTAAACGGTCAAAAAAAGGCAAACATTAAGTTTCACTTTTAAAGTTCTTCCATTATTCAATGTGCAAGTGACAAGACTCTTTTATATTTAAGTACACATTTTACTTAATTTTAATATTATTTTTATTATGCAACATCACATGGTGTTAGGGTTTTTAATTTAACGTGATTAATAAATTATTCATATTATTATTTTTATTGTGTTAACTATTGTACAAAGAGTATTTAATTTTTACAAACAAAAATGATGAAACATTCGAATGATTGTAATTGTATTATTATAATATAATGTAGGTGCAATTGCGGGATAGTGTTAATGTTTATTAACTGACCTAATTTTAAGTTATTCAAATAATGACTAAAATATTTATATGATTTTTATGAAAAATTTATTTTATTATTATAAATTAAGGCGAATATGAATTATTCAATTAGCAGATGTCTTGATACTAAAAATGCATTTATGTAAATAATAATAATAAAGGATAATTTTCAAGAAATTATTTTTTCGGTGCTATGATTCCTTCCAGTTGGGCCTGAAATAACAATCATATTAGTTTATATAAAGAAACCAATGTGGTAGTCATCAAGAATTGGCATTGATTTAAAATAACAATTTAAGGTTGCATAAAAAAGTCGCCATTTTGTTGTCTTTTTTTATATTTACAATATTCACAATGGTGTAAAGTAATAGTTAAAATGAAATTTCTATATGAACTGTTATTGCATCTATTATTTATGGCCAACGAAAAAGAATTATTTTAAATACTATTAAATGTATCTTTCACAAAATAAGTATAATTTGGTAATTTACAGTGCAAATATGATAAATTTCCTTTGATATCACAAAATGAGTGCACCTGTTGTTGTAAGAAGTGTTATTAAGATTGTCACTGAAATATAGCTGACATTTTTGTGGATATGGTACAACATATATATTATAGTTCGCGAAATGGCCTCTTTGTATTCAAACGCAACCTTAAACAAATCGTATTTGAGTTATAATTTAGTATTCATTACAATTGGTTGATATCTTTAAGGACATATAGCTCGTCTTCCCTATGGAATAATCAGAGATGATTAAGTAATTCTACAAAAAATAGCGCGTGCAATGAGTATATACTACTGGCGCGTGTAAATAAGTCGCCTTATCTACATTTATCTACAGGCAGTAATCCTAAGAAGGATTACATAATTATAAATAATTATACTAATTATTGTTTAATTACGACGGGATAATACGAATTGCGCTTGACGTTAAATCATTTTTATATTTAATTGAGGCTGTTTTTGAGATACTTATGACAAAAGAATGTGTATTTTGTAGTCTATTTTATAGTGCCTTAGCTCCTTTTTTAGGCGACCTTAAACAATTTTACGCATTTCCTGGATATAGTCTGAAGGAATGAAGAATTACTTAGAAAATAAATAAAGTGATTTTGTCGCTCCAAAAATAGAAACGTCTTTGATATAAAACAATGATCGGTAGATTCGGTATTACTAGTTAAAATAAATTACGATAACCTATTTCTGCTATAAGAAATGACATTTTGATTAAACGTTTCTTTATATGAACAACTAAATCACTAGATCTCAACCATTTCTTCACGTCTATTGTTAACAGGGCAAATTTTGATTGGAAAATGAATATGAATTCTGTTGTTGCTTTTACTTTTAATTGTTGATTGGTCTTCTTCAAGAACTGAATCTCCTCGTTATGCTTCTTATCCTCGGCGTCGCGAACTTCATTCGCCCGTCTTTCGACTTGTTCTGCCTTCAATCTTAATTCCATCACCGATTTCTCTAACTCTTTTTTGTCTTCTTTTAATTGTTCTATCTCCTGTGCCAAATCAGCTTTACCTTGTTCGGCTTGCAGTGCTTTACGCATTCCAAAGGCAATGCTACTGCAGTACAACGACTGATACGCTTCCATCGTCATACGAATTTCGTCTCTTACACGCAGCAACAAAAGACCTCTTTCAGCACAATTTATCGTCACATGTCTAATTATTTCATCTTTAACAAAATCATTGAAACTTTATTTGTTTATATATATATATATATATATATATATATATATATACACTATTTTAAAAGATTGGATATTCCGCAAATATTATTTACACTTTCTGTTAGTTATATTTATAGTTATAACCATTAGATTTCGAATTAACAGAAACTATATTTTCGCTTAATGTATGTTTTTAAAAGGTCTCATAAGTTAAGAGCAATGTTTTAAAAAAAATTGTTAACATAATTTAAGAGTTACAAGGGTCGGTAGAATAAGAATTCGGCTATTTATTTGTAATCTTTCAGAGTTCTTCTTTCCAGTTAAAGGGCACTATGGGTCTAGCAGACCCAGAGGTAATTTTGACTTGAAAAAAAAATTATTTCATTATATTTTTTCATGAATAAATTCGATAAATACTTGTAAGTCTGTTTTGTAATTATTCTGCGAAAGCCTCGTTTTAAGTGCTCAAATAAATACCTGTTTTGAAAGACTCGCTATTGTCACTAGTTTTACCTTAAAGAAGTATATCTGTAGTATATTCAGTTAAATTTTTAGATCAAAATATTGAAAATTGTAAAAGTTAATCAATTTTAAGGAAACATTGTGATTTTTCGGTCTTTTTTTCAATGATTATGTAAACAATAAAAATATTTAACAATCCAATCTATGCGCACATAAAATACTCGTATATTAGTTAAGCATCATTCATGCAAATTTTGAAGTAAAAATATTAGAAAGTTCAGCTGCAATTCGAAAATTTGTCGGCTGGGTCTGTCTGACCCATTGTGCTCTTAACGTAATTATTTTGAAGTGTGCCCTTTAAGGGTTAAACAAAATTATAATAGATTATACCATATTCTATTACAAATTTGTTTATATAACTTAAGTTATATAAACAATTGAGAAAAGATTAAATTGTTAATTCAATGAAAATATTTTTTAGAACTAAAATTTATCTGTAGATATATTACATATTCAACAAGTCATTTTCATTAAATGAGTTAATCCTTTAGCATATTCCTACAGTCTTTAATATTTAATACTATCTTTAAACCTATTCCTTTCCTCTCGAATAATCTTTTAATATATATTTTCCTAAATAAATACTCTCTATAATCGAATAATTACTAAAAAGTCTAATTATTCTTTGGAAGTTTCTTACCAAAACACTGGGTATACAATTCGCGTCTTACAGGACAAATACCGGTTTCTCGAGCTTGTCGTTGTTGCAGGCGCATATCCAACAACTCTTGCAGATTTATAACATCCAACCTCGTGGCTGGAGTAGTTGAAACCTAAATCTAATTCTATAAAACAAATACATTACTTATTCTTATATTCCTTTACTTGTTGCCTCCATAATTGTCCTTCTTCGTCCCATTCTCTAGGTGGTAAGATATTATTCAATATTTCTTCGGTTTCGCGTCGGACATCTGCTGTTGGTGGAGCACTGCGAATTGGAGCACCACATTCTTCTGTCTCCTATTTACACAATTAATTATTTACTAAGGCATTCGACAATTGAGTAAAATGTAACGGATGTCGCTGGGATTCGAACCCAGAACCTACATATTAACGCTATGAGGCTCTGCCACTTGAGCTACACAATTAATTATATTAAACCCAGTAGATCCAAATGAAATCTTACATCTTACCTTACGAGGTGATTTCTTTTCGTCGTGCCGTGTTACTAAAACAGGATTGTCATATTTGACTAATGTGTTATTTATCGGAATTATTCGTTCAGCCATTAAATGTTAGTTTATGGTATTTTGACAACTACTATATTGTTTTCTAATGGTTGTTACGACAACGTAAACAAGTTGAAATTCAAAAATCTACATGCAATTTCACCCTTTCAAATACTTAACGAGGCAGGAAAAAGTTCAAAAAAAATAATCATGTTTTTATATTTTATAAGTAAAAAGTATTTATATTCATTGATTGATAGGAAAGTATTTTAAACATGTTTGTATTATATTACTAAAGCAGTTATGTGGATTATTTTACATAAAAGAAATGCAAAGATAAGATAATATGATAATAATAGTAATCATTAGAAATTATTCAAGTACTTTAATTCCCGTTAACATTTTGATAATTAAATTGCTAACTTTTTATTAGTAAGTGCTCAATAAGGTAAGATAATTATATTATAAATATTACAAAAAAATACAATGCAAAATGCATGCAAAACACATCACACGCATACACGCCAATAGAAGGGAAAAGGGGCAGGTGTGTACTTATGTAGGCATGTGAATTAAAATGTGATTTTTAGTGACAATAATGAGTAATAAGTAAAAATATTTTCAAATGAATCATATTTATTTCTTTGTGTTTAGTATTTTAAGAAATGTGTTGTGTTTAAAAGAGTGTCAATATAATTCTTAGGTTAACATTAAACGTCAAGTTATCTTGAAAATTTTAAATAATTTAGTTATTTTTGTAGAATTAATATGGATCTTGTAACAGTGCCATGTAAGAGTTTAAAAGCTGTAATAAATTCTAATTTTGCTGGCAAAGAGCCATGGCAAATAGTAACAATAACAACATCCACAGTACTCTTTTCTGTATGGATGTGGAATGTTGTCTTTCAGGATGAAAGTAAGTTAAAATAATACAATTCTAATATAATCGTCTAAAACTTGAATGATTATAGGTATAATTGCAAGAGGGAAGAAGACTGTTTTTCGATTAGCTCGACTAGTGCCCAGTATAAGAAAAAAACTTGATACAGAAATGGAAAAAGTACAAGAAGGATTTACCAAAGATGTACAGGAACGAACAAAGGATATGAATTACATCACAACGTTACCGAAAAATAATTTAAGTGATTCAGAGATAATGGATATCTTAAATAAAAACTTAAATTTAGGCAATTATGATTGGAAGAATGGACGTGTATCTGGCGCTGTTTATTTTAATAGTCAGACTCTTATTGATTTAATAACGAAAGTTTATGGATTAGCGTCGTACACGAATCCATTACATCCAGATGTGTTTCCGGGTGTTTGTAAAATGGAAGCTGAAGTCGTAAAAATGGCTGCGAATTTATTCCGAGGAGGACCTAATGCTTGTGGGACGGTAAGATAAAACATACGTATTAGTACACAAAAATAAAATAGGAACAAAAAAAGGGTATAAAGTGATCATGATAAACTTAGATGTAAAGTTTAAGATGGGACTGATATTACTGTCACAAGCACAGAATTTAATAAACATTATTCTTAGATATGTAGTTATTTATCATTAGATATTTTAAAAACTAGAGGTAGCGGTATTAGTTTTTGAGAAAGTTTATTATATTATATTACCATCGTTTGAAATGCAATCCTCAACCATTTAGTACGCAATTTACCACATTTGCTGTGTTAACACATTTGTTGTGTAAACAACTGTGAATAGATGGATTAAAAATGTGTGATTATGATTATTTAAGTGATGGTGAAAATAAAAAATGTGGGATTATAGAAAACTTTTGCATTTTTTAGTTATGCAATTAGTTACTTAAATAAGTTAAAAACCTCTTAAGCAAATAACAATTCACATAAATAAATAGCATAATGCACTTATATTTAAAATATATTAAACTGGAAACAGGTTGAATACGTTAACCAAAAACTTCTTTATTTGCACTTAAATAACTTGGAAACCTATAATGCTAAAAATATGAAATAGCACCGAAATAAAAGCGCATTGTCTCCCATCGCTAGAGACTTATTTCACCACTATGTCGCACTAGTAGTGTAAACTTAGTATTGTGTTAAATCTCATAAAAACCGTTTTTTTTCGGCGCCCATAATTATATTATCACGCACTTTTCACGTTACACTTTTGTAGTTCATTCGCAGTGTCTCATAGATGCGTTCAATGAGGTATTTAAACTAGCAAAATAAGTTAGTAGATTTGAAAATAACATGTAGTTTTATTATGTGGTTAAGGTTATTATACATTTGTGCAGTCCATTTTTCTATTATTCTCATATATTAGTTTTATTGTAACTACGGAGTTTTTTTTTTGCTGCTAGTGAGAAAATCAGCGCTAGCTAGCAAACGTAATCAACGTAACAGAATTAACCGCAGAATTTACAAATATGGCGTCACAACCGTTTGACTAGTTTTCGCTAACCTCTTAAATGCACTTAGAGCTACCAATTTGAACTATCTTACCGAGAAAAACATTTACAATGCTTAAAATTCTGTCTGTTTGTGGCTTCAAAAAAAAAAATTATATATATATATATATATATATATATATATATATATATATATATATATATATATATATAAGCTCTACCAATGCTCAAAGCTCGCTCACGGCTGTTTAGCATTGGCTGCGCAAATAATGAACTTAAATTTAAAGAAAATAAGTGAAAGACTTGCAACAGTATTTAAAGAAAAAGTTACTAAATAACAAAGAAAAAGATAGGTATATAATAACTTGTATTAGTAAAGTGATGTTCGCTAAAGAAATTAAAGGTCGTTCGATTTAAAAGCTTTTAAAATTGTATGAATATATATGTGCAAAAGTTTTTCTAATAATAGCTATATTATAAACTCAGCTCATCAAAGTTTAAATTCTACTCAACGTATATACAGAGAAAGAACATAAGTTTAAACTGAGATGAACTGGGCATTTGTGTAAAATGTATATAGCAAATATATTATTTTAATGACACAGATAAATTTTCTCTTATAATCTGATACATAAGTCATAATTATTAATGATTACGAAATTTATTATTTTTTAAAAGTTGTATGAGAGTTAAGAATTATAACAATAAACATACTTTAATAGATGACCAGTGGTGGTACAGAATCGATAATAATGGCTTGTAAAGCCTACCGTGACTATGCGAGAGAAACTCGTGGAATAAAACGACCCGAAATGGTAATGCCAATCACTGCCCATTCGGGATTTGATAAAGCAGCCCAGTACCTTGGTATTAAAGTCAAAACCGTTCCTGTTGATCCACATACAACTAAAGTTGATGTTCGAGCCATGGAAAAAGCTATTAGTCGAAATACTATCATGGTAAAAGATCTAAAATTTACCGATCGTCTAAATATATTTTAGTGATGGAGTTTTATTATAATTTTATCTTTTCAAACATTGTGCTTGAATCCATCACTAGAATATATCATCAAAACATAACTTAAAATTATTTTTAGTTGGTTGGGTCAGCTCCTAATTTTCCATACGGCACAATGGACGACATTGATTTAATCTCGTACTTAGGAGTTCGCTATAATATTCCTGTGCATGTTGATGCGTGTTTGGGTGGATTTTTGATTGTTTTTATGGAAGACGCTGGATATCCAGTACCTCCATTCGATTTTAGGTTACCGGGAGTTACAAGTATCTCAGCAGATACGCACAAAGTACTAGTGAAATTAGAAATAAATTAGAAATAGTGTTTAAATTTTGAATTTTTAGTATGGTTTTGCACCAAAAGGATCATCGGTTATATTGTACCGTGAATTAAAATATCGCCATCACCAGTTTACGGTGACTACCGATTGGCCTGGCGGTGTTTATGGGTCACCCACAGTCAGTGGATCCCGTGCGGGCGGAATTATTGCTACATGCTGGGCAACGATGCTTCATTTTGGTGTAGATGGATATGTTAAGGCGACTAGGGATATTATCCATACTACTCATTATATTGAAAAACAGTAGGATTATTTAAATGAACATTATGGTTTTGGCAGAAAGTCACAATTTCCTTGTGTCTTTTTCAATATTTTTAATAGAAATTTTCGTTATAAAGCAAAAGAATGATTAAAATAAGATTACTACATGCATTATTGTTGCATCAATTAATTATCGCCAGCAATAATAGATGCAGCTTTTAAAAATTACGTTTTTTCGTCATAATTTTAACTTTCCTGCTTCAAATATCAAAAATGTTTTTATTTTCATGACAAACTAGAGCAGTGTTTTATTTTTAAATATAAAGACACCTTACATCTATTCTATAGCCCGTTCCCCTCATCTGTGGCGCTACTTGTATTATGTACATACATGATTGGCACTCACTAAAAAGACATTTGTAAAGTGAATTAACCAAACGCCGCCTATTTGGAACTACCATCCCCTGTCGCCATATTGATTGCTTACTTTTTGTGCCAGTTTAAAGCAGACGGTTCGACTGTAGCACTCCTCGACTTTCGGTATCAATACACTACGAATAGATGCTTTTTTTTCTTGAAAGCGTTTATTTATAAATTTGATGCTGCGGCACCCTTAGATAGAGTGCGTGTCATCCACTTTGGGAACCACTGATCCCGAAATAATAATAATAGCGCTATAAATAATAATAATAACATAGTTATCAGATACAATAATAATAAATGAAGCAAGATTATTTTAATCATTTCTTTGCTCTATAGTGAAAATTACAATTGATAATATTGAATCATACAAAACAAAATGGCGACTTTATTACGCAACCTTAATTAAGCTTAATAATTAGCTGAGTAATAGTATATATTTATAAATTTCCTAAATGTAAAGGTGCGTTCTGTAATTGTGACCACGTATCCGATAATTATTTTCTAGTTAGATTGTGATTATGGGGTACCTGGTTATTATTACAGAACATGGTTGTTGAGAGATAAATGTGTAATGGGAGAAATGTATGTGTGCCGTGTGTGTGTGTAGATAATTATTAATTTGTTATTCATGTTTATATATTAAAGTTATGTTGATTTGCATAATATGAGGAGTGATATATTTTTCGAATGCTATATTAATATAATCTATTGCCTAATTTTGTAAATATCAAAATATTTATAATTATTTTATACAGATTACGAAGTATAGATGGTATTTACATTTTTGGTAAGCCTGCAACCTCGGTAATAGCGATCGGATCAAAAGTATTCGATATCTTTCGCTTATCAGACAGATTAGGAAAACTTGGTTGGAACTTAAATGCTTTACAATTTCCATCTGGGTAAATTGAAATCATCAATTTCTGAACGAAAACAAACAATTTAATGAATTCATTTTAGCATTCATATCTGTGTAACACATATGCACACTCAACCTGGAATAGCCGATCGATTGCTTAACGATCTTAAGAAAGAATTAGCTGAAATTATGAAAGAACCAGGATCACCCGTCGAAGGAAAGGTACCTTACTTTAGTTGTTTTAATAGTTTGTGCTTCGATTCGACTATTTTACATTTTAAATTATAGATGGCAATTTATGGAGTTGCTCAGAGTTTGGCTGATCGCTCAATCGTTGGAGATTTTACAAGATTGTTTTTGGATTCAATGTACTACACTCCAAAACCAGCGATTGATTCAGAAAATTAAAAACTTTAAAGCACACTAAATAAAATACTAATTTGTTACAGATTTTCAAACTATATTTGATTGAAAACAAGTATTTTTGTACTTAATTTTACTGTATAAAATTATGTGCTTTAAAATGTACCAGGTGTTGAATAAAAAATAAAATTAGTTGAATTTTGTTTAATTTAATATTTTAAAAGGTATATTTACAGAATTGTCATTACTAAGATTTTAATATCGATTATGATGTTAGAAATTTATCGATATACATTAATACAAGTACAAGTACAAGTACAAGTACAAATCGATAAAGTAAAAAAAGTTAATTTTAAACAATATCTGCCTATATTTCTATGGATAGAATATACATATATATATATATATATATATATATATATATATATATATATATATATATATATATATATATATATATATATATATATATATATATATATATATATATATATATATATATATATATATATATATATATATATATATATATATATATATATATATATATATATATATATATATATATATATATATATATATATATATATATATATATATATATATATATATATATATATATATATATATATATATATATATATATATATATATATATATATATATATATATATATATATATATATATATATATATATATATATATATATATATATATATATATATATATATTCGCACATAAATCTTGTTCCTCTATAGTCACATAGTTTAGATAATGTTAAAATTCAATTAAAATCTGTGTATTTACAATGAAATAAGGAAACTTGTAAGAAACGAATTTTAAATAGGATAATACTTAATTTTACAAACAGTAAGCAACTAGAACATTTTTAGGTCCGCCTTTTGGAAAAAAAGCTCAAGTTTAGTTTAAAATAAAGAAAGGGTAATGTAATAGAAAATTGTATTGTAAAGAAAATCAGGAAATAATATAATTTTATTTAATAATATAAAACCAAATATGGTTTCCATTAAACATATTTTCGTTATATATCGAAAAATATTCAGCATATGCACGAAAGAATCTGTCAAAGTGGCTATCTATTAGTATTTAAAACCTAATTGAGACTAATTGAAAATATAGCACAAAGGATGAATATCATATAAGAATATGGCTTTGCTTCATTAGGTTCTTAGCCTCATATAATTAAACAACGGTCGCGCGCATACTAGCGGATTTCTTGTACCTTTTTGGATAATCCATTGATGGTAAACCAAAGTTCAAGAATGTAGCAATAAAAGCTAATAACAATGCGTTCAAGCTTTATTACTGATATGTATTTACTTTTAAATTATTAGATTACAAGATATACCGCTAGGTTACAAGGCGAGGAGTAAGGTAAGAAGATTATACTTTATGCAGTATAAAAACGTGAATGCACAAATTATTCTATATGTTAATAAATAAATACGAGAAGTGCAAAATACATGTGTATGTGAGTTCATATCTACTTATATAATACACATTAATCATGTGGTTACATATTCAAATATTAACGAGTTCCTACTAGAGCTTCAAATCGTAAATTTTACTGGTTAAAAAAATAACCGGTTAACAGACCAATTTATAATAACGGTTATTTAATAATCGGTTTTCCAAAAATAACAATAATATAAGTTAGTGGTTCCACTCCAATAAATATAATTTGACAAAAATCATTCCAAAAATCTTAAGAAAGAAAAGTATATTTCAAACAATTCTTCAAATTACAACCTTACAACCATAATGCTAAGTGGTTACCGGTTAAATGACAACGGTTTGATTTTAATTGAATAACATATCTAAACTATATCTATTGTCTACACGGGAATGTCTTATTTTTTATATGCCCACATTACCTCATGCCTATTCCCATCATATGGGGTGATAGAAAACCCTTTACATTCATTATCATCTTGACAATCTTTTGCCATTCAATTCTATACTTACAAACTTCTTTCGCTTCATTCGGATTCATTAGATTATTCATACATGCTCTTCTATTCGTCAGCGAGTTTTTAATTAAGTATATATATCTAGTATTATTATAGCATAAACCCATTATCATTATTGCTGGTAATCAAGTAGGTCATTCCATTGTAAATTCTACTTAGTTTTAATTATGAACTATTTACATTTGGTGAGAACGATAATGTTAATTTAGATTTTCTTTCGATAAAATCATAGTTGGATATCTACGGATATAACATGTAAATAAATTATCTATAGGTAAAATAAAATAGCCATAATTTAATTGATTTATCATGTAATTTTTTTACATATATCAATACATTTGAATTGAATCGTATGTAAATGTTTGGCGATTATAATAACATGTTTACTAGTTGAATCTCGCTCAACGCTGATGTTATTACATACAAATAAAAATTTGGCTTGGCTAAACGAATGTAAAAATATTTGACAGTTAATGTACGGTTTATTATGGTATAAAGTTCAGTGTTGCAGAATAAGTACAGTGAAGCATACGGTTTTTAAAGTTATAAAAGAAGAAAGACGTATGTAACGTCTCCTATATTTAGGTTGAGGATGCGAGTTCGACATAGCGTCTATAGTTTTCTTTCAGTTTTTTTTTTATCTCTATCTAAAACAGTCACACGGTCGCATGAAACAATTGCGCATATTTAATTTAAAAAGACTACGTATATATTCAATTGTTATTCGTTAACTGTAACGAAAAACACGTGCTTCCGTGTATCTTCAGATTAACAGGTTTTTTTTTGGATAAAATATAAGGTATGTACACATATTTGTATACTAAACTTACTGTCTCAACTTGTGATAAATAATTTTACTGAGGAAAATCCGTCAATGTACAATATTTAAAATTAATGTGACCATGATACAAGTATCAAGTATGTATGTAATAAAATAGCCATTTTTTTGGCAATATTCTGGCTGAAAACGATTTGAACTATAAAGTATTCTTTATAGACTGTACGCGTTCATAGGTAACGTATAACGTTATTCTGACGAAAGATGTCGTAGTGCGTTTTCGTTGAACTGTTTTTAAGTGAGTGTAATCTTAGCTAAATATAATATTATATTATTTTTTGGTGTAATGCAAAAACAGTATGATGTCCGTAATAGTTTAAAATAATAAATAACTAATAATGTATAATGGTTAAATTGTAATATAATACACCACGTTGACCTTGAAGTGTTTTCTTGTAGTATCTTCACTAAAATGTGAAATTTGTACTTGTGTTAAATGTTTACCGACTTCACGTTCAAGGTGAAAGTGGTGTGTTATATTATAAATGTGCACATTTTTAACGTTTAAATTTTAATTTGACTCGAGCTACATTTAGTTGGGATAGTAGCCAAGCGTGAAACTGTTACATACTTTAATTGTAAATTAAATATTTTCGTATATTAGTTAAAATCCTGTTTAGAAACTGTATTTTAGAACTAAATTCAGTTAGAAAACTAGAAATAATTAAATAAATTTCTTTAAGAATGTATGTATATTTAGCATTAAAACAAAATTGAATTTGTACTTTGTATTGTGTGACTTTTTTCTATTGAATATTGATTTATAAACTAGTCATACGTATTTTATGTTATCAACTAAAATTTTTTTTACGCTCATCTAATATTTTGATAATTTCTCAGTACAGAGTATATATTTATTTTTACTATTGAGACATACAAGTTTCATATAAATATACAATTTTATTGTATTTTATATTACAAGCGAAACATGCATTACTTAAATTTGTTATTAATACTAGAGAAATGATAACATATTATTGTTATTAGCGAATATATGTAAATACTTTATAAAACACATTTGAATGAGTTTAGTATTCAGCCGGAGGGTCGAGGTTGTGGCTCAGGTCTTTTTAGAATATATCTCGTAATGTATTTATTTTTTATTTTTACCTAATTATGGTTTATTTCAAATCACATTGGTATTGTGAAATGTTACGCGTGATCAAAATGTTCGTATGAATCAAATACTATGTGCAAATCATAGATTTATCTAGCATGTTAGACAAACATTATTTACATTTTTCTTGTTGGTTATTGCACAATACTGGAATCATATAGAACAGTTCAGTGTTTTGAGGTTGCGTTTAAAATACAAAGCAGTTGCCTAAATATCGGTGCATTCTCTCATCTCTTATTTACTTTATATTTTTTTTCTCCTAATCCTTACTAATAATTTAAGCTGTAGCAACCTAATGAATATAATAATTACAATAAAAAAAAACAATTATAATTATATATATTTTTTTGCAAAATATTTCCATTCACAGCTGATAATGATAAAAATAAGAATTGTAAATTAATACTGGTTTTTAGGCAATTTTGTGTATTTTAAACACATCTTTAAATAAACTATATGTGTGTATTTACTATCGTATTAATTAAAGGGCATTTTAAAAAATAATGCCAATGTCTAACATTTATATAGTATCAGGAGACCAAGAAAACTAAGGTGGATTAAATTAATATTTCTACCCAAAATCTAAATGTGTATGCGTCAATAAATAATGGTTTATCACTATTTTCTTGTAAAACAATGTATTTAATTATTTTTGAAGACATTAGCATTAGTTATTTTTGAATGTGGACTGTTTTTGTAAAAACATCCTTCGATTATTATAAATGGAATAGCAAGATAATTTGATTAAAAATATCATTTATCGATCACTAAAATACTAACAATTTTAAAAGTACTTTATATGTATGTATGTACGTAAAAAGATATTTTTTATGAATTTTGTAGGTTTTTCTATTGACACTATATTGATATAATATATCGATATACTGTTGGTTTAACCTTATATCTTTACTTTTGATAACGTTTACCTACTTATTTAGGAGTTTTATTGAAATGATAACAAACATATTTGAAATTTGATCAAGTACATCATTCTAACTGACAGACAGCTATTTTATCAGTTTATAAAGTGGAAACATATTTTATATTATGTAATTATTGTTTTATTATACCTAGTTATTCTGTTTAAATTATAATTACAGATAGAACATAACATACATACATAAATATTGTTTATTATAAAATTGTTTTGTTATTATAGTGATCATATTAAATTGAATTTTATAATCATATTGCTGTTCTTCAATGATAAAGATAAGTGAGCAAGAATTGAAATTTTTGCTTTGGTTATAGATATCAGCGATACAATGAAAGTATTTGGAATAAATTTCGCTCCGCTTAATATTCCGGTTCGTCGTCGAATACAAACCTTAGCTGCTGGAGCATGGATGTTTATCATAATCGGTGGTGGTTTCATAGGGCTGCTTGCGATGGCATATATACTGATTTTTACACAGTATTATTGGCTTGGTTTGTTGTACATTTGTTGGATTTATTACGATAGAGAAACAAGTGAAATTGGAGGCCGTAGGTAAGTGCGATATTTATGATGATGATAATGAGAATAAATAGGTTTTATGCAATATTGCATGTGCATTAAAATAATAATCAAACTTATATATTTAATTTAAAAAAAAAATTGCTAAAATGCTATAATTTACAATGAATCCTACTTAAATTATTACTATTTTGTAATTATATTATATATATATATATATATATATATATATATATATATATATATATATATATATATATATATATATATATATATATATATATATATATATATATATATATATATATATATATATATATATATATATATATATATAAATATATATATATATATATATATATATATATATACTATATATATATATATATATATATGTATACATTATATGAATGATTTCAACCATGTTTTATTTTTGGCTATATATTTTATTTAATAAACCTTATTTACTATTAAACATAAGAGAATGGTGCATTTTTTATTATACAAATATAATTTAATTACAACATAGGACATTTTTGTTTTGAAAGGAGTAAATGGGTTCGAAACTTGAGTTGGTGGCAATACTTCCGCGATTACTTCCCTGTGAAGCTTGTGCGTACTGAAGACGCAGATTTGGATCCATCTAGAAACTATTTGCTGTGTTGTTTTCCTCATGGCTTATTATGCACTGGACCTTTTACAAGTTTTGCCACAGACGTCTGTGGATGGCATGATGTATTCCCGGGAATGACGCCGTATTTACTCACTTTGGGTTTACATTTCAATCGTCCATTTTTCCGAGAGTTCATTCTTGGTTTAGGTTTGTGCATTTGCTATTATCAACTGATATTAAACAGATTCTTGACGAGTGCCAAAAATAACGTTTATATAAAATTAAGTGTTTGTTGTTGTTGTAAATTATAACTCGTAACAGTCTGTTAAAGAGTTAAGATGAGTTTATTTTTGTTGTATTTTAATATGTATTTATATTGTTTATACTGCAACAAACGAAGAACATATTTAAACATAGTTTGTAGTGTTTTAATTAAAAATATGGTCAAACCAATACCAACACTACCCGTGGTGGGCCCTTTTACTTCAGTAAAATCAATAGTGTTCCTCTTGAAAATAATTTAAACAGTCATTATCCTTAAATAGTGGGTGGATGGATTTGTCCAGATTTTTAATTCAAACACTATAAACATTGATAGCCTTCGTTTGCTACAATAAAAATAATATATAAATATTAGAACCACAAAAATAAAGCCATTTTCACTCTGTAATAGAGTGTTGTGAGTTATAATTTACAACAAGAAAGGTTAATTTTATATAAACGTCATTTTATATAATTGATACTAGTTATAATTTACAATAAATTATTCATTACTTGAAAAACGCACGAATGCCACCGTATTTGTTAAACTAGTATTGGAACTCATGAAGAGTTCCCTTAAAAATATGTAAGTAATAAATTGCTTTGCAATTCATTGGAGTTAGTAAAAACCTACCAATAGTCATTGCACTTCCTTTATTGCTATTTATAATTCTACTTTTACTATCTTTAAAATACGAAATTATTTTATATACTCGTAGAATAGTGCCAATGTTTTTAAATCCAAACTATTCATTTTACTTTCTTACACGAAGTGTAAGTAAGTTTAATAATCATGAAATTGTTCAAACTCGAGATTTTAATGAAAATACACCTTTTGACCTTCTCGTCGACATTTTCTATTTTCGAAATTCCGGCTGTGTGTGCGTGTGTATGTGACAGGTCTAGAGCCAAAGCTTTACTCATGAAACTTTAAACATAAGATTTGTATAGGGCTCGTAAGAAATTTCTTATTTTTGAAAATAATGTTCAAACCGGAAGTGTATGTTTACTTTAGCCATTTTTGATCGTTTTTGCAATATCTCCGAAACGGCTGCACTTACAGCAAATATAGATGTATTCAACATAAAAGATATTAATATTATGCACAACTTTTGTTTGAAAATTTCTTCATAAAGTGTACCTGTTACATGAAAATAGCTACCGACATTTTTAAATTTACTTATTTATGTTGCAATGGATATGTAGGTATGGAAAATTATATCTTGTATATCGTATCCCTATCTCTGTCAATATTTTAACAGGAAAACAAAATAAACTAAAATAAATTGGGATTTGATATTTGGCATTGGACATCGATTGTCACAAATAGATTGAGTGAAATCGTGTGTAAAATATTAGTGATATATTCAAATTATTATTTATATAAATAATCTGTTAGTTATTTAAATTATTTGAAAACTGAACATTTTCCGACCATAATAATTGCTTATTTATTATAATGAATAATTGTATTTTCTTGCATTTTTCAAAATTTGTTTTTTAGTATCCTTATTCTTCTCTATATCTAAACAGAATAAACCTACTACGTATAAGAATGTCTAGTGCAGGCTACTGCAGTTATTTTATGTTAATATATTAAACAAAATATATAAACAATTAGGGCTGGTATTATAAACAATTTAATCTACTACTAGTTAGTTATAATTAAAGGCATAGAAAACCAATTAATAAATTTTCAGTACTTCCAGATCAGTTGTTATTAAGGTCATATGCTCATATGTGATGCCACCATCAGACATTTCTTGTTTTTATAATATTGGTTGTTGATCACAGGAACTTGTTCGGCTTCCGCTAAAAGCATGGATTACTTATTGGGAGGTCCTGGTAGCGGACGAGCTGCAGTATTACCTGTAGGTGGGGCAGCCGAGTCGTTTTTTTGTAAACCAGGCCAGTACAGGATTATTTTGAAACGCAGGAGAGGTTTTATTAAACTGGCCCTTAGGAATGGGTAGGTTTAATATTATTTTAATATAAATGTTCGTTTGATTTTACATGGTTGTGTTCTGCACGAATATTTTGCTAGTTTCATGATAAATACTATGTTTCCTACTTTGGTTCTGAGCAATCTGACAAACAAGATTACATATATTTATCCAAAATAGTAGATATAAAAACTGCTTTTGAATTTTTAATGAAATTTAATCTTATTTGTCACATTGCAACAGTTAAAATTTGAATGAAGCAAAAGAAGTTTGTAAAGATATAGTTGAATGACGAAAGATTGTCAAGATTTGAATGGATGTAAAGGGTTCTCTGCCATTTGATGGGAAGTTATGCTTGTTTGCAACAGTTAATAGATTTAAAATTATTTAGAGAAAATGATTGATAGTAGAATATAAAATACATTTAATTACATGAATAATTTTAAATTTAAGCCAGTAGTTATTTCGCCTTCTTTTCTTTGGCCTTTGTCGAAATGTTTCAATTAGCCAGTAGTTAAACAAATATTCAAAATTTATTTACATGATTTAATATAACGCAAAAAAAATCACAAGCAGCAATGACTCATTGCTGTTTGCGAAATTTCTAATAAAATCATTCACTTTTGGGGTGAAGATTACCAGTAACAATACTGAGTTACTGGCATACCAGTAACAATACTGAGTTACTGGCATACCAGTAACAATACTGAATTACTGGTAGGCCTCACCCCTTAAGTGTAAGTACATTTTGTAATCAAATAAAGTAATTATTTTTGTTACCGTTTTGTTATTTCAATATTTGTAGTCTTACCGGTCACCTGATGATGACAATTAATTGGTTAAAACAGGTCGTATTCTTTTTTGAATAATTAGAACGTTGTGGCATTAATACGTTTTCTACCCTTATTCCATCCATTTTACTAGTCTTAGGTTAAATCTTGTTTAGGTAGTTCAAATTAAGAGCTAGTCTGCATGCGATTATGAATATGTGTAATAAGCCGTACTTTAAAACAGAACTAACTAAATTGGGTTTACATCATGTTTAATGATATTTCTATGGATATGACTGATATAGTGTAACTAATTACAAAAGTAAAACTTATATAATACAAATTAAATATTTAGATGTTGCTTAGTCAAATGCTTTATAAATTATAGTGTGTCAAATATATATTTTTTACAAAGGCATACCTATGTATTTTAATGTTTTTAAAGAGCCCCTCTAGTACCTGTAATATCGTTTGGAGAAACCGATTTATTCAGTCAAGTAGAGAATCCTGAAGGTTCATTTTTACGAAAATTGCAAGAATTTCTGAGAAAAGCAACTGGGATCGCTCCTATAATGTTCATAGGTCGTGGATTTTTCCAATATAACTTCGGTCTTGTACCCAGACGATGTACTGTTACCACCGTAGGTACGTAATAGAGAAGAATTTAAACTTAAAAGTAAATATTAGCCTATATTGAAATCACGAATTATTTTAGTCGGTGCTCCACTTGATGTAGAACGCGTTGATCATCCGACAGAACAACAAATAGATGTGTTACACGAAAAATTTACGAAACATCTTATCCGGTTCTTTGATCAAGAGAAACATAAATATGTTGAGAATCCAGAAAAGACTGAGCTAATAATAGAGTAAATATGAATTCATTTTATGAACAATCCTTCATTGTTATGTTTGATAAAATAGTTTTATATAATAAATGTATAGTTCCTGTTTTTTAATTATATATATATTTGTGAAATGATAATTACTCTTTTTTGATAGTGCATTAAATACGAAAAATGGTGTGTATATTATATAAAGCAACGTTGTAAACTACTGCAGTTTCTGCTTGTAAAATATTTGAAATTTATTTTAATAGTTTTTGTGCATAAAATATATCCGATAAATTAAAATGGTATGAAAAGAATAGTAATCCGATGAACAATATAAGTACTGGGCAGAAAAAAAATAGTAACCGTGAAACAATCTGGAACAAATAATTAATATTAGAAATGCGTATTTAAGATTAAAATTTTATATTCTTACCTTATCTTGCCATTGGCGATTTTTAAAACATTGTACGTAACTCATTCGTGTAAATATGATTGAATTGTAGAGCGGTATCCAAAATCCTGGTAATAGCCAATACAGAAAATCATCGATTTTCTTTCGCCACAGAAATGATTTTTTGTTGACCAAATCACGCATCTAATTAATTAATAACAATTATTATAAGTATGCCTAAAGGCGCCATAAATAGTTATCGCAGCTGCAATTAACAAAAAAAAACATCTGTAGTGTCTTGCACTGGACTTTTTTATACGTAGTAGATATATTTTATTTAGATAGGAAGGATATTAAAATATAAAATTTAAAACATTCAAGAAAATACAATAATTTATTACGTTATATTTGAAATTTTTCACACTCACTCATGTATGAGTGTGAAAAATTCACAAAACCTCACACGCACTCAAAATTTTGCTCTTCTTTTATGATATAGTAATAACATCGCTACATACTTCATTACAACATTATAATTTAACCTATACTAAGAATGCATTTTTAAACCATTTCATTATTTACTAAACAATTACGGTTTTGCATTTTCTTTTGATATCATGCATTATATGGGTAACTATAAGAAAACTTAATTTTAAGTAGGTAGCATACTTTAAATTATGATAATCTCGTGTAGTAAAGATAGAAAAGTTTCAAGAATTTATATTTGGGGAAGATTTCAGTATTTTAAGAGAAATGAAAGAATTTAAAGTATTTATTGGTCTACATACGGAAACTAGTATTTCCTCTTCAAATCGCAGTATGGGTATGCCAGTGTGATTACGTACGTAGGTAAATATGTAAATACGTTTATATGTAAGAATGTCACCTACTGACGCATGACGTATAGAATTTCTTATTTCAGACTGTTTATTTAAACTGTGACTGATAGATACGTAGATACGTTTAGGTTGGTAAATGCACAGAATAAAATTAGAAATGAGTGACGAAAATATCGAAAATAATATAAATTTCGACGATTATTTTCAAAAAGAAATGATATAAATGAAAGCTTATTTTCATTTCCTTGTATGCAAATATTGGATGTTCAGCTACATGCTTTTGTGATTATTTTATTACGTTTATCTTTTACGAATGATTCATTATTGTGAAGCAATGTTATCACTACGAAATGCATTTTAAAAATTACATATACTCTAAATAAACCTTTAACTTATCTATAGTAGTAAATATTAATTTATTAAATAAATTATTTCAATTGTTTGGTTCAGCATCTGTATAGGAACTACGAATGTTTGTATCTTAAGTGAGAAAATTAAATTGTTTGTTGTATTTACTATTTAGTACCTAATATAAAGCTTGAGACATTTAGATTGGTAGATATTTAAAACTTTAATCATCGACATTTTTTTGAAATAATTTAAATCTGAGTAAGTTTTGAAACTTTTGAGAAGCTTCAAATATTGGTGCAATGTTGTGCTAGATAGACGTTAAATCGATTTAAATAAAAGTAATAGCAACATTTCTGTCATATGCTTATAGTAATTATAAATAGATTATTTATTTTTTGTCTTCAAATATTAGTGATAATTTTAGATTCGCTTTCAATATTCTATTTTGCTCATTTTCGTATTTCTCTTCGCATTAATGATAGGTTAGTCAGTATATAAATAGTATAAAATACATACCTCAATATAATTATACATGGCCAAATCGCAAATAGTCTCAGCATCCTTATTTCTTCTTTTTGTAAATTCAGCTAATATTGTTTTCAAATCAGTACCAAACTCATCCATCAGCTCATCCAAAATAGAGCAATCCTCAAAACCCGCATTCATACCTTGCCCGTAAAACGGAACCATCGCATGAGCTGCATCACCGATGATCAGTGCTTTGCCATCATGATACGGATTACATTTTATTGACACAAGTGGAGAAGGTTTCACCTTGAAGAAATCTTTCACAAGTCGTTCTTCACCGAGCAGTACAATGGAATCAGGAAAATTTATACGAAAGAACTCTAAGAGATGTTTTGGAGATTCCAGTGATTCGAATGTTTTGAATGGCATAAATAGTGTTACAGTCCAAGATAAATCTTGGTTCGGAAGGGCGATCATCATGAATTCTCCTCGTGGCCAAATATGCAGATAATTTTGTTCCATTGCAAACTGTTAAGTTAGATATTACACACATAAAGACCAATGAAATATATAGTGTTATTTATTAAATCATCTAAACAAGCATGTTTTCTGTATATTATACCTTATTATCTTTTGGTGGAATACACAGTTCTAAATAGCCATGTTCAATATATGTTTGACTGAAATCAAACTGTCTCTTCATCATACTTTTTCGAACAGTTGAAAATGCTCCGTCTGCTCCAATAACTAAATCTGCTTCTACTTCAATTATATTTTTTGTTTGAGATCTAATAATTGATAAAACTAAAATTACATTTAATTACATACAATTTTGTATTTATTGCGTTTTTGAAATAAAGTAGGTACTCGATCATTATGTTAAAGTATAAATTTTTATCACGTTATAGTAATAAAAAATAATATTGTTTAATCCATATTCAAATACTATAGTAAATATCTTTTCAAAATTCAAAATAAGTCAATTTAACAATTTCCACTAACTAATTGCTACTCTTAACATATTGAACAAAATGGCTGCTATTCATTTTCTTATTCATCTTTTGTTAAACTTTCCTTTGACAAAGGATAAATATGATAAATAACTAAAATACATTTGAGGAATTGGCATCTATAACGGTGTCTCTTCTAAATTAATCAATGTATTAAGCATAAAAAAACATTTTCTTCAAAATTCAACGACTCTCGTTATTCTTCCATTTTACAAATACGCTACTAAAAGTCTACTTAACATATTTTAAGAATTTAATTTCAGAAATACTATAACAAATCTTTTAGGTAATCTCAAAGATAAAATGGAAAATCAAGACAAGTCTGGAATTTATGAAATAAATTGTGACGACTGTAGGGAAACATATTTTAGAAAAAAGAGTTATTAAAACTAATTGAAAGAACATGTTCCCTATCTTAAATATAATCGATCTAATAAGTGTGGCTCAACATATTTTATCCACGGCTCGTTCTATTAGAAATAATAATTTAAAACTAATTAGATCCGTGTCTTCTAATACAGAATTATGTAGATTCCCTAGAAAGTATATTTATATTTAAAAATTCGTATAAATTAACGAACTACGATAAATGTCCTATACCTAAATCTGCACTTTACGTTCTATTCGAACCTCCGCTATAAGGAGGTTTCGACTCTACATATCAATCAATGTCAAGTGCGCCAGTGTTGCAAACTGTCGAAATAAGAGGCACTTCAAAAAGAAGATAACAGATGGCCCACTCTATATAAGGGATAATTATAGCTCATAAATTAGTGTAACCACTGATAATCTGGTGAAGAGCATACCTTCTTAGGTTTCACCTTAGTCAGAGATATTACGTTAAGCTTTTCTTACACTACACAATATATTGAACAAGAAATTGTTCAACATTTGGAACAATCTAAATTGTGTAGTATCATAGAAAATTGTGTGAAACATTTTCAAACCTTACAATTTTTCACACAATTTGCTGTATGATACTATACAATTTAGATTGTTCCAAATGTTGAGCAATTTCTTGTTCAATATATTGTGTAGTGTAAGACGAGCTTTACACTGCTTCTCTAATATATTTTTTGCTACTAATCATGACAACTTAGTTGTCGAAATGCGTATTTAAGTGTTCAAATACTTTGTGGTAAAAGGTTCAGATTATTATTATTATTAATACATTGCTATTCAACAATAAAACGGAAAAGCATGAATTGACAAGAATTTATTAAATGAATTACTAAGAGGATATTGAAATAAACTTACTGCATAAGTCTAACTTTTCCCTCTTCCAAATAGGCATTGATCAGTTTGTAATTAAACTGAAGATTTACATTTTCATATTTGTCTGCAGCTAGAATGAAATATTTAATTACATAAAAACTTTGGCGTGTGTTACTTTATAAAAATACCTATCTGTGGCTTGCCACAATACTTTTACTCGAACATTGTGTTGTTACAAATATTATAACTGTGTAATGTGATACTAGTAATATGTCCTCATTTAGAAGAAACCATATAATTTTGAAATTTATTTTGTAATTTGATATTTCTACTTGGACTAAACATAGTATCAGATTTAACTCACCAGTCAATAATACTTCATTAAGATGTTTCCGTTCAATGGAATAAAGGCACTAAAAGAAATTTAAAATGATTATTTTACCACATATGTATTTTGCATAATAAAAATTAAAATCCAATAAAAATTACGTCTTTTACAGCGCCGCAAACACAAGGAATTTGCTATTTTCTGCTAATATTTAATTTTGCTAATACTGAAATTCGGTCAAATGACAGGTTAGAGGCTGTTTAATGGTAATGCTAGTTTGCCTAAAACTCTGTTCTTCATTTTAAATAAATGGCAACAACAATGGATTTTAGGCAAAATAATATTGCATTTGGAATAATCAATACCAATAAAATTATCTTCTGCTAATATTGATGGGGCAGTGCGCCTGATCAATATTAATCTGTAATAGATTTTAAATAAAACTATTGATTCAGATTTAGGCGATTAAAGATTAAAGATCATTTTTTGAAGATGCCGAAATGCCAAAATATTATTTAAGTTATAATAATATTGCATCAAAATTTTGAAAATTCAGTGAATCGTTTTACAAGTTTATATAATTTAATTGTAAATAATAGTTGTTATTGTAAACATAATAAATAGAAGTATATCACAATAATTTTTTTTTTGTGTATGCCTAATCACACGGATTGTACATTTCTTAAAAAATCGCCTGTTCCGTACACCATATAGAGAAAAATATTTGGTGAATAGTGACAACACTTAATTTTTTTGCTCTAATAGTTGTAAAACTTAGGAAGAATTTAATATTATTTGCAATAATACGATCTTTCGCAGTTTGAAGCTTTGAAGGTTTAAACTAAAAATTGTTATTATAAATATTGAAAGTACTTCAAGTATTTTTTTAAATACTTGTACTCAATGAATTTTCAGATTACTGTTTAAAATGGCTTATGTTTTTACAGATTCGACAGATTTTTGATATTAACAGCAGTGGGTAAATTTTATAACAAAGTTAAAATTTACTTTAATATTGCAATGGAAAACATTTACTCATAATATACTAATAATGGCCTATGAATTTTATGCACCAGGTTTTGTTTGGAAATTGAAATTAGTTATTTTGATTTAAATATGATTTTTAATTTTATAAACTCAGGTGTATTTAATAGGTTTGAAAAAATAAAAATCTAAAAGTAGAACATTTTTGAATGTCTTATAGATATGTATGTATAATCACTTATTAAGTAATTTATAGATAACGTAATGTTGTTTATGTTAAATGTTTATCATACTAATGCCGTATACACTATATGTTATATTTTGAAATAAAAAAATAATATGATTTTTTATGTTTACTTTTTTTATACAATAATACAAATTTGACATACAATCCTGATTATATTTACGCAAACGTATAAAATATATATTGTACATACTTGGTTGGTTCGTGAATCGTATATAATCGGATATTTGGTTCCATTTAAATTATGTATCATACGCCCTCTCATTGCGATGCCATGCTCGTTTACCATATGATCTTCTAATCCTATGGATCTTAGAGCAACTTTAGCTCTTTCAGACATTGCCAAATTGATAGACCGACCAGGTACTTGTTCCATAGTACGGATATCTTAAAAAGAAGCAACTGTTTTACATAAACTTATGTATTGAAACTATGTCTTCTATAAAGAAATCTGTTAGACCTGTGCGTTTATTCTGGATTTCTCCCTAGCTTACAAATTCTTGCAAGTTAATTAAAATGTAAAAGTTACAGATTTCATGCCGAGGAAGATTTATAAATACTTTTGTTATTACTTTCTAATAGGAATATATATATATAAGGTAGTATAGTAATTATGAACATTTTCGAATTTGAGATTTTAACGGAAATGCACCTTTTGGCCTTCCATGAGTCGAGTCTAACTATTTTAGGAATTCCGTCTGTATGTGTGTCTGTATGTGAACGCTCTATAGCCAAAACTACCAAACCTATAATCAGGAAACTATAAACTTAAGTTTTGTATAAGGCTCGCAAGAAAACCTCCTATTTTTGAAAAGAATATTAAACCGGAAGTGCATGTTTACTCTAGTATTTTCTTTGTCATTTTTGCAATATCTCTGACTAGAGTAAACATGCACTTCCGTTTTGAATATTCTTTTCAAAAATAGATTATCTTGCGAGCCATATACAATTCTTAAGTTTAAAGATTCATGACTATAGCTTTGGTACACACACGCGTGCACGCACATACACACACACACGTGCGCACGCAAAGCCCCTTCCACCGCCATACTTACAGATGGAATTTCGAAAACTCAGGACAGGGCAAAAGGTATAAGAAAGTAAAAATGAGTTCTCTAAGGAGGTTCATACAAACTATTATTTAATTAATAAATTGTTAACCTACCTCCTCGGTATTCATATAAATTAACATAATGTCCTCTTTTGGCCATAAAACATGCACACACTGAACCTACCTAGAAAGAATCTGTTAATAAAATAATATTTTAAATTCATATATACGAATTAATATAAATTAAATTTGATTAAAAAGAAATTATTTTTGAATTTAACAAATGCGTTTGCACTAAATTAATTTAATGTATCACACATTCAATTTAATTTTGTCGTACCAGAAATTCATTTTGTGATACGACCGGTATTTTATTTCAGCTAACAAACATTAATTTCCTATTACCCGAAAATGGACTAAATTTCTGGTAAAATAGAAATTAATTTCAGGTGTCGGAAAATGTATTTTTGTTATCAAAAATATACTGCAATTCGATGCATATTCTACTCCAAATAAAAAAAATTGTCGTATTATTAAATACTAATTGCACATTTACGGTACAATAAAAGCAAAATCGATAATTAAGAGAATCAATAAAGAAACGAATTTAAATATAGACAAAAGATGCAATATTTTATTGAATCAAACCATTATCCTATATTTTTTACTTTAATATTTTTTTTTCAAAACGACTTATCAGTTTGTCACATATATAAAAACTTAAGTAAAAACATTAACTAAAAATTAATAATCATAATCAGAAATATTTAACTATTGCCAAATTACTTACTAAACCGCCACCGATAATTGTAATTTTAAGCTTTTTTGAATTCTCCATTCTCAATATTTCGTAACACTCGGACACTGAACAACCTTTCACATGTAAGGGCTAATGTGAACTGAATAGCGTAGGTGTGTAGTAGTACGAACGGTCACTACTCTATTCAATGAAATTTGATACAGGAGCACATTATTTTGTAACTTATACAATGTTTATACAAGCAGATAAACATTTTAAGATGTAATTATTTCAAAAACCACTGATAAAAATTAAGATAGATTTGTAATAAAAAAAATGGTTCATTATAAAATATATTTATAACTTTTAAACTTTGTTTACAGATAGTTTGTTCATGTCTGCGTAGTACAATTTTATTTATTATACAACTAATTTTAAATACATTCAAAATATCAACAAGTATTTTAGATAAATTGTTTAAATAACATCTGCAGTGCCCTGCAATGGACTTTCTTATACATAGTTGGTATAACAAGATAAAAATTAGAAAATTTAAAAATTCAAGGTATTATAAATATTTATTATATATTATTAATTATTGTTCTATATGTACGTATAGCAAATATTTGATTACATTTTTAGTTTTTGTTTTGCTTTTCCCAGGGTAGGTACTATAAGGTATATTATATATTAGCGGACATTTTAAAACTTAAATTCCATGCCGCTTCATTGCGGATGACGAAGGACCCGGTCATTCTTGGAAGGCTATCGCTACTGAAACACGCACATTCTTACGATTGGACATCCACTTTGTGAGGGTAGTTTTCATTTTCTCTTTAGTAAAATTTAGTTTTTAAAGTCAGTTAATTTTCTGTTTTCAATGAGGAGCATTCACAATATTCAATATACGCGTACGGATGCTAGTGTATGTGTACTAGTAATTTTTTATGGATTCTGCATTATCTCCAAAATATAAAAGTATTCAAAATGAAAGACATTAATAATATGCACATAAACTTTTGTTTGAAAAATTTCTTCAAAAAGTGTACCGCTTACAAAAAAATTGCTATAGAAATCCTTTAATTTCTTATTTATGTTGCCATGATTACGTAGGTATGGGAAATTATAGACCATTAAATTTAGTATTCTAAAGGTCAGAAACATATTATATATGAATATTTTGTTAGGGTTTTAGTTCATTTTAAGACATGTTACCACGTATATGAAATATTTACAATTTCGGAATCAGAGTGATGTAAATGACGAACTTTTTGTTAAGAACATTTTTGTATGAGTTGCTCAAAAGAAAAGTTGTGAGCAAACGAAAAGAAGATCATATATAACGAATTTAATGAATTTGAATGAAGCAAAAAGAAGTTTGTAAGGATAGAGTGAAATGGCGAAAGATTGTCAAGACGTAAATGGATGTAAAGGGTTTTCTGACACCCCATTTGATGAGCACAGGCATTATATTATATACGTATGTATGTATATATTTAAATTTTAATTATAAAAATCTTATATAAAGATTTTAATTTTTAAATAAGCTTCAGAAAGTATGTTTAGTGTCTTTTAAAACATACGGTTGGTGACACTTGTTTCCTAAATGTTATTATTTTCTCCAGTAACAGTTTATTTCGTTGTGACTGTTATTTTGTTGTTAGTATGTTCTTGATTTATTTATATTTGGTGATAATGAAATTTGCACTGAATTTGTGCACAAAATTGTGCGAATTTAGACATAAACGGCATAAAATAAAATTGATATTGTCAGCTTGTTAGATTTTTTAAGTTGGTATACTGATTTTCCACGTCGTTCATTGGTCACGTTAATCAGAAAATTACCGCGTTCTCATTGGTAAAATAGCGAATATTACGAAATTTAAATTGCAAATAATTAATAAATGATACAGGTCTATTTTACATTTAATGAATATTAGCAAAAGAAAATATTTCAGTATTTGTACATTTGTGCGATTATTAAGATATTGAAGCATAATAATTTTGAAAATTTACGAATTATAGATACTTGGAATGGTGGAATGGAAAATAACAAAAAAAAAAATGGAAGTGCAATTTAAATAAATAAATTAGTGTAAAGGCGAGTAAAAAAATACACGTGAGCAAGTTTTGTCTTATTTAATTTATATACGAGATAATAAATATTATTTTTAATATGACACTTATTTCTATATTAATCAAATATTTCAGTTACGAGACTTTCGTATATCCGTATTATAATAAATTATCTTAAAATGCTTATTTTAACTATTAAATATGAAAGATTTTTTATCGACTGTAGTACATCAATTAGGAAAAATAACTTCTTGGGTATGCAGTCTGAATTTATTTATTAATTTTTGAAACGTTGAGTTAAAATTAATAAATAAAGATGTTATTGTTTCCTAATTATTGAATATACTTAACAATATGTATGTATTTACTAATAAAACAATATGATACAAAATGATTGTAAAAATGCATTCCTTCCCAAAGTTCAAGAAAACGTGACGCCTATGAAATTTTGTTTTAGAACTATGTGTCCAGAGGGCTACTAGGCGACGTGGTGCTCGCCATTTGGCGGCGATCTCTTGGTGGGGGTCAGCTGCAGTGTTTGTTAGTTGAGCAGAAGCGTCGCGACGGCAGTGGTGCGGGCATTGCAAACATCAAGAGGCCAGCGTCGTGTGAGTGAGTTTGTGTGCGAGTGTGAGTTTTTCTGAACGACCGAGCCGCATTCGGCCATGTTCCCCAATGTGCGGTGGTGGTCTGGGCTACTGCTGCTGCTGCTAGTGCTCCTCGCGGATGTCGCTAACGCGGCCAAAAAACCGGTGGAAGCCGCTGCTCTCATCGAGGATGTGACATCCAAACAACTGGAGCATATTCTCAACGATAAAGATTTTGTGGCGGTTTACTGGTGTAAGTGTCTACCACATTTATCTCAGTTCATTTATGCTTCGTTTTAAATAAACTCATTTTGCCTAATTCTTTACCCAAATTGTTTACTAGTTTCTAATTAAAAAATTTGTTGGTATGATAAAGAAGTTATTGTTTTAAACTGCAAATCAGTTGCGATGATAATGAATAAGCACTAGAAGTTACTCCAACGTTGCTAGTAATAATGAGCTGTTACAGCAATTGCAATGGTTACTTCAAAGCAACATTGCTAATGATGACTTATATTTGAACTGAGCAGAAGAAAATCTCAAAATCTCATTTGCGAGTTTCTTTTCTAAACAAGTATTATTTCGATTAAACGTACAACTTCATTGTTCTATTTTTGTTTGCGTCCATTTATTCGAACCGTCTTCGTTTTCTATGGGTTTAGTCAAATTTCATTGTACTTAGTGATGTAATGGTCTTTAGCTAATTTTCCATTTCTGTGACAGGATTAGAGATCTGTTGTGTACTTGTATAAAATTAATGATAATCAAGGACGGATTGACTTAAAATTGGATTGAGGATAACCACAATGGGATAATGAGCTACATTATTATCAGGTGTCAAAATATTTATTGCAAAACTTATAGAGTTAAATAGCTAAACTACAGAAAAAGAGAAAGTTTTAGGTTTTTTAAATTATAAAAGTATATTGCAAGAATGGAACACTATTAGAACAATGTCTGCAGTGAACAAGTAAATCTTTTTCTTCACTAAGCGATGCGTTTAGAATTTCTATTTTTATGAATTTCGTAATATAAATATTTGTTTCTGAATGTATTTCTACTATTTTATCTATATTTTCTAAATGTTGATATGTCATCATTTTAAATTGGGCATAGGTCTTACTGTGAGAAGCTTTACAAGTCGTAAGTTGACTGCCATTGTTTTGTTATCGGGTTGAGAAATTGCCAATGGGGCAAATTTATTCTGATTTTTCTATTTCTGTAAGTAAATTAATTTATTTTTATCTCTGTTTCTCTGTTGACTTTTTAATTCTAATGTGTTGGTTAATACAGAAAGAGCATTGGGGTCCATACGTTACACAAATAAAAGATTTATTTTAGGATTGTTAACTGCTCTACTGTCTGCCATTTATGAGTCAACAATATTTTGTTTTAAATCGAATATATATGAGTTAATTTTGCAAGACTGTGTATGGATATATGATTCAATATTGTCTGATTCAAATATGGATATTAGGAGTGTAGGATTTAAACTAAGAAAGACCTAGATAACGGTGTGGTTTAATTTCTCTAGGCTCCTTAGTTTATTTTTTTTCCGTTAAATTTAAATTTTAAAGATAACAAAAATTACATTCTTTACTTTCATCATGGTTAAAACAGAACAGAGTTACATAAAAGTAAAAAAAGGTTAGGTAAATCTGTGGATATGGTTCAACTCTTCTACTAAATCAAATGGTTGTAGTCTTTATGCCATCATGCTGTTCTTAAATTAAATATGGTATATTCATATAAAATATATTAACAGGGTAGATGTGTTTGCGATTAAAGTAATCCTAAGTCAAATAGCTGGCATTTCTTCTGCGATCGTTTCTCCTTGGGTGTCAATCCCAATACTATTTCTCCGTGAATTTATGATGCAATAGGTACTAATGTGATGGGTCATTTGGCGAGAGGCAGGTGTTTGTGGGTGAGCCATCGGTATCTCTATTTATTTTGAGAGTCGCGCACTCCAAGAAACCAAATGCTTGCTCGGTCGAATCCATTGTTTCAGCGATAGTGAGAATGCGGCAACAAGTTAAACAATATTAGGACCTGGGCAACGAGACTCGTTAAATTTGGTTCGCACGCGCACACACTCTTTCACGGACTGGATTCGTTTGCGGTCCCACTTTGAATCTCATGGTATTTTTAGTCACCCATTCTAGAAGCGTGTGCTCTCGCCATGCTGTGTCGTCTACTATCTGTTCCAATATCACTGCCGGTTATTCATAACTCTCGTCATAGGCGCCCGTCAGATTTTTAAAAGAGGGGACTTATTTTTTACAGAAGGGGGAACAATGGAAGAGATTCAAACTTGATTTTGTTATAAACAGAAATGTTACTAATGCAACATTGTTTTCTTAAAAGTAGTCGCTTCTTTATCTAAATTCTATATTCGTAAGCATATATTTAGAACGCCGATTAAACGTGCAAAATATATGATTCTGCCGATGCAATGGCTAACTCTATATATTCATTTTGTAACCAGATGGTTAAATGATTTTGAATGAGACTTTGAAAAATATTATTTTGATTTTAGTTATTAATTAAGTATCTACTATTTGCAATAGTATCACTAGAAATTACGTAAAACAATTTTTTTTTTTATTATGGAAAATGTCTCAATGCTGATAATTTATATATTATGGGCATTTAAATGGTGGAAAACATAGAAATATTATTCATTACCTTAAATACAATACTATTTGAGATATTAATTGTACACTAGTGCTAAATTAATTACAAGGTTTTTTTAAAAATAATTAATAAAATGCATTTACTGAACTGAAGAATCCAGATGTAATTACGTTAAAAAAAGAATATTATTTATGGCTAATATTTATTTAGATATTGGTACATTTTTGAAACTTGATGCATGTAATTACTATGTGTCAGATTGTTTATTTAAAATAAATAAACTGATCATTTAAATAAAAATCTCCATTCAATGAATGAATAAACTAAATGTAATAATTAAATATATTTGGACAATTATCGAATAACGGAGAGTACCTACCACATTAATTAGCATGGTGAGGTTTGCAAGCGGACGACGACTACTGATGGAACCCAAGTCCCGGCAACTGCCGACGCTTCGCTTGCCCGGCTCACTCTATTCTCAGGATACTCATAGCCAAAAATGGGGCGGGCGCCGCGTCTCCTTACAAAATGGCGAGCAGGGCATCGGTTGCGTTGCGCCAGACAGCCACAGACTTTATGATTCTAACCTCCTAATTTTTTCTCGCAGCGAAATTTAGCTAGATCTAGATATCTCGCGTTCAAGATCTCGTGATGTCATACTAACATGTGCAATATTTATTTTCCATAACATATGACGTAAGGGCATAACAAATAGTGTGGTTCATGCAGGATCGGATTGAAAAAAATTCAATTTATTATGTCATATTATACATGTGCTATATTTATTTTCCAAATATAATGATATATAACTTGATGCAATGCACAATAAAAAGTGGCACTTCGCGTCGATGTACACGATAGTCGGTATACATTACTCATTTTCTGAACTTATGCTTAATGTGATAAAATATTTAAGAAAACAAATTTCTACGGAGATATACTAAAAATATTCACATTTGAACACACACATTAACCTGACCTAACATACAAGTATGTGATTGTAAAATAAGAAGGTGCACGATACATAATAGTAAAAAGATATCCGGTCCATGTTTTTAAGTAGCACTCCAGTACAGTACTGCTAATATATTATAAAAGTGCGGAAAAAACTAAGTTTTTTCAAATATCTAGCTAAAAATGCTGCCAAATGGACAAAACGATTAAAATTAGCATAAATGTGTAAAGATTCATCTCTATTTAGTACGAAAATTTGATTAATACAGTTACAGTAAGGGCCATAAACTCGAAATTGTGATCTATGCAATTTTGATTTTTGTATATTAACGTTTTTTTTTTGAATTAGTCTTTCACGAAAGCGAAACATTTTCAGTTGTTTAATTATACCATATTAATGAAATTTACTACATACACACTGTAGCAAGTCCCAAAACGATCAATGTAAAAAATAGTTTTTTTCATGAAAAATTCATGCAATTGTACTAAATTATATTAACATAAGTTTTACATTTTTGTGCTTTAGCACTACTATTAATAATATTGCGCCTGGAACAACTCGCGATGTTTACCAATTGACATGTTACTATACGTTATTTTGACAGTTTACTGGTTCAGTCTGTCTGTCATGCATTGTGTCTGTCATGCAATTAGCCAATCAATTACAACAGAAGTTATATTATTTGATTACCGTATATTATTAAAATTTGAAGTAACATATATTAAGTATGTGTTGTAGCAAGTTCTAAAATGTATTATTGGTTATTATTCTTAATTTTGAATCATATCCAGAATCCTAATTACAAATATCGAAATTTGCGGAAAGCAAGTGTATGATTGCAAATTAGTCACGCAAGTAAATTTGGTTACTTAAATATTCCAAAGCCGAGTTCCTACACTACGTAATGTTTGGTAATGCCCGAAACTACTCATACTGGCTCGATGTTGAATCGCACTAGTTCTTTAGAAGTTCCATGAAAGATAAGTAGAGCTGGAGTTGCTACTTATATTTCGGAGACCCCACCAACTTCCCATGAGGGAGTATTTAAACTTGAAACAAATATCGCTAGCCGAAATTCACCATATCATAATTATATTAAGATTATGTAATCTTTCAACGAATACCCGTGCAATGAATATGTATTCGATCTAAAATCACTTTCCTGCACACACACACCCACGCTACAAAATAAAAGCACCAATATAAACACACACACACACACCCATTTCGATTAAGTACACGTACAACTTATAATACACCCATAGATACACTCTTGTGAGTAGGAACTATATAAATAAATCCAATATCGAACACTGTAAACAATGTATTAGTACACAAGACAAAACAATAAAGATAGTATGAAATTGAAAATTGAATTGAATATGTATCTGCACTGTGCGCATAACATATTGACACTAATCTACTCGCGCTAATCGTAGCTGTGTTTATATAATTATAATTAATGAAGGCGTTTAATCTAGAAGTTTTCGTTGTGTTTCTAAAAACTAGTTAGATTGTCAATGAAATAATAAATAAAAAATAAATAAATTGCAACCTGTAACGTTAAAGATCAAATTACAAATTCATTCATAAATATAGTCATTATACACATCAGTAAACATTAGTAAACATGTACTCAAATATATCGTGTTAGATTCATGATTATATTTCATCTCATTTCAATGACAGCATGTATAATATCCGTTGTTTTTCCTGGAGATAGCTATAGTTTTACTTATTTTTAATGTTCTGTGTTTCTTTGTTATGATAAGAAAATAAATAAGAGAATTTAGCTTGGTCGCTTGCCAAACGATATATGTTTTTTTTAAATATAGTTTTAGTTGTTATATTCAATATACATGTAACTTGATTGTGTAATTGTTTCATGAGTCATACTAAATTTACATAATTCTGTTAGAAAAATCAATAAAAGCTGCTTACTCGATATAAGGTTTCTTAAACCAAACTAACAGATTAATTAGTTTTTGGTTAACCTGTTATTCCGTTAAACACCGATTAATTTATTTTCAACCAATGGAAATTCGTTTATTAACCGAATAGTCAATGTTGAATTAGCAATACCAATAACTATCTAAATGAATAAGCAAACCAAAATTAAATACTACTACCACTCATTTCGATTTCCAACTAGATACTACCATTTGTCTGAAAACTATAACGCGATTTAATTTTTTTTAAGCCATTACTTTTTTCAAAAAAACATCTGCAGTGGCATGCACTGGACTGTCTTATAAGTAGTAGGTATATTTTGTTTAGATAGGAAGGATATTAAGATATAAAATTCAAGAAAATATCTTTATTCATTATGTTATATTACAATTTATTATGGGCGGAAGTTATTTAGTTTTCAAATTAACTATAAACCTTTTTTTTATATTTTAAATATTTTACTAACCTTTTAAATATTTTTACACAAAAATTATGTGTCATAAGTATATTTCATACATACGGAACCATGGCAACATAAATAAGAAAAGTTTAAATTTAAATGCAATTTTCTTGTTCTCTTTCAAAGAAAAGTTGTGTATAATATTAATATCTTTCATTTTGAATATTTATATATTTTCTGTAAGTGCAGTTCTTTTGGATATATTGCAGAATCCGCAAAAAATAACTAAAGTAAACATTCACTTCTGGTTTGAATATTATTTTCAAAAATATCTGGTTTTCTTACGAGCCATATACAAGTCTTAAGTTTAAAGTTTAAGTTTAAAGCATTGGCAGCTTTGGCTGTAGAACGTTCACACATGCACACACATGCGCATTCATCCACACGCGTTCGCACACCTACACGCACGCACGCACGTATGCACGCGTGCGCACACACACACACACACACACACACACAGGCAGACAGACATACATACACACACACATACAAACAGAGCGACACACACACAGACGAGCGCGCGTACTGAATGACGTCATTCCAAAATTAGCCAGTATCGATAGGGTATTATAATTAAATTCATCAGGTTATTCTAAGTCTAACTCATTATATAAATGTATGCATACCAACATATGGAATGTGTCATTAATTATCAACGACCAGAATTATTGTTATAATTATAAACAACAAGAACAAATAAACTATAAAAATGATTCGTTTTATATGATTCTTGTTTCACAGTATACATACAAAACTATTGAAAATTATTTATAGAATAGTGAGTATATACACAGTGTACTCATACATTTTTAGCTCGCCGTACGTAGTACCGAAGAGCTTAAATGTTTGTCAGCATAATTAGTCTGTAACATTCTCGGATTGAAAAATTTCCTTAACAAAAAGTTCGTCATTTATCGCCCTGATGACGAAAATGCTAATATCTCAAATACTTGGTAACATATTGGTCGCTCGCTAGTCGTAAGATCAACCATCCTCACCTCTTCTCCTCTGAAGATAATAAACCGATATCAGCCAAATTTGGCACACATATTGTGTAAGGGTTCAATTCCATCCGATCGTAAATTAAATCAAATCGGAGCCGTACTTCAGGAAATATTGGGCCCGCAAAAAAAATGTACACCTTAAAAAGCACTTAGAAAAATAATAGTTATACCAAAAAAATCTACGTAATTTTTCAAATTATTTGATGTATTTAAACATGTTTTAGATTACAACTGAAAGCCGTAAAAAAATAATGAACATGATAATTTTTTAAATAAATCAATTATAAAAATATTAATTATACCAAACAAATCTACGTAAAACTAAATTTTTTTGATGTATTTAAAGTTTATTTAAGTTTTAACTGAAAGCCGTAAAAAAATAAGGAAAATAATAATTTTGAAAATAAATAAAATCAATAGAAAAACAATTGAACTGTTTTTTTTTTTTCCGGCATGCGCGATACTTTAACTAATGCATATGACAGTTGATATTTTAGATTGATTACTATATCGTTGTTGATTTGATTGTTACTTCGATTATTTTAATTATAGTGCACAAATAGTTATTTATACAGAAATTCGACATGCCAAAGTTTAGGCAACAGCTCGCCGTATATTTTTTATAATAACCAAGGTATGAATAAAGATATTTTTGATTAATTACTATGCCATTGTTGTTTAATTGTTGCTTTGATCGCTATAAATATATTGTTTATTTATTCAGAAATTCGCCATGCCAAACTTTAGGCATTGGCTACGCCAATGCTTGTTTATTGTATTTTTGTGATTTATTACGTCTTGTTTTGATCGCTAGATCACTATTGAATGACGATATACGAAGATATGACAATACTATAAACTTCGGACCAAATATTCATAAATATCTATACATTATCATAATATTGAATAAAATTGAAATATAGGTAGCTTAAATATCTCAATCATATTCATCCACTTATTCACGAGGACGGCCCCGCATTCTCACACCATTCATCGCGACAACGTAAACCTTTTTTGTTAATCTTTCATTCGACCTTCTTTCAACATGACCATACCACCTCATTTGATTTTCGCCTATTCTACGTACGACATTTTTTACAATATCGCACTGCTCATACATCCACATATTTCTCTTTCTGTCTCTCTTAGATACACCACAAAACTTCCTAAAAATTTCATTTCCACAGCAGTCACCCGCTTTTTATGCTTGGTTTGCGAAACCCAACATTCACTTCCATACATCAACGATAGCACAAGTACACCATTGTACACGCATAACCTTGCATCTTTAGAAATGTTAAATTTGTTTGCAAACATTCCTAAAGCCCCTAAAATCTAACAACTAGCAGACACTCTTCTCTCAATCTCGCTATCATATTTTCCATCGCTAGAGAATAAACAACCTAAATAAACAAACTGTTTCATTATCTGTAGTCGATGTCCACTTACCACAATATTACACACTGTTCTGCATTCATTCTTTTCGAACACCATAACTTTTGATTTATCTACATTCAGTTCAAGATTTATATTTTTTCCCACTGCACTTAGGTATATTCTGTAGCATTCTACTCAGTTGGTCGTCTGATTCACCAAAAACCACGAGATCATCTGCATAAGCTAAAGCAGGAACAGTCATACCACCAACAGTTACACCATTGTCACTCCCGCCACATATTGCCTGGCGGAATAATACATCCATTTATATATTAAATGACCAGAGCGACATCACGCAAGATTATTTTACACCAATTTCAATATCAAACCATTCGCTCAATCTGCCATCAACTTTTACAGCAGCTTTATTACCTGCGTACAACACTATGGCATTTAACAAAGATCCATTCACGTCATATTCTTTCAAAATGCACCATAAACTCTCGCGTACTACACTATCATACGACTTTTTCAGATCGAGAAAGCCACAAAATATCTTTTTATTATAATCAAGTGACTTTTCAACAATCAATAACAAAGATAAAACAATTGATCTACACATCCTCTCCTAGGCAAAAAGCCACCTTGTATATCATGCAATTTCATTCGCGATATACATCTGACTTTCCCAATTACAATACTTCCATACAACTTGCCTACAGCACTTAACAAACTTATGGCTCTGTAGTTATTGTAATCACAGCACAGTTCCAATTGTTCGGAACTACGCCATTCTTCAGACAAAAGTTAAACATCTTTACCAACCAATCGAACAAACTTACACTTCCAAATCTTAACATTTCCACAGAAATACCATCTATACCAGCAGTTTTATCTCATTTCATTCTCAACAGTGACATACACATACATCTTCTTCACTAATAAGGCATTCATCAATTGTCGCTACATCTGACACTATACCTGACGCGCCATTGGATCCAGTTGATCCACCATATATATGTTATATAAATTTTGGATTCAAGACGAACTTTTTGCGAAAGAAAATTTTCTATCCTAATATCTTAGCAAAAAAAATTTTAGAAGATGTTATTGTCTTTTATTCACTAATTAGTTTATTTTCGAAATAATGAATAACGTATAATTGTTCTTAAGATAGACTAAAACTGAAAATAGTTTCAAGTAAAGTACTATTGCCGATTGAAAACTAATCAGCAGTTTTATATATAATAAAAATTTTAAATATTATATTTTATAATTTTAGAACTATCGGTTTGTGAGTCGTTACAAATAGACATCACTAGATTCAGAGATGCTAAAATAGATATTTCCGATAAAATATTGAATTTGACAAATTTCATGATTGCAATACTTACTTATACTTCGTTCGTATAAGAAAGTATAACGCAGCGGGGGAACTATAATATTATTGATATATCTGTAGAAATTGCATCTGTGATTTGTGATCATTATACATTTATGTTAGACTCTTAGACTATAGATATGTTCAAGCTCTGTGCTGTGGTAATCTTCTGTTGCAGAGACATTTCGTCTTATAAGAGAAGCAGGACCTAATCATAAGGGTAGCCACGTAATAACAAATAAAGAAGAGGGAAATAAAGAAAAAGAATTAAAATAATGTTATTGACTGAATCATTATTAGTTTGATGGTGAATCACTGTTGAAACGAATGCATAAGGTTTTTCAAAAAAGCAGTTTTTTTTTCAATTTTGTTGTAATCATGGTACTAGAATAAGAGAAAATTTGACTTCAGGATAGTACTACTATTTTTAAAATCTTAAAACCAAGAACGAAATGATATACTGCAGGTAAACAAAGTAAAATTACGTTTTAAAACCGATATCAAATAATATAATAACCGTTGTAGTTGATTAAATGTTTCACTGTAAAAAATTTGGATAAAATGAAAAATGCATTTAATTCAAAAACGGTTTAGTTCGTTATAGCAGTTCATAAAAAAGCATGCGACAGAAATGCAAGCGATGAAAGAGCAAGTGCAAGAGCAAGGTACAATAAAGCGAGATCAAAATAAGCAAGTGTGATAATGTAGTAAATGTAACTAATAGACAATCTTCAGTAGAGAGAAATTCTCCCAGTCATGCCATGTTATTGTATTCTCTCGAAGAATACAACAACCTGATAAAAAACATGTATAAATAAAACGTTTAAGCAAACCTGGAAATATATTTTTCATGCAAAATAAGCAACGTAAATAAAATCAAAGAAGTTGATAAAGAAGCCAAGGAAACATTTAATATTGGTAGATTATTATAAGGTTAAATATTTTATATATATATAAAATAACAAAAATAATTTCCAAGTGGCATGCATTTATATATGGAAATTAATTATTTTTATTTAAAAATATTAAAAAATCAAAATAATACCGATAATGAACTTTTTTATTTGCAAACCATATTTTAACATAAATGATGCAAATAGTGATTTTTGGGGAAATTTTTAAGTCGGAAAGTTAATGGTAATATTATTTGCTAAAATTATGTTTTAGTGACATTATTTGGACGCACATGATTTTTTATCATGCAAGCTCTTATGCCGCAAATGCTCTTTTGCCTAATTTGTTTTTTATTAGCACTTGCTCTTTTGTTGTTTATTCACTATTTTTCATTTGATACTCGTTCTGTTGCCACACTTGCCCACTTACGTTCGATATTTGCTATTTTGACACTTGTTACTGTATTAAATAATCCTCCAAAAATGTAATTACTAAACAGTTGCAGAGATTTCATCATTCTGACGGATATTTGTTAGTATATAACATAAATTAGTAATTACCCATAAGATACAGAAATACTTCCAAGATTGTAACCAACAGCTGTAAAATTTGAATACTGACCAAAGACAAGAGAAAAAAAATCCAGCAAATACAACTAGAGCACAATTTTAATGCTTTCGGAACGTTCAAAAGTCTAATTACCTTATATTCTAGTACTATGATTAAAACCACTACCTAAAAACTCTCGTACTCTATATCCACTATTTAAAATGCTACATAAATGTTTTGTGTATACAACAAGAAACCTAATTATTTATGTTTTATGTATGATGCTTAGACGCTCGAAGCTGCACGACATGCGATAAAGTGCTAGCCGAGCTCGAAAAAATTGATGACGACACCGACAGCTTTGGAGTAGACTTCGTGAAGATCAACGACAAAAGGTTGGCCAAACAGTATGGAATTAAGAATTTTCCTGCTCTTACCTACTTCCGGGACAAAGAACCCATCATCTATGAAGGTTAGTAAAATAAATATAAGTTGTGATAAAAATAGTTTTGTATAGTCTGTTACCTTCGGTCACCGCTGATCGTGTCTGGGGAATCGCAAACGCTCACACAAACATACATCACCAGTCACACAGCCAAATTTTCTAGCAGATCATTGCGAAAGACAATATGTTATATTCTATTCAACTTAACTTTACTCGTTTATCATTTTAGACAGTGGCAAACAATTTTGTGATGTTATAATTGGCGGATACTAGATAAACAATTGATTCATACTAATACACGAATACGCCAGTATATTTCATTACCATTATACGAATTGTTACTGACATAATTGGTTGTGGTTAATTGTAATACTAAGTTATATTACATAATAAACCATTTATGAATTTAAATATAATTTATAAATAAATACAATTAAAATAATAAGAGATAAAGATTAGAGATTTGAAATAATAATAATATTATTCTAAAACTTAAGTTCTGAGTTGAATTAGGAGTTTGATATATGTAAATGTATAAAATTAGTTCACGGAAGATTATAAATTATTCAAATAAAAATAAATATATCATCATGCTCATTCTTATAATTATTGTGGGTTATACAGTTGGTATTTTACATCCTATGACGAGCAATATATCTTATGCACCATAAGATTTCTATGGTACCTTGGTACGCTATATTCATATTTTTTCTATGAAGAAAAGAACTCATATACAGCATTATTTTGCATTAAAATTCTCAGTTGATAACGCACAAATTTACCTTAAGCGTTTTCCTTAAATATTTATTTAGTTCTGACATTTGTATCTAGTTTTTTTTTTTCAATACCCCTTCTATTTATCATTGTTGCCAATAGAGACGAGCACCAATGTCTCAAATAAATTTTTGGTCAACTTCGCACCTGTATCGTAAAATCGACATGCAAAACTCTAGCAAGATGTTACGTTTTTATTTGTACATACCATTTTACTTTCTTATTCGAAGTAATGGTATTGTAATTATGACTATTTTTGGAATAACGCCTTTCAGTGCGCGCGCGTATGTGTGTGTGTGTGTATGCGTGAGCGTGTGTGCGAGCGTGTATGTATGTATGTATGTATGTATGTATGTATGTATGTATGTATGTATGTATGTGTATGTATGTATGTATGTATATGTATGTATACATGTATGTATGTATACATGTATGTATGTATGTATGTATGTATGTATGTATGTATGTATGTATGTATGTATGTATGTATGTATGTATGTATGTATGTATGTATGTATGTATGTATGTATGTATGTATGTATGTATGTATGTATGTATGTATGTATGTATGTGTGTGTGTGTGTATGTATGTATGTATGTATGTATGTTTGTATGTATGTATGTATGTATGTATGTATTTATGTATGTATGTATGTATGTATGTATGTATGTATGTACGAGGGTGGTCTGAAAAGTTTCCGACCTCAACATGAAGATAGCAGCACTCGTAAATAAAAGCTAGGGAATTTCGTTGTTCATTTGTTGACAGTTACTTATCAAAGTTTCAGCCATTTTGGACGCGCAGTTGCTATGTAACAGTCGCTTGAGTGAGTTGATGTGAGTGTTTTTATGGAAATGGACAAAATCGAGTATCGAGCTGTCATCAAATATTTGTTTTTGAAAGGCAATACGCCTACGCAAATCAAAGATGAGTTGGATTCTGTGTATGGGGACTCTGTACCATCATTTACCACAGTGAAATTTTGGGCAGCTGAATTTAAACGTGGCCGTAAGAGCTTGGGAGACGATGAACTTTCGGGACGTCCAAAAACTGCAACTACCGACGAAAACATCGCCAAAGTTCACGAAATGGTGCTAGACGACCGCCGAATTAAAGTGAGAGAGGTAGCAGAGGTTATGAACATGTCAAAAGAACGTGTTTGTCACATATTAAATCAACATTTAGACATGAGAAAGCTGTCCGCGCGTTGGGTGCCGCGTTTGCTCACGTTAGACCAAAAACGTGTCTCACACCTCAGCGGTTGCCATGGCGAAAATCCACGAATTACGGTTTGAACTGCTTGACCATCCGCCTTACTCACCAGATCTAGCCCCAAGCGACTTCTTTTGTTCCCCTCATCTAAAAATTGCGTTCGGAGGACAGAGATTTTCGTCAAATGAAGAGGCAATCACCTTCGTGAAACAATTATTTTGCAGAGAAAAACGCCGAGTACTATTGGACGGGTTACAGAGATAGGAGCATCGCTGGGAGAAGTGTGTAGAGTTACAAGGAGACTATGTTGAAAAATAAAAAAATAAAATCTGAAAAAATGTCTTGTATCTTTGTTAGGTCGGAAACTTTTCAGCCCACCCACGTATATATATATATATATATATATATATATATATATATATATATATATATATATATATGTGTATATATAAATATATATATATATATATATATATATATATATATATATATAAATATATATATATGTATATATATATATATATATATATATATATATATTATATATATATATATATATATATATATATATATACACACATTTTTAAGAGGTATTTGTAGTGTATCAAAGAGAGACAAAAAGAGAAATACGAGGGTGTCTGAGCAGTGCGATATTGTAAATAATGTCGTGCATAGAAAAGGTGAGAGTCAAATGAAGTGGTATGGTCATGTTGAAAGAATGTCGAATGAAAGATTGACAAAAAAGATTTACGTGGGCGAGATGAATGGTGTGAGAATACGGGGTTGTCCTCAGAATAAGTGGATAAATATGATTGAGAATGAGTTACGCAAAGAAAAGTTGTGAGCAAGCGGAATAAAAGAGCATGTATGAAGAATTTAATGAACTTGAATGAAGCAAAAGAAGTCTGTAACAATAGAGTTGAATAGCAAAAGGTTGTGAAGATGAAAATGGATGTGACGGGTTTTCTGCACCCTATTTGATGGAAATAGGCATGAAGTTATGTAACATATATAAACAATATATTAATTTTAAGAACATAACTGATATACTTATGCAGCATAAGAGATAAAAGCTTGTTTTCATAGTTGCTCAACTTCTGCCACCAAGAAGTCTAACATTTAATATGCACCCGTATACACAATACTTTATTATATTTGTTGTTGCGAATTAGTGTCGGGAGTGAGATTGGTGGTTGAATTAAAAAAACCGTTGATGTTGGTGGTAAGAGAGTTTATTCTCGACTTCTCGTACAAGGTAGATGGCAAGGGAAACATCCCTTCCATCTCCACATTTAAGAAAGTTGGCTGGGAGGGACAAAGCTGCCCCTTACCACCACCAAGTGAGCTACAAACAGATATAACATATACATAAATATTAAACAATATTTTAATATTTATATATATATATATATATATATATATATATATTTTATAATAATCGATTAACATAATTCTCGTAGTACCCGTAGGTAAAAGTCCAGTGTGAAACGCTGCTGTTAAAAGTTTGTTTATTTTAACAGGATGATAAGAACTGGATGTCGTACAGCTGGTTTTAAATAATGTTAAATCTCCAACAAGTCATTTAACTAAAATTAGCATACATTTCTAACGTGTTTCTATTTTTAAATATATGAACAGTTGAGCGAAAGACAAGTTGTGAGCAAGCGGAAAACAGATCATGTAGTAACGATGAAAGATTGGACGAATATAAATAAAGCGGATGAGATGTGTAAAGATGAATATACCTTAAAAGATTAATTTAAAAGGGTGTCGGTCGCGTTATGCATGTATTTCATATAAAGAGTGAATCGAAGAAAATAAAGTGGACTGTGCGCAGTGTAGGTAGATGGGATCCGTGAATTTTGCTTATTTTATGTTAAAATCTACTTTTCTTGATTAAGGAAAACGAAAACTCGTTAGTAAAAAATACATCTTTATCTTCATAGTGTGAAGAATAAGACGTATTTTTTACTAACTAGTTTTCGCTTTCCTAAATTTATACTTCTTCACAATGAAATTTATCAACGAATTACTTTTCTTTCACCTAATCTATCGACCTCCAATAGTCAAAAATTACTTTAAACTACATTTAGAAGTTTGGCGCTCAACTGCAATAAGAATAAGTATAATTAATTCAAAAATCCAAAAAAATTCATATATTAAATATATACCTATTCTATCTATTCTTTTTCCTGTAAATAACATAATGCACTTATATTTTACATATATCAAATTGGAAATTTCTTTCTCTGCACTTAAATAACTTGGAAACCTGAAGCGCTAAAAATATGAACACCGACATTTAATGTGGAATATTTATAAACTATTAATTTTCCTCCTTTAAGAGTATAGAATGGAGAAAAAATCTCTAGGAAGAAAGGAGCAAGTGTAAACAAATGGAAAACTGTCATTTAACACCAACCCCACTAAAAAGGATTAAAAAAAACAACGGCTATGTATTGGCCCTAAACTTTCTTTTACGTAGTCAGTATATTTTGATTTGATAGTATATATATTAAAATATAAAATGTTTAAATTTAAAAGAAAATATGTTCATTCATTATGTCCAGTAAAATTGTAATGTTAGATTATTGTCAGATTTCTAAAAAAACATATGTATTTTAATATAAAAAAAATATAATTATTCATTACACATAATTACCAAAAATTATTATAGCTGGACATTTTATAGTTTTCAAATGAACTTTAAACCTTACAAAATATTTTCATATAATATTTTAAATTATTTACTAACCTTGGTAACGCTTTTTCACTAAACTTATTTGTGACACTGACAATAAATGTTAAATGTCAAAATATTTGAATATTAAAAACAATTGACATGCATAGTAGATGCGATTTATTATATATAATTTCACATACCTACGTAACTATGGCAATATCAATAAGATAAGATTTTGTAACTGGTACACTTTTTGAAGAAATGTTTCAAACAAAAGTTGTGCAGAATACTAATATCTTTCAATTTTATTCTAACTATTTTTACTTTCTTTTACGAAGTAATAAGTAAGTATTGTTACTGCAAGTATAGCCGTTTCGGAAATATTGCAGAAATTGCAAAAAAAGTTTTAAGTAAACATGCACTTCCGGTTTGAATATGCTTTTCAAAAATAAGAGGTTTTCGTCCCAGGCATATACAAATCTTAAGTTAAAAGTTTCATAATTTTATCTTCAACAGTGTAGCCTGTAGAGCGCTCACAGCACACACACACACACAGACGTCATTTCAAAAATAGTCAGACTCGATTCAGGGAAGGTCAAAAGATGTTTTTCCGTTAAAATTTCGAGAATTTTTTTTTCCATGATTACAATACTTACTTATTACTTCGTAAAAGAAAGTAAAAAGTTCGAAATTTTAACAAAAATACACCTTTTGACCTTCCCTGAATCGAGTTTGACTATTTTTGGAATGACGTCTGTGTGTGTGTGTGTGCGCTCTACAGCCTACACTTATGTTATTTATTATTATGAAACTTTAAACTTAAGATTTGTATATGCCAGGGGTGAAAACCTCTTATTTTTGAAAAGCGTATTCAAACCGGAAGTGCATGTTTACTTGAGACTTTTTTTCATTTCTGCAATATCTTCGAAACGGCTATACTTGCAGTAAAAATAGTTAGAATAAAATTGAAAGATATTAGTATTCTGCACAACTTTTGTTTGAAACATTTCTTCAAAAAGTGTACCAGTTACAAGTTCTTATCTTGTGATATTGCCATAGTTACGTAGGTATGAGAAAAAATATATATAATAAATCGCATCTACTATGCATGTCAATTGTTTTAAATATTCAAATATTTTGATATTTAACATTTATTGTCAGGTCACAAATAAGTTTAATGAAAAACCGTAACAAAAGTTAGTAAATAATTTGAAATATATATGAAAATATTTGTTAGGTTTCAAGTTCATTTGAAAACTAAAAAATGTCCAGCCACAATAATTTTGGGAATAATGTGTAATGAATAATTATATTTTCTTTATATTAAAATACATATGTTTTTTTTAGAAATCTGGCAATAATCAAACTTTACAATTTTTACTGGACCTAATAAATTAAAACATTTTCTTTTAATTGTAATCATTTTATGTTTTAATTATATACTATCAAATTAAAATATACTGACTACGTAAATGAAAGTTTAGGGCCAACACATGGCCGATGTTTTACTTCTTTTACGAAGTAATAAGTAAGCATTGTAATCACGGAAAAAAAAAACTCGAAATTTTAACGGAAATACATCTTTTTGACCTTCCCAGAATCGAGTCATTTTTGGAATGACGTCTGTGTGTGTGTGTGTGTGTGTCTGTGTGTGTGGCGCTCTACAGGCTACACTGTTGAAGATAAAATTATGTAACTTTAAACTTAAGATTTGTATATGCTTAGGAAGAAAACCTCTTATTTTTGAAAAGCATATTCAAACGAAAGTGCATATTACTTGAGACACTTTTTGCATATCTTCGAAACGGCTGCACTACAGTAAAATAGTTATAATTAAAGTTAAAGGTATTAATGATTCTGAACAACTTTTGTTTGAAACATTTCTTCAAAAAGTGTACCAGTTACGAGAAAATTGCTATTATCCTATTATATGCCATAGTTACATAGGTATGGAAAATTATATATAATAAATCGCATCTACTATTCATGTCAACTGTTTTAAATATTCAAATATTTGACATTTAACATTATTGTCACAAATAAGTTTAGTGAAAATAGCGTTACAAAGGTTAGTAAATAATTTAAAATATATTATGAACATATTTTGTAAGGTTTAAAGTTTATTTGAAGACTAAAAAATGTCGGGCCATCATAATTTTTAATAATTTTTCATTATGCTACTATAGAATCGAATATTTTAAATCTAAAATAAATATGTTTTTTTTAGAAATTTTAAAATAAACTAACTTTATAATTTTATTGGTGAAAATATTTTCTTGGAATTTAAACATTTTATATTTTAATTTATATACTATCAAATCAAAATATACTGACTACGTAAAAGAAAGTTTAGGGCCAATACATGGCCGAAGTTTTTTTTCGTGATTACAATACTTACTTATTACTTCGTAAAAGAAAGTAAAAAGTATTATCATTTTATAAAATTTTGTTTACCAAACATTAAAACTCAATATTATTTGAAATAAAAATGTAATATTACAATTTCACGCAAAAACGAAAAATAATTAAAAACAAACTAATTATGGGGCATAAAAGTTCCAGTTTATATTTTTTGATAATAAATAATATAAAACATATATTTTGAGGTTTCTTTTTAGCACTACCAAATTTTCAAAATTCATAATGCTTAATGCATATCATTTCGCTGACGGCAGTAACCATGTATTAAACCTTAAAATAATTAGTTTCGTCTCTGCACTCCCACAGATATCAAATTTACATCAGTATTAACTAAAATATCCGTTAAATAGCCAATGAAAGTTCTTGCATACTACTTTTAACAGGACTTAAGTATTGCATAATATATATTTTAGTATATTTCGAATTATTTTAGTACTTTTCATGAAACTGAAGTACATATTATGGTACTCAAGTACTTATTAGAAGAACTTTAAATTAAATTTTGTATTTAAAAACGAAGTATAAGTATTAAATTTAAATAGCGAAAAATTACTTAAATATAAAATTATTAAATATTTTCTAGCTCTGTACGCATAATATAATTGAATGCCTGAAGGCGTTGTGGTAGCGTCAAATAACAACTATAGCTACTAAACTAAACCTAGTGATAATAATAAATAATATGGTTCTGTTGCATCACTGTAAGCTATAATTAAACTTTGTTTAAAATTTAACAAAATCGAATCGTTATTTTAGGTTGTATGGCGTTATAACATTGCTGGCAAATAAACGATTCGATATTGTCTATTATTATCTGAAGATTAATTTTAACTAATAGTTGTGCAACTGGGCATTGGTGAGATTTTGTTTATTAATGCTCAAATATTTTTTGACATGCTACAGGTTATTATTTTATTTATATAGATTTCAAATTGTAAATATTTGTTATTTACCAAATGACAATGTCTTGTAAAATAAGAATAAAAATAAGTTTACATTTCATTATAAGGCTATTTTTAATGTTGGACGTTTTGGTCACCACGGGTGGCATATATTTAGGAAACATATTATTAATATGAATACCATGAAAACATATAATGTTATAGAATATGTATCTGCCGCTAAAACAACTTTCACAAATTAACCAAGAATATAGTTGTAAAATACAACTGGATTACTAAACTATAAAATCGATTACTGTATTATTTGTTTGATTCTAATAAACAACAATTTAAAATCTTGTGTAGAATTATAAATTTAACTTTAATCTAATTGTGAGTGAATCATATATTTGTTTTTGCCAATTGCTTGACATGAGAAGAGAAAGTATTTCTTATAAAAGTGCAACAAAATAAATTCTCTTAAAGCTAAACGTTTTCATTTGGCTTAACTGGACACGATCCAAAGCCCGTAATATTTGTGTATGCGTTTATGTGTTGGATTCCTCATAAACTATATAGCGTGTGGGCGTCGACCCAGCTTACTACACAGAATGCGAAAATAGTTCTGTTGGATTGAAAATAATATGTTGCTACCAAATTCTTGCTTATTGTTTTATATTACGACAAAATTCTATTAAAAAATGCCAGGATGTTTCTATTATTTTATATCGGAGAATATAAGAATTACCGGGGTACTGAAAGTGTATTTTTAATACGTTTCACTGCAGATATTTTCATACTTGTTGCTCAGCATTACTGATTGCTCATAGTAGTAATTCGTATTTTATTTGAATGGACCCATTCATTTGCCAAGTTTAATTAAATAAAAGTGGATATATATATATATATATATATATATATATATATATAAATAAATGTTAATAACGCCCAATTGCATTAATAAATAATGAGTATAGCTGACAATAAATTCATAATAAATAAATCATTTTTCTTTTTATCTACAAAATTGTATACGACTATGGATTAGACTTATAGTGAAATTCTGAGTACCTACGTCTATAATATTTTCAGGAAAATTTGAAGGAATTGCAATTCTGCAAGTAAATAGTATTGATTGTATAAATCAAAAATTATTTTCTAAATATTTTGTAAGCTAGGGAGATAGATATTTAATTTGCTATTCAAGTAAAGTAGTTTAGACCCTTACACATGTTACAAATTATCCTTACAGGATAACAAATTTGTTAAGGCTTGCATCATTAGCCTTGATTTTTTCATTTACGCGAAAATTAATATAAGAAATAGACTCGTATTTTTGAGATGTATTTGCGGTGTTCCGAGCAGAGATAAAAAGATGAAATGTGCAACTTTGATAAAACTGTTGTGCGTAGAGTGGACGATTGGTCAAATGAGATGTCATGTTAAATATAAAATTGTCTAAAAATATGTATATGGGCGATGCAAATGAATTAATTAAATAGATGAATATGTTTTATAAGAGTGTAGCGAACAAGCAGAATAAAGGAGCATGCATGAAAAGTGTGTTCAATATAAATGAAAATTTATAAAGATTAAAATTGATGGTGAATGTTAATAAGAAAGAGAATGCATGCGAAGAATAGTCTGCCACATGGCGTAAATATTTGAAAATATTGTGCTATAAATCTATATAAAATTTAGTAATAAAATCAATTGTCTTGCACATTTGTTGTAAATTGATTATTTGAAGAATGATTTTCTTAAATTTATTGTATCTTCATCTTCAGATGTTTTACTGTATGCAATATAAATTGTCCATATAATATGTATTTAGTTAGTTATACATTATTAACAAAATATTTATTTATTTCATAATTAAAATATCTAATATTTTATGAAAAACAGAAGATTGCAAATATTAATTCTCAATATATACGATGGTGGTCTGAAAAGTTTCCGACTTAAGAAAGATACAAGACATTTTTTCAGAATTTTATTTTTTATTTTTCAACATAGTCTCCTTGTAACTCTACACACTTCTCCCAGCGATGCTCCCATCTCTGTAACCCGTCCAAATAGTACTTGGCGTTTTTCTCTGCAAAATAATTGTTCACGAAGGTGATTGCCTCTTCATTTGACGAAAATCTCTGTCCTCCGAGCGCAATTTTTAGATGAGGGAACAAAAAGAAGTCGCTTGGGGCTAGATCTGGTGAGTAAGGCGGATGGTCAAGCAGTTCACACCGTAATTCGTGGATTTTCGCCATGGCAACAGAGCGTTGAAAATCTTCATTCGAACACGTTTTTGGTCTAACGTGAGCAAACGCGGCACCCAACGCGCGGACAGCTTTCTCATGTCTAAATGTTGATTTAATATGTGACAAACACGTTCTTTTGACATGTTCATAACCTCTGCTATCTCTCTCACTTTAATTCGGCGGTCGTCTAGCACCATTTCGTGAACTTTGGCGATGTTTTCGTCGGTAGTTGCAGTTTTTGGAAGTCCCAAACGTTCATCGTCTCCCAAGCTCTTACGGCCACGTTTAAATTCAGCTGCCCAAAATTTCACTGTGGTAAATGATGGTGCAGAGTCCCCATACACAGAATCCAACTCATCTTTGATTTGCGTAGGCGTATTGCCTTTCAAAAACAATTATTTGATAACAGATCGATACTCAATTATGTCCATTTTCATAAAAACACTCACATCAACTCACTCAAACGACTGTTACATAACAACTGCGCGTCCAAAATGGCTGAAACTTTGGTGAGTAACTGTCAACAGATGAACAACGAAATTCCCTAGCTTTTATTTACGAGTGCTGCTATCTTCATGTTGAGGTCGTAAACTTTTCAGACCACCCTCGTATATGCATGATGGCTATTTAGTAATTTAAAATTTGTTTGTAATGCCAAACTAAGACCTGAGGGATTGTTCTTTATTTTATCAACGATAGCAACTCGTGATGGTGATATATTTGATGACGTATAATATTCATTTACTGACAGATGCCAAAATAGCAACGTACTATATGAATCGCAGCACTGAAATCGCAGTAATAAAACCTCATTCGCAAAACGTGACGTCATATATTTCTATAAAGGTGTCGTTTGATGTCATAAACATTTATCACGATTTCCAAGACAAATCACAGTACAATAAATACAGAATAGACCCTCAGTAGCACTTTAATATTCTTATTTACAAAATATAGTAAAAAAATTTATTAGTCCCTAAATCACCTAGAATTTTGGAAGCATCACCTATTCTACCCTAAAGAATAAATAGTTTGGTTGGCACTATTTTATAAATAAAAACATTTAATTTGTCGAAAATATGGTTTTTGAGCCATTATGTTAAACATTTTTTTCGTAAATTAGAAATAATTAATACTATTCAAAAATTATATAGGGTAGTTTTATGTTACTGAAAAATAAAATATGCTACTAAATTCCGTCAGTTCAACTCTAATTTTAACAAATTTAATACACAATGGATATATATTTATATTATTCCTTTCACCGCTGCTGTGTAGCTTAACACCATGTATGTATTCTATGTCAAAATAGAAATACAATACAAATTTTGTAGCCGCTAGTAGAACATGATGGAGTTGGTATATTTATAGTTTCCAAAGTGGTTTATGAATTTAGATATTAAAGAGATTTGTCATTTATCCAATAGATTATACTGTAAAACATCTACAGCACCCAGTACTGGACTTTCTTATACATTTAGATAGGAAGGATAATATAATTCATTTTTTTATAAAACTATATAATTTCTTATTATATACTAGCAATTATTATTACCAGAAGCTTGTTAGTTTTCAAATAAATTAATACCATACAGAATGTATTCGTCAAAAATACAATATTTTGAATATATCACTAACCTATATTTTTTAAATGAATTGGATAGACGGATATTTACTGGTAGTATACAAGATGTCCATGTAAAATTATTATGATTTATTTGAAGGTGATAAATAAAAGCCCTTGTTCATACAGTAATGGTGCGATTCTGAGCAAGTTTATAGAATCATAATGAGGATCTATAAAATTTTGAAAGGGTTTGAAATATTTTAATTTAATTGCAAATCAAACATTTGTGGAATCTATAAAATATATCGAACATCATTCTTGTTTTTAGCAATGAATTATGTATTCATTGTATTCATTATGGAACTACAGGTTTTAATTTTTTTTACAAATTCTGCTTACGAAGTTGTAGATTTGCTCAGAATTGCAGCATTAGTTTCGCTTCTATTAATTGTTCGAATGGAGCTTTGTAATTTTAAACATGTGTTAAAACGTTGTTAAAGTTACGTAATTCAGGGTATTTAACTAAATCCCTAAAATATTCATAAATTTTTAGGAGATCTTATGGACGAGGAGAATGTTCTCGACTTTTTAACAAGTTTGGAATCCATGGATCGTCCCGACAGAATCGAAGAAGTCAACGCAAGAATCCTGGGAAAAATTGTAGAAGACAGCGATTATGTAGCAGTTTTATTCTGTAAGTAATGTATAATTTATTTCCCAAAAACTAAATTTTATTAAAATATTTAACAAAATTATTTGAAATGATATATTGGTGTGACTAAATCTGTATATATTATACGTGTGCTTCATGTGTATTGTACATACTACTATATATACGATATTATATAAAACAACATTACATATTTTACATAATAAATCAATCAAATAAATACTTGCTATCTTTAAACATGTACATAGCAATACACTAGTATTAGACAGATGAGGCAACAATAATGTGTATAATTTAGACAGTGACTTCTAGCAATACATTACAGCAAGCTCAGTGTGACTTATTTTTAAATGAATAGGTCCTGATGCTGCCACATGTTCAAAAGGAGGATCCAGTAAGTAGTTACACGCCTAATGTGTGAGCAACTATGCAAAACTATGCTTATTTGCTGGTTGCGTACACTATACAGATGTTCAACTAAACAATGACGATTATCTTGCATAAAAACATTGCGAAACAGTTAAATGTTTTGAGAGATATCCTTTGTAGTTTATGCTTTAGGAACACTAGTGATCTTGTCCTAATTCTCGAGAATAAACTATTAAGATATAAAACATTTCTTGACAATTCATTTTATAACACTTTAATAAATTCTTTTATCTTATTCAAAATCATTGCAAAACAATTAAAATAAAGATTCTATATAGTTACGCTTTAAGAATAGTAATCTTGACCTATTTTACGAAAAATAATTATAAACATTTATGAAAAATACTTTAATATGTAAAAAAAAATTTGAGCATCTGTGGATAGCATGAGCATGACTAAACTTTATAAAACAGACAATTCTCGGTTTTACGTCGACAAATTTAAAAAAATATCACCATGGCCTTTGAGCGTAATATACTTCGTTATCCGGAAATATATTTTTGTTAAATTAACATGTATACTTTTTTTTAAAAATTATTCGTTTAAGAAATAAAAATTAAGCGTTGTAGATAATATATATTTTTTTATATATATATATATATATATATATATATATATATATATATATAATATATATGTATATATGTATATATATGTATATATATATATATATATATATATATATATATATATATATATATATATATATATATATATATATATATATACTCGTAAATCTCGATCGATCTGTCCACTGCAGTAAAATAAATTTCTTGTTCTTGTTATTATCGAGAGTACAAGAAAAAAATATTCTCACTGTTTTTAAACTGTAAACTTTAAATTTATTTTATGTATTGTTAAAAAATAAACTATTGATAAATAACGGTTACTAATTAGTTAAAAAACTATTTATCTGTTGATTTTATTTGGTTTTTAAATGAATCTTTAAATCATTTATTGATTTTTTATTAACCTTCGGATATTAATTTCATGATTATCCGAAAATTAACTGATTAACGAATGAGTTAATTTTCAATTAATAATGATTACTTGAATTATAAATATATTTCCAATGGTTAAATAACAGATGGTGTCCCGGTTAGCTGTAAATTTACCAAATACTTTATGCTATGAAAAAAATTAGGTTTGCTTTCTACGTAAATATTACGCTCCGTAATGCCATAGAATAACAAATAAATAAATGGTGAATACTGTATTTTAAATATGATAAAAACATAAATCGAAGCGGCGTACGTCTGAGACTTTCTATAAAGGCAAAACTTCGCGCTCTTAACGTGTGATATTTTCTTGCAGCTGGCTATAATGAAGTAGTAAGTAGTAGTTAGTTATGTATATAATAAAAATGCATCAGATAATAACACTATACGTAATTATATTATACTCATAAACTTTTACGCTATATTGGAAACAGTAGTAGCATAGCATAACACATTATCGTATCATTAATTTCATTTCTGTATTTGTTTAGTTTAGTCATTGTAGTTAATCGCTTCAAATATCAGCAAAACATATGATCGACAGTATTTAGTTTATACTCATACAAATGGTCGACTGTATGAATACGTAGTAGCATATTTCACTATCGTCAATCACATCATTTTTCCAAATATATATTGACCGCGTTCACCGCATTCAACTGTTGAGTTATTGAAATATCAATGATTCGCTCATGTAATGAGTATGCATACTCACTGGCGCAAAAGTCAAAATTACTTATTTATACTCACCTAGATGCGTTAATCATTGCTAGGTTCACATTACTATACTAACTATTACTTAGTTGAATTACTAACTATGCAACTCAACGGCTAAATATTGTCATTATCTGTAGTTTTCTCGCTTAGAGTAGTAGGAATAGATCTTTTTTTGTATTTAGTAGTTCGAGATATGTCTGCTGTTTTCAAATGTTTTTCATATTTCGATTGTCGAATCACATCTTTAAGAAATCGTCAAAATCGGCCACGTCGTACAATTGGTTTTTATTTGAGCGCAGACTTGGGATATACGTCGCGGTTATTTTTACTCGATATTAGACATCCACAGACCACGGTGAGCTGGTTACACGGCCCGCGTGTTTCCATTGCCAAATTATTTGGATGTCTTCATTATTTAATTAATGCCCATGTAATTAATATGATTTTGTCTGCCATGGCCAATATTATTTATGACGTTTTTCTTTTTTAGTATTTAAAGATGTTTATGATGTTAAGACAATTTTTGCCTTTTAAAATTAGAACTATTTATCAACATGCTACATGGTTATTTCTTACCCTAAGACAACATTGTTATTATTTATATTTAATTGGTGTTGCTATTGGTGTATATTATTATTTGTTTGTATATAAAGATTTCATAAATATGTGAAAAAACTTAATTTGGAATATAAACATTAACAATATTTATATTATCAAAATTGATTGTTGTAAACCTTTTAGAAATAAGGGTTCTTAGATATAATTTCAGTTTAGATTTCCTTAAACGTCATGTGTTCATAGCAAATAATCCGTGACTTATTGAATGCTTTTACAAATCAATACTTTTACTCTCAGTTAGGTCATCAGGATCATATAGAGTTTTTAAGAGTAAATAGTCAGTAAATATATAATTTAATTGCTTATATACGTTATCTTTTATTAGATTAGATTAATTAGATAATTGTTAGGAGACGATGTTGGGCTCGGATGCGATAAAAATATTACATTCAAATAAATGATATTTGGCAGAAATAACAAACTTTTAAATTTTAACTAGAGAATATTTTTATTTGGCATAGAAAAATACATTTGAAATTAAGCAGACAAAACTCAAGCTTCATTATTTAAAAAAAAAAAAACGCTCAGGTTTTACACTCACGTAAACGACATGGATAACACAATATTGTGGACGATTTGCTTTATGTGGATTTTAATTTTGCTGGATAACAGATAAACCAGAATGTAAGAAGTGCTCCAAAGTTCTCATGGAGTTGGAGAACATTGACGATGAAGCGGACGAGTTGGGCATAGGCTTCGTGAAGATCAACGACGAAGCACTCGCTGAAGAATACAACTTGGGCAGCCTTCCAAAACTAGTTTATTATCGCCATGAAATTCCCATCATATACGAGAGTAAGTGCAGTTCTAATTCCCTGCCATAGTTTCAATTCGAAAATATTTTATAATATTACTTTTACTGTCAAAATTTCTTTTGAATTTTTTATTGGATAAGTTAACATTTAGAAAACTTTAGCTTAGAGCATCAATTATCTCCAAAATCTAACGATTCACTTTGCCTATATAATAATTACCAATTTTCATTTCAAATTTATTTCTGATAGGATTAAAAATAATGTGAATATATTATGTTTACATTTCTTGGGCTGAGAATAAAAAAAAGAACAACTGCTAATGTACTTATTTCGAGATATCGTAAACTTATTTCTACATCAGCTCGTTGCTTTGGTAAAGAAAATCTGTTTAGCATTTCTACTACATATTACAAACAAAGCACTTGTTGATACAAGAAATGATTTTCGTTTCATAGTTAATTTTATTCATTTCGGTGTTCATTTTATATATAGTTATACAAGTGAACATATCTCTCAGCAGTAGCAGAATACCATATCATAATTTTTCTATTTCAATATCCCACAATTGCTTTGCCAATTTTTCACGGACGAATTTAAGATAAGAGAAAGAATTTGCACTTAAATATAAATCCACTTGTACTATTTTCTGAGACCCTAAATTTAAAAGTTAAACAAGGAATTGAAATGCCTGTAATGGTTGGTAAAAATAAACGTGTTGATAGTTAAAACACTTTACGAATTGGGACAATGTGCGTTCAAATAGCAACTTGATCCATTTGTGATCGATTTAAATGTCAGTTAGTAGTGTATTTCGAAACACATGTTGTCACTTCTGTTTGATTGAATAAATGCCAACTGGTTTTTTCGTTTGTGTGTCTGTTCATATAGATGAATTAACACGCGAGGAAGATGTTCTGGAATGGCTTGTCCACAACAAATCTACAGGAGATGAGGACGATGTCATCGAAGATGTCACAGCCAAGACTCTCGACACTTTAATAGAAAGTGTAGACAATTTAGTTGTACTCTTCTGTAAGTAATATTATCGGCGCGTTTGCTTTATTGTGTTATACCTATACTAACTTTGATAAATCACTAATGCGGTTAGTTGCCAAAGCCAAGTTAATTTCGTCTCGGCTACAGCTCAACTATTTAATTTGGGTTGTGTCAGAATGTAAAAACAGTCAAACCAAAAGTATTCATTTTTACCAGAACATTCTATTTTTCTATAGAAAGTGTAGAAACACTAAATTTGGTAAATTGGCAACAATTAATGAACGTGCAGGATCCATACTATTTATTAACATGTCCTATTGAAAACAACAATGTAAAATTAACTCAGTCAGAATGAAATATGAGTTAAGTTAATATTTTATCTCAAAGCAATCCCACTCAGATATCTCATAATCACCCACTAATATAAAGGCTTTCTTACCTAAAATTCATCACCTTGTCTACAATAATATTAACACAGTATCATCGTGAAGCCAGAAAAACATTAAAATTCTTAAAACAAAACATGCGTATAACACTCAAAACCTTGATATGACTACTGTCATTCCTTTTAATCTGATTGAACTGTTCCATTGTGTAGCTAGTAAATATCTCATTTACACATTTACTCATCTTTCGTTTTACATATTTAATTTTCCATTTAAAATCATACAAAAAATGCCTGTGCACTATTGTATACGGATCCCTATAATTCATCTAGACAAAAAATTTAAATATTTTAATTTTCATACTTATTAGATTAACTAAGAAATTAGTTCATTCAATTCAGTTGTGATTACATTGAATACAAATTATTACTTGTATGCTAAAATAAAATCATTATTGATGCTGGGCGAGAAGGAATTATTGCTAAATATAAATGAAAGACTAAACTAACCCATTATGTATGTACTAGTCATATAGAATTCATATGAATACATATAAGTTTTACCATAAATGTAGAATTATTAAAACTTGTAAGCGTTCCTATAGTATTCAAATCTTTACAACTTACATTCTTATTCAAATTATGTTGTTTACTCTTAGTACGAGAGTAGAATAGGCCTTAATATGCCGATGTGCTTGGTACCATAATAACGCTTCACATTATTAAAAAAAAAAACATTTCCCTAAATTGAGCAATTTTACACTTACAAACAATAAAGCAATCTTAATTTGTTTGTATAAAATACTCAATATATAGAATCATTATACAAGACTTTATGCAAAATAATATATATGGAAAAACATTTTCATATAATCTCTTTTGCGAAATAACAAAAATAATGATAATTTTTGATTATGTAATATTATTAATTTTTAGACGATCATGGAAACGATGATTCAATGCAGGTCCTGGATGAACTCGAAAAAATTGATGACGATTGTGACAAACATGGAATACAGTTTGTTAAAATTGACGACGAACATGCCGCGGAAGCATACGGCATTGACTCACTGCCCGCAATTGTCTATTTTGAAAAGACAATTCCGAACGTATACGACGGTGACATTGATAACGAAGATGAAGTACTCGAATGGCTTGTCGAACAACTAGAAAAAGACGAAATAGAAGATGTCACTGATGAAATGCTTGATAAACTTATCAAGGAAGGGAAAACTGTAGCCGTGTTATTCTGTATGCTTCCTTGTTTTACCAAAACTTCTTTAATTAACTTGTGATTGATTTTCAGATGATAATAATGACAGAAAATCACAACGAGTGCTCAGTGAATTGGAAAATATTGACGATGAATGTGACAAATTAGGGGTTGCATTTGTTAAAATAGATAATGCTGATGAAGCTAGAGAATACGGCATTGAAAAATTTCCAACTCTTTTATATTTTGAAAAAGGTATTCCAACTGTTTTTGAAGGAAACTTGGAAGATGAAGATAAAGTGTTGAAATGGTTCGAACATCAAGTGCAAAGTGATGAAATTGAAGATATCACCGATGAAATGCTAGACCTTATTATTGAAAAAATGGAATATGTGGCCGTCCTTTTCTGTAATTATATGTGAATATTTCTTAATTTCGTGGCAGTTTATTTTTCGTTTGTGTGCAGATGACAAAGACCAAAAGAAGAGCCAAAAAGTATTAGCCGAATTGGAAAATATTGATGATGAATGTGATCAAAATAATATAGCATTTGTTAAAATTGATGATGATGAAGAAGCTAAAGAATACGGAATTGATTCGTTTCCAACAATGGTATTCTTTGAGAAAAAGATTCCACATATTTATGAAGGAGATCTACTGAAAGAAGACGAACTTCTTGGTTGGCTATTGCACCAGAAACGTCACGTTGAAATTCCAGAAATAACAGATGAGATGATGGATAAATTGATTGATGATGGACAATATCTTGCTGTACTTTTCTGTAAGTAAAGTAAATTTTATATTTTATTTTAAAACATTACGAAGATCAATGTATACATAAATAATACCATTTTCAATTTTTCTTGACATTTTATAAAACTTGTCTCTATGCTTTGCCGTATATATATATATATATATATATTATATATATATATATATATATATATATATATATATATATATATATATATATATATATATATATATATATATATATATATATATATATATATATATATATATATATATAAATATATATATATCTATATATATATATATATATATATATATATATATATATATATATATATATATATATATATATATATATATATATATATATATATATATATATATATATATATATATATATATATATATATATATATATATATATATATATATATATATATATATATATATATATATATATAATGATATGTAACTGTTGAGTAAATATTCATTTTTAAGGACCTATAGCGACATGTAGATAAACTAGCGATTGTGTATTATTGATTGATTCATAAAGCAAACCTTTTTCTGATCTAGACTTATATTTATAAAAATTATATCTTTCTGGATCGGAAGTAATGGGCTATCAGATTTAAGGTTATATTTTATATCCCATATATAAATTTTATAATATAGACATTTCATAACAAACTACAAATACAAAATTGTTCATTCTGTTCAAAGCTATAGAATTTACTGTTCCGATAGCAATATAAATAATAACACCAATTAACTGAAAATAAAATACAATAGCCGAGTTCTATTTTGATGTATACAGTATTTAGTTAAAATTGAAAGAACTAAAGTTCATTCGGCAAGCGTAAAGTTTGTTTAGAATACATACAATAAAATATATGCAAATAAGATCTTGTGTTTAGCCGTGGTATTTAATAAGACAGATTACTTATGGTTCATTAGTTATACTACTAACGGTTTCTTAATATATTTAAAGACATATTTACTTCAAATACCATATTTAGTTTTTTTTTTTGTAGAAATCAGTTTAGTATGTTTTAGTCAGTTTTAATGTGTCCAATATTATTTTTAAATTACGAACGATAAGATGTTTAACTATATTTTTAACTATTAGCTATCTTGCATCATTGCTTTATGTTTGTTTATTCTGTCTATTAGATGACAAAGAAGATAAACAAGACATTCGTGTGCTAAATGAACTAGAAAACATAGATGATGAATTAGAAAAAGAAGATATTGTTATGGTTCGCATTGATAACGAAGCCGAAGCGAAAGAATTTGGCATTGATCATCTACCAACTCTTATATACTTCGAGAACAAAATCCCAGCACTATATGAAGGAGATCTTATGAATGAAAATGAAGTCCTGGAATGGTTAATTGAGCAAAAAAATACAGCAACTATAGAGGAAGTTACCGATGAAATTCTTAGTGACTTAATTGAAGAGCATGAATATGTTGTAGTTTATTTCAGTATGTTTGCCGATAAAGTTTTTACTTATTTACGTTTTTAACTATTTATATTATAGGTGGAAAATGTGACGAAGGAGAAAAATGTGATGATATTTTGGAGGAACTTGAAAATATTGACGACGAGTTAGACGAAACTGGTATTATCTTTGTGACAACAGAAGATCTTACACTAGCCAAGAAACACAGTATAAAAGGGTTACCGAAACTAGTATTCTTTAGAAATAAAGAACCATTAGTCTATACTGGGGATATTGAAGATGAAGACGAAGTTTTATCTTGGTTAACTGACGAAGATACATTAGAAATTCCTGATCGTATTGAAGAAGTTAATGGTCGTATGTTGGAGAAAATACTGGAAGAGAATGACCATGTCGTTGTATTCTTCTGTAGGTCATTTAAAATAATAATTAACATAGTTGTAATATTTAAATTTATATGCTAGATAAAAGCGGTGACAAGAAATCACAAAAGATACTGCAAGAATTAGAAAACATTGATGATGAATGTGAAGAAAAAGATATTGACTTTGTGAAGATTTCTGACGATGATATCGACAAAGAATATGATTTATCATCAATGCCTGCACTGGCATTCTATCGTCATCGATTCCGTGATATATACAAGGGTGATATGATGCATGAAGAACAAATTTTAGAATGGGTTTTATCGTTACGTGAGTCAACTCCTGACCTCATTGAAATGGTTGATAGAAAAACTCTACAGGTGCTCATCAAAGACGTTGAACATTTGGCTGTATTTTTCTGTAAGTCTGTATTTATATTCTATAAACTAACCAACGTTTTATTCCATCAGAGTAACTAACAAATTTACACTTTGCACTCTGCTTATTTGAAAAATTGAAAAACCACTAAGTATATTGCTGGCATAGGGCAGGGGAACACAATTTTCGATCATATATTTTGTAAAACATCACATATTATCATTCTACTTGTGCACCTATATAAATATTTTTTGGCAGATTAATATTAGATATTCTTTCATTATTGACAACTAATACATTTCTTCTTCACGAACTTTTCGGAGTACAGCTTACTCTTCCTATCGTTCTTAATGGAATTACAGATATTTTATTTTCATAGCAAATAACTTTTGTTAATGCCTCATGTTTACTTTTTAACATTTCCTTCCATACATCAACGAAACGCACAATATGTTACACACATTTACTGTTTGCATCTTTCGATAATTCAATATTCAGAATCTTAAAATAATACCTATTACAGATGATGACAAATGTGAAACTTGTCCAAAAATTTTGGAAGAGTTAGAAACTATCGACGATGACACAGACAAAGAAGGTATTCAATTCGTCAAATCAAAAGACTCCAAGTTAGCGGCAGAAATTGGTGTTTATAGTGTTCCAGCACTTGTATATTATGAAATGGGTGTACCAATTATGTATGATGGTAAGGCGTGATTAATTTAACAAACAAAACACAGAAATTAGGTTCTAATTGCATTGATTAATACAAAAGTACGAATTAGTAACAAATACTCCATGTTATTTTATAGGCAATCTTAAGAACGAAGGCAAGGTTCTGGAATGGCTAGTTGAACAAAAAAGTAAGAATTTAATCATTTACCGTTTTCATGTTTATAAATATGTTCTATATTATTGAAGAGTCTCTCTTGTTTAATAGTCTTCTTTAAAGTGGTCGATATTTGTTGTGCTTGTGTGATATTTTCACAGTGTGCATGAATGTGTCGAATCTTCTCGTGGTGCGTGAGTGTTGTCACTGCATGTTTACTAATTCCTACAGGTAATGACGATGACGATAGTGATGAGGATGATGACGATGATGATGACGATGATGATGATGACGACGATGATGATGATGACGACGATGACGACGATGATGATGACGATGATGATGACGATGATGATGACGATGATGAAGATGATGATGATGATGATTCAGTAGAAGATAAAGCTAGAAGTATAAAAAACATCATATCAGGTAATTCGTAATGTGATTTAACAGTGCTCCACTATAATTGGATATGGTGATATATTTAAATTACAATCCACATCAATTTCCTTCAGTAAGAAACGCAACAATAAAAATGAAATTAAGCTTAGAAAAAAGTTTAGTTTAATTTTCTGATAAAAAGTTAAACAACGTCTTGCAGTTAATCTATCTAAAAGTCAAGTTTTGATTTATATAGAAAGTTAAGATTTAAACAAATATATTATACATTGTAAACCGATAATCATGATATAATAACTGAAAATCTTTAAATTAATCAAAAGACGCTTCGGAAAAATCTGATAATTTATACACATTATAGAACAATTCTTATAAAAATTAGTCGCACATATCTTTGGAAGCAAGCTTCAAGATTTTATCAGAAATAATAAACATAAGACCTTAACTTTTTTATGTAAATGACAGTCTACTCTTTTTATTTACGATTAGTTCCAAAACTGTCCGGTTTACCGGTTTAATTGAAACAAAAAAGAAGTAGTCATAAAGATTTTAGAAAATGGAAGACTAAAACGTGGTATTAGATGGATTGTTGCAGCCAAGATTGCATGTGCTTGTCGACAAGAATTACAAGATGGTTCGTATTTGCACTTCAAATACGATGAATAATTTATGATTGTTTAAAATGCATTGTTAATAATACTGTTAAATCACTTTACGAATGGTCGGTAGAAATGTCTGCGTGGTGCTCCAAGGAATACGCGTCACACAAATATTACAGGACATATATGTTGACAAAACCACACACAAACACAATTGTTTCTCCCTGTTATTCGTGTGCATGGCGAATAGTGCTCCCAAAATCCGAGTCTCACACTATCTGATCCGTCAGTGCATGACCGCACTTTTTAACCGTGATCGTCTGCAGCAAGAATCATAGTGTCAGATAGAATTTCATCTCTCACTGTTCATTTAATTATTATATCGGTTGATATGAATATATTAAGAGAACAAAGAGAATATTTCATTAAACTAACTACTCTTCTAAAATCGTTGATTTACTGGTACAATTTATTAAATGAATATGCAACAAAGATGAGTTGAACATAAAAACAATCAATGTGAACTCGTTGCATGTTGACTTAATGGTTTTTGCCTGTACACCAACGAAATATTTTGGTTAATATTTAAATTCGATATAAATTTTTACTACGCAAATTATTATTCTAAAACGCGTTCTTTGTCAAGTTCATATTTTATACATTGCGCTTCATCAGTCATAATACAAATGTCTGGTTTCTATTAAAAGGTCTATATTTGCCTTACTTTAAAAAAATTATATTTTGATTCGATTTTCATGTTTTAAGCTATGCAAGAATTGCGGTAATTATTTTTTTCGCAAGAAAGTGCAACTATATTTGCATAGTGTAGAACAGAAATTGTAGTAAAATTCGTTGCAATTTCTGTTTTACACTATGCAAGCCTTGCAGTAACTTCTTGTTTAGCCTAAAACAAGCTATATAGATATAAAATGCAACAAAACTATATTTTCATAATCGAACTATACAGCTTTGAGTGTAGTAAATATAAAGCCATATTTTTTTTATATATAACAATATTTTCCTTCAATTATAATCGCAACCTATATTTTTCAACACTTCTGTTGTAATTGTGTTATAAATAAAAAGCTTTTTGAACAACCATAAATAAAAAAAAACTATAAATTGCAATAGTTACCTACCTCATACTAAAAATAATGAAAACATTATTTTATGTTATTATTAAAGCTAAAAAAATTAGAAAGTATCCTTGAAACTAAATAATTGCATTTATCAATCTGTTTTAGTTAAATTGCTTAAGTGTTAAAAAATATAGTTTTATCATAATTGCAGAAAAATTGAGTGCTACAATAAATACGTAAATATGGCTTTAATTTTCAAACAATCATGGTTCGAATATCGAATTATAAAATATTGTATTTTATACGCAAAACTTGCAAAAGTTACCGAGTCATATTTTAAATCAAAAGTGCATGGAGTATGGCACTTTTAATTTAACTAATTCATTTTCCTCGATGAAGTTTAGTGTATGAAACATGGGTTGTGCTGAAGATAAAACGATACTGGAATGTTTCTTGCACGTAGTCGTTGATCTAAAAATAGTGTGCATTTGTTTGAAAATTAAAAAAATGACTGCGCGAAAATTCTGACATTATGTTTACTTACTGCAGGCGATGGCTGTTTCTACGTGGGATTGGGCGGGAAAGCAACGTTCCCTAAAAACTCCTATGAGCCCTACCAGTGCTGTCCGAGCAAGGTCGCTCGTGGAACTAAAGTAGCCAAGATGAGTCCTGCAGCAACTATCAGTAAACCAGCGATAGCGAAAGGACGTCAAGCCTCAAATAGCAAACCGGTACCAGTGACTAGAAACACCTACAAGCTACCAGCGGCACCACTACCACCAGTGAAAAAAGACAAAGGCAAAGGAAAAAAAGGAGGAGGTTTATTTGGGAGCGGTAAATATACTTGGTGGTGGTAAACGTGAACCAGTGAATGTTAAATAGTTAGTTGCCGAACGGCAGATCTCACCATCAAAATTTTAAAATGTTAAAAGATAAAAACCTGATTCAGTTATGCCGAACGGCAAGGTCGTCTAAATTTCAAGTACCTTACAATAATAATAATAATAATTAATAATAAATATAATACTAAAACAGATGCATTTCGTACGCTGGACGAGTATACATTTATTGTGACACTTATCACTGTTTTGATTTGTGCCACAATATCTTTTTATTGCGAACGTCCTAAGGTCCGGGCTCTCATTTACAGTTGCTGCAACCAACGAGGGCACCATCACTCGAGTGCTTAAGCGTCAAAATCGCTAATTAATTAAATGACTGTGACGTAGTGACATTCTTTGACTGGTGATGTGATCCTTCTGCACTGCACGCTATCCTTACTACCAAATAACTGAATAAAAATCATCAACATTGCTTTGCTGGGAACTTACAAACATTACTCAGTCATCAATATCATTTCATTTTACCGTCACTTGTTATTATCTTCTATTAAGAAAACATATGAAAACAGTTCATTGTATATGATACTTCTTCAAAGAATCAAAGATTCACTCATATTTCTTCTGTCATTAAGTGTTACCAATCGTGGCTTCCTTCTACGGCTCTAATTCTAATGTATATATTTGTTAACTCACACGGCAAATGGACTGACTCACCACACTACGCTCTGTTATATCCAAAAGAAAATTAATCTTTTGGCTTCACTTGTTATTTTGCTACATGTGTGCCCATTATATTTACGCATTTTTTGTTATTCGAATCCTGTATGATTTGTTGAATGCGCCAGTATTACGAAAGCAAACCTCTTCGATGGTGTATCTATAATGAATATGTCATATAATAAGCGCATATGTACCATTATTAAAATAAATTGTTTTCTATAACTAAATCTCCACACTTCCTTTCTTTCTATCGATACATAAATATATACACAATATTTAATTTGCTGTTGTGACAGTTAGTGTGACCATAGTGAATATTTAGCATGACGGTTGGAAATAAAAGAGTTCTGCTTAAACTTTCAATGTATACATGCACTTATGTGTAAGCACATTAAACCAGTTTTTATATTTACAAGCGATTATCCTGTTAGAGCAGACTCAACTGGACTTATAACAATAAATACGATAAAATTGACTAACGAAACTGTAAATTGTTTTTGTAATAGTAAATTGGTGTTCAATTCAACAGACAACAAATATGGCACAATGGTTCATTAACAATAACAACATAACTGTAAAAAACTACCATAGAATTTTAATTTATTTGATTTTGATACACTTAAATAAAATATATTAATTTGTTTTTCAATAAGGTTGTACTAGCATTTACATATATTCGACAAATTTTACTAAAATATTTGTATAACTAGAAACAATTCTAAAACTCTCTAAACCTACTTTTTATATGAACAAGCTACAAGAATAACAGCAAAAGTAATCAAAGAGAGTTTTGGAAATGCACTAGACGTGAGTGTTTAGATCCAAAACTAAATAGCACTCTTTTGTTTGAAACTGTGTAGTCAGTGGCTTTACTAGATTAGTTTATATTGAGCATGTTACAAATCGGTAAGTGTAATGAGTACATGTTCTAACAATTTAACAACCATAATTCAAGATTAAAGTATTAAATGAAATAAGCCATTCCATAACATTGTACTTCAAAAGTCAGTATAAATCATCAAATTTTTCACTTATTTCTGTGTGTATTCTTATTGCATTTTATTTTATATATCATGACAAATTTCAGGAAATTTACTAGATGAAGCAGCGGTTTTAGAATGGATGGTAGATCAAAAAAATGATGAAAGTATTTCAGATATCGATAGAGAACAACTATTCAAATATATTGATACAAAAGAATTTCTAGCCATAATGTTTTGTAAGACACATCTGAATTTAGCTATTAATACTATAACTTAACTGAAATATTTTTATGTGCAGATAAAGATGATGATCCCCAAAGTCCAAATATTCTTCGACATCTGGAACTTATTGACGATGAAGCTGCAGAATATGGCATTAAAATCGTAAAAATGAGTGACCGTCTTATGGCGAAAAAATATGGCTTCCGAAATCCACCTGGAATTACTTATTTCCGGAAAGGAAAGCCGATTAATTATGACGGAGATATTGATGACGAGGAAGAAATTTTGGACTGGTTAACCAATCCTCAGAACATGGAACTTACTGATCATATTGAAAGAGTTAACAGTAAAATGTTTACTAAAATTCGACAAAGTTCAGATTATGTAGCTGTATTTCTATGTACGTATGGTATTAATTAATCTTTCTAGATCATAATCATTAGCAAGAAAAGGAACAAAAATTTGTTCATTCCAGGCAGGTTAAACTTTCGATAATTTATATCTTCAATATAAAAAAAAAATTCTAATACGTTTTCTTTTTGTTAATTTTAACTAAAAAGTGACACAGAAATGGTATTTCCATTCTCAAATTATTTACCTATAGTTATCTCACACAAAATATTAGAGGATTATCATATAAACAAATGGAGGGTTAACCGGGTAGCTTATATTTATTTAGAACATTATTCTAAAATGAAAAACAAAAACAAAATAATTAAAATCAATTGCGAAATCATTTATATGAGAGGGAATTGTTTTGGAAAATTGTCTTGTTTTAAAATTACGGGTTATACTACATTTTACTGTCTCTATGTTTTTTGTGTGGTAAACATAACAAACCAATTCTTCCAGACAGCAATGATTGCAAACAGTGTCCCAGAGTTCTGGCTGAAATTGAACATATTGACGATGAAGCAGATGGTGCTGGTATAAATTTTGTGAAAATTGACGATAAGAATTTAGCAAAACAATTTGGTGCGTTTGCACTTCCCGCGATTTTATTCTTCAAACTTGGATCTAAAGAACCTGTCATTTATGCTGGTAATGTATAATTTAATTGAAGAATTACTTGATGTTATAGCAACAAGACCATACATTTGGATTATACCTCAATTCTAAGTATTAATAAGTAATTTTTCTAAATATTCTTTCTTCAACAAATACTAAGTATTTTTAATTATAATTTTTCTACTTTTATAATTGGTAAACATGCATATTTAAGAGTTTCCAGTTACTTGAGATAACATTCCTTTGGAGTAGGTATATGGTATTGTTTTATATAATCCAGAGTTGCATATAATATTATTAGTTTATAATATAATTTTGACTTATGTTCTGAGGTAGCAATAAGATATGAAGTAATTCCTTCATTTTCTTAAATGATTTTTTTAATTAAAATTTTATAGGTGATTTATATGATGAACAACAAATTTTAACGTGGTTATTAACTCAAAAGAATCCCGCTGGAGATGTTATCGAATTATTAGAAGGAGATGATTTGCAGAAAATGATAGAAGATTCTGAATCATTGGCTGTTTATTTTTGTAAGTTATGTAACAATTAATTTGTAATACACTACTACACGCTTAGCGCCGCTTTGTAAATGACAATACTTGTTAAGCTAGCATATATATTTTTCGAAGCAGTTTACATTTTGGAAGTTTAGTTGTGTCTATATTGTATTTGTGGTAATTTTTCTCTTAATACAAAATGCACATTATATAGATCGTTGATAGATAGGTTGTTTAAAAGTATCAATAGATAGCTGAATAATTTCGTAGGGAACAAGACTTTATGTGAAGTTTGCGCTGCCAAGCATACGCGCAAACGACCTAAGAAAGATCATGGACCTGCAACACACAATGGAGAAGATCAACCTGAAACACCAGAAGAGGGTATAATTATTCCCTCAATTTCCTTGTTTTTACAACAACAATCACCGACAGTTTCTACAAAATATAACCTACTAATATTCAGATTAAATTCAGCGAAAGAATTATATTTTCGCGTATTATGATAAAATCTTAATAGTTTGCTAAATTACATATTGCGGACAAACAGAAGGTGGAAACGAATGGATTTTGATTGGATTCAATTAAAAATAAAAATTGATTTTTGTGACGCCAAAATGTCTACTATATATTTTGGATTTGAAACTGAAAATGAATAATTAAAATTCAGTAAAATTATAAATAGAATACGATTTGTGTACAAACTTAATTTTGGCCAATACAGCTACAAATATTCAAATATTTATAATTAATAAATAAATCCTATTTAAAAATTAACAAAAAATATTTAAAATCAATGTATGTTAATTATTGCAGCATCCAAATAAATCCAATGCTTTAGAGTACAAATGAGATATTTTGCTCTTTATCGTTTCACGAGATTGAAATATACTTTACTGCACCCCGAAACAGTTTTCAGACTGCGCACGATTGTTCTCTCGCTGAATTAATATATCTACTAATGAATAGAACACAAATTTGAAAATTTGTACTTTCTTTGAAACTATTTTAGTGTCTGTATGTAGTGTTTGGTTAGATACAAGTCTTAAATAACTCATTAGAAATACCAAAATTTGCGTAGCTTTTTGTGCACCAACTAAATCTAGCATTGTAGATTAGAATTAACTTAGGACTATTTATATCAATGTAAGTAATGTTTTTATGTATTTCAATAATTTATTTTGATATTAAAATAAATGTAATTTCATAGATAGTAGCAACGAGTGTGATCAATGTGGATCTATTTTGGAAGAATTAGAAAATATTGATGATGATTGCGATAGGCATGGTATAACTTTTGTCAAAACTCAGGTATCCAGTTCATTCCAGTTCATACTTGAATAAATATAGTAAATAATTATTTTAAATAGGATTTAGAAAAAGCTGAACAATACGGTGTGACTGATTTCCCAGTTTTGGTCTATTTTGAAAACGAAATACCAAATGTGTTCCAAGGTGACCTAACCGAAGAGGAAGAAGTTCTGCAATGGCTAATTCAACAAAGAACTGAAGATCGTATTGAACTTATTACGAGAGTCATGTTGGAGACTAGCGTTGAAGAAACACAATATTTAGCAGTTTATTTCTGTAAAACTTCCTAATTCATTTCTGATTTATGGATAATAATGTTTGCTTTTTCCGTAGATAAAGAAAATTGTCATATCTGCGAACAAATTTTAGAAGATCTAGAGAAAATCGATGACGAATGCGATGTGTTTGGTATCCATATGGTAAAAATCCAAGATCCTCAATTAGCCAAACGTTATTCCATCAAAACATTCCCAGCACTCGTATATTTCCGTAATGGCAATCCATTGATTTACGAGGGGGACCTGCAGAATGAAGAATCAGTCTTGGAATGGATGATTGATGATGAAAACCGAGAATTAGCTGATGAAATCGAATCGGTTAACGATCGAATGTTGGATCGACTTATGGATGAGTCACCTTTAATTGCAGTATTTTTCTGTGAGTGTATTATAATTATATAATTAATATCCTTACGTGTAGAGTATTTCTTAATTTCAGTAACAAGAAAATAGTTGATAAATTTATAAAAATGCTTCTGTCAACATTTGTCTCAAATTCACTAAAACAGATATTACTTTTTCGCTTAGTAAGATAGTAATGCCTATTATGAGTATGGTTTTAAATGATTTTGTTTTAAATTTTAACTATAATATATATTAGGAAAAAAATAAATCCATTGTTTATTTTACAAGGATAAAACTTCCTAATAAGAATTTATCTACAGTGCATTTATTGTTTTTTTTTTTAAATATAAAGATGACGATGATTGCCCAGAATGTGAAGAGATTTTGCAACAATTGGAAGAAATTGATGGTGAAGCAGACTTATTTGGTATTGATTTCGTGAAGATATGCAGCGCCGAGGCTGCAGAAAAATACAATATCGTCACCTTCCCCTCCTTGGTATACTTTAGAAAACAAGTACCAATGCTTTATGATGGTGATCTTCACCAAAGTGACAAAGTACTCGCTTGGTTGACATCACAAGATGTGTTTGAAGTCAAGAATGAAATTGAAGAAGTTAACAGGAAGATGCTGGATAAACTTTTGGATGAAAATGACTTTGTGACAGTTTTCTTTTGTAAGATTTTAACAACTGCGATTGAACCAACTCTATTTTGTTCTAAAAGATAGATTTCATTGTAATATTTTTATAATTTTAGATGATTCAGAAACAAGTGACAGCAAAATTGTCTTGGAGAAATTGGAGAACATTGATGGCGAAACAGACAATTTTGATATTACATTTGTGAAGATGGCCGATCCTAGATACGCCAGGAAGTGGGGTGTTACTAAATTGCCCGCTGTCGTTTATTTCCGTAAACGGTTCCCTAGTATTTTCAGAGGTATGTTTTACATTAGTTACCTTAACCATCCACTAGTCGCGTTCTAGTTAATTAATCATAAATAAAGGTTGTTGGGGTCTGTGAGACTTTGCGCGACTAATGGAAGTTTAATAATCAGAAGTTTACTTAATTCATAAAAGAGATTTACAACAATTTTGCTTATACATACAATATAAGAGAGGTTAAACGGATTCAGTAAACACGGTTATAATTAGTAGTAAAATTAACGAGTGTAACATACTTTTCAAATGATACTAGTTGGACAGCATCATTCGAGATTTTTGAAATGGGTAGGGGATTCTTTATGAATCTGTATGCATATTAAAAATAACGTTTATATACAATGATGGAATTCGTTTGCTATTCAAACGTTTGGTTGAAGATTTTTATTTGGCATATTGCATTTTAGGATACATGCAAATAAGTGATGTAGAATTTTTTATGATCAAATCTGGTTTAACCTATTTTATTATTATGGATTTGTTTATTAGGTGACTTGATGGTGGAGAAAGACGTGTTGGAGTGGCTGCGAAAGAACCGTTTCAGACAGCCCGAGTTGAACATCTTTATGTACGCGCTGATAGCGATCTCGATAGCGTTTGTTGTATACACCGCTTTTCTGCTCCAGTGTTTCCGAACGCCAGCACCCCAGCCACCAGCACATCCAAAACAAGCGTGACCAATTACATTTAGCTCAATTTTCATATTATTATTGTGGTGTAAATAATCATACGAACTTTGATGGTGTACACACTAGGTGCTATATTAGCGCCACACTTCGTCTCGTGACCGAAGTGTGAAAACAAACACACAATTTTCTATACCAGCATTATTTAATTAATTATTATTTTTATCATTGTTTCATATTATTTAAAAAAAAAAAAACTTCAGACCTAATTTACACGTTATTAAATCAGGTTTGACATATAAACATTATTTTTGTTTTGTTTTGATGAGTTTTTGTTTAAACAGATTTTATTTATTTATTCGAATCATGTGTCGCATCCCATGTTAAAAATAATTATCTATGCATTTTATTTATCGTAATTCTTAAAATAAATATAATATTGTTTTTGATCCCTTGTGCGTTCTTCATAATGAAATCCACAGTGTGTTAAATTCTGACTTAGACTCCAAAATTGTATTCGTTTATGTTGTGGATATTACTGCCAGTGTTTCGTATATAATATAGCAATTATATTGTGATCATTCCCAGTGAGTAAACTATAGCTTCGACATTTTAACTTTATTATTTCTAGGAGAGTTAGTGTCCTGAATTCATGATGGAACAATATAAACAATTTTTGTTTGTAAATATTGCTGTAAATAAACAAAAGATTTAATTTTTAACACCTAAGTCTTATTTGCTAAACATATTTACACAACTTTCATTCGCTATCCCAATAGACGATTCATGAAATTAATGTACAATGACAACTTAAAATGGAAAATCAAGTATGAGGAATACACCATACGTAGTGAATGGTGTGAGAAATCGGGCTCGTCCTCGGAATAAGTGGATAAATATGTTTGAGAATGAGCTGCACGAAAGAAAAGTTGTGAGCAAGCAAAATAGAAGAACATATATGAAAAATTTAATGAATTTGAATGAAGCGAAAGAAGTAAGGCGAAAAATTGTCAAGAGATGAACGAATATGGAGGGTTTTCTGCCACCCTATATGATGGGAATAGGCATGATGTTATGTATGTATGTATAGGCGAATTCACATAAGAAAAACATTTTTGTGGCATGAATCATCACTACACTCCATATGATTATATGTACACTCACGATCTTAAGTCTTGTGGCCCTAGCTTGACACCTACGGTCTCGCATCCAGCATTGCATGATTTTGATGCAAGCTACGCCGCACGTAAAAAAGCAGTTAAATTACGTAGGTCGAATCCATATCGTTCTCTTATTATGGCAGGGGGCTGTTATCATTGCTTAGTCATAAATAACATTTTATTAATACACACATAATGATGAATGTAAGAAATTTTTGATTTGAGTTTTGTTTTGAATCAACTTCACATGCGCAAAAATATAAATGTTTCGGCTTTAATGAAATCAAACTGTTTATTAGGGTATATATTATGTATGAAAAGAGATTTTCAATTTTATTTGGCACCATGAACATTTTGATGTTGTTAGTAGCCAAACAATTATCTTTATTTTTAGGGCACAAATTGGCACAAAATTATTAGTTTAAAAACATCCAAAAATGAATCACTTTGTTGTTTATAACTCTGGAACAAGTAGGAATAAAAGATTAATTATTTCGGCACAAATTTGGCACATATTACATACATACGTAGGTATATTGAAACTGATTTTATAAATTAAATCAATATAAATAGTGATGTGAATCGATCATGTGACCACGGGCATGACCAAAATGACCGTCACTGGTTAAGTAAAAATTACACAATGTTTTAAATGACCGGCATTTGACTAAATATACTTATAATTTTATTGAATTTTACTGTTTTTTGCATTCACATGTTTGAAACCATATATTAGGTATACCTAGTTATGTTTTCTTCAAAAGTTAAGTAAATTTTAACATTTTTTTTAAATTTATTAAATTATAATATATTTAATAATGACCGTCACATTTAAATGCTTGTGTAAGCATTAATAATTGTAAATAATATCTGTTTTGGCTAAACATGATTTGTTTTCTTATAAACACTGATACAAATTCACGTGAAATATTTAGACATACTTGATTGCTATGGAAACGTCTCTGATTTATCAAATGCGGTTTTCTTACAAACAATAGCTATTTATATCTTCAATATTTTTGTGATGATGTATTTCAAGTTCTTTCAGAGTAAAGTCGATAGCCGTAAAATATTAAAATAATCGTAATTCTAAAATTATCAATTAGAAACTAAAATAGATAACGAAGATTTTATTTTGTTCTTTTAGTTTGAGAATATAGCAATTTTGTAATAAAATATAAGGCAAAATATTAATTAAATTTAAAAGTTTTATATCAGCATATAAAATGAACAAACAATATTAATGTAAGTGCCAATTTGTTCTTCAAATAGCAGAGTTCGAATACTATACATTTTCTAGAACTGTCGCATCTCGTTCGCGTAACATGTACGCATGTTTGGTCATCGAAATATAGCGGTTCATTTCAACGGATCGAAAGTCGGTAATCCAAAAGCCGTGTTTGTAGAAAAATATTCTCATTACGATACTGTAAAAAACACTTGTTACCTGTACTACCTTGAGCGAACGATTCCGAGGCAAAACCGATTTAAAACGACCTGCTTTGTTTCATATTTTAACCAGCCGGTGGCCGGTTTCATTCCGGTTTTAACTTTTGTCGAGGAGTTATCGTTTGTAAAATGTCATATATTTAATGATTTAGTTGCTAAATAAGTGGGGTGTTTGTGTTGGCTTCCAGTTGAGGTAAGGAGAACATAAAATCAATATTATTTCATTTCATTATTACATACAAAATATTTCTTTATACACATCGCTCTTCTGAAATAGTTTTCAGTGAACTCATAAAGTTTAAATGCGTTTGCGCAGAAATTAAAATAATAACCGATATTTTTAAGAATTCGGCTGCTAATAGTTTTTATTATAGTTATTATTGGTATCACTAAAAGAGGTTGCTTAAAAAATATTCAAGAAAATAATTGCCCTTATATAATTTTGGAAACCAATAATAATTTAAATTGTCAATGTGGCAGCCCCATTAGCTTCGTTTTTTTAATCTAATACGTCTATGTTATCACAAAAACATTTGCTGATAAGACTTCTATGCTTCAAGTTTACGTGCATGTGCTTGTAATTATTTCAATATATAAATTTTTGTATGCGCGTTATCATATCATAGATATTATTCGTATTAACAATCTATTTTTGAATCACGACAAATATAATCGATATCATGAGTTTTAAACAATATTTGTTATCAGATATTAATTTTCCTTTAGATATTATATTAATAGCGGCGATAGTAAAGATATTGTCATATGTTTCTTGATTATTAGCGAGAAGTAATTTGGCGGCTAATAATAGTATAATTGTAAATTGCATTGTAAAAAGGGGAAATTAATAAATTTCAAGGTTGGGATGATATAATATATCATGATAGAATACGATTGCTTTTTGAAATTATTTTTCGAACATTCATAGATGAAAATTAAATAGTTGAATGAATTTAGATTTAAATTAAAAGAATAACAATATTAATTGTGTTTTAATAACAACAATTTGGTATATTATTAAGTAATTAAGCATACAAAATTGTTCGTTTATATATTAATTAAAACTGTCAGTGTAAAAATCATAATTTTTATTGGAAGCATTATTTGGAATGGTCTTTTTGACAGGCACAAATATCTCATCTGCCAGCGCAAAAAACAATTTTAGTTTCCAAATAATATACAATATAAATTCATTTATAATTAAATAACTCGTAGGAAAAATATGTTACCATAATTATTCTTATTTTTTACTAATATGTGGGAACTAATTTTTACTAACTACAACAAAATTCTTGTTGCAGTTTCTAAAAATTATCGCCACATAATTTTATTAGTGAAAAATGAGATAGCAATACTCTTAGTTAGAATGGCAATTTATTTCTAAGTGTGTATATTTAATTTACACCACAAATGATTGAATTTTGAAATAAATAGCATCCTGCTATTTTTATACTAATGTATCACGTTACGAAATAGTATACTTAATTGTTTTTCTTATCTGTAGATAATTAGATCATTTTCAGTTGTGATATGGCGTTTTCTATCGAAAACTATTTTTATAGATAGATAAAGGTTTAGTTTGATTCTGTTTGATTGTGTAAAGGGGTCATGTATCATGATTTTCTGACGTCACCCGAAAGGATATGCCATTGTCTGATTTTTGATGGTCGATTTACCATTATACCCGCACCCTCATTTCCGTAAAAGCACCGGAACTACGACAAATTTACTCCCCGCTGCTTTGATTCCAAAAATAACGTGACATTCGAATCTAGTTTGATATATGATATACCTGAACCTCTTAAATAATCACATTTCTATTTTATTACATCCAGATACAGGATTTTTAAAATATTTTTTCAATCATAATATAAGATTAAGAAAGTACTAAAAATGTCAGATCGTTTTCTTTAAAAAATATATATATTTTTGTGAATTATAACATTGCAGCAATCCATTAAAGAGTGGAGATAGCTTTATTATTGTTAGTTTAATGTTTATATATTGTATGTACAAATGAAGGCTATATTCAAACATCGCTTGTGGTGTTTGAATTAAAAATATGAACAAATTATTAACGTATCTCCGCGGTAATTTCTTCCATTTCCGCTAAATCAATATATTGTTCTTGTTAATAAAATATTTAAACAATTATTATCCTTTTAAATAGAACAATTTCACAGTAAAATAATAATTATCAATCATACATTTTAATTTGCTCATAACCAACCATATTGTCGCATTGTTTGTACAATCAATTGTTTAATCACTTCAGTTATTTAGAAGAGTGAAGCGACGTTCTGTTAAATAGTTCTTTAGTCAACCATTTTCAGCTAGAGATAGGTTATAAAAGCTATATTTTCTAGATTGAGCAGTATAGCAACATTCCTGACAGACTACTGATTACAACATGTTCTAAATTATACTATAACAGCAATATTGAATTATCCCTTTACTTAAATATAAACTAATTAAATTATACTTATATAAATATTATTTGCTCCATAAATAAACTATCGATTATAGTGTTTTGTTTCAAAATATGATTCACCATTAAGAAACGTTTGAATAACGTGATCTGCGCAAGTTGGATTTACTTCTATTTGACGAGTTTTGTCGTAATATGTTTTTATTTGCTGGATTTTTTCAATAAATAAAGAGTTATTTATCCTGAAAAATAAGTATTTAACACGTATCGATCATTTCAAATACGGTATATAACAAAACATAGCCCATCATTAAAATCAGTATAATAAGTACTAACGAGCGTCAGATTTGTGGATAGAATTGTATTTAGACAAATTATGAATGTAAGAGAAAGGTGCAGCATATGTTTCATGTTGTACTTATTCAAACCAGAGTACAATATGGTCTTAATTTAGCGTTATTTTCTGTTACCGTTAGCATGATTTGTTATGTTTAATATTACATGAACTTGTACTTGACACAAAGTGAATGTGTTAGTGGTTCAGATGTTAAGAAGAACCGGTTATGGTACAAGAGGTCCATGACTCATTTTGTTTGATGGGTTGCAGTTTTTTAACAGCGCCTTCAAGTCAACGATGTTTTGCAGCAAAATCTACTGCAAAACATCGTTGACTCTACTGAGTAGATGATGGGTATTAACCTTGTTTACAACACCGTATCTTTTAGTAGTAAAGATACTTCCATGAACGAAGTATACATACATATTTATCTTAGAATTACTTCACGACATAGAACCGCACGTAAACTTAACGCAAGCGTAAAATTGTTTCATAGTTTTAAAGAAAAAAACATACTTACAATGCAAAATTAACGCAGACATCAAATTCATGCATTTTAGAAAGGAACTAATCAATAATGACGTTTTTTTCTCTCTCTGATGATAATGAAAATCGATAATATTGCCAATATACGAAATTATCATTCATTATAGACCATAGAGCGAAAAACCAACTGTGCTTTATATGTGAAGGCAATCTATAATGATGGTAAAATAAAAACGGTCAACATTAAAAACAACTTAATGCTACGTTTTTAAGGATTATTTTTATCTCTAAGTTACACGACTTTACGAAGCAAGACGATATTGATATATAATAAATATTTACAAAAATACAAGAAGAAACTATTATTTTAAGTCTATATTAGAGAAAACATAAGCTGTAATCTGCCCAAAAATGTTTGAGCATTTATAAACAAAATATTACAAGATACAACCAAATTATACTTTGTTCAGTTACTCCGGTGATATTGTTTAAACAAATCATTCAGGCACATCATTTATTCTATCAAGCAATTCATGAATTCAATTACAAAGAAAATTATGTTTGGGATGAGATATTTTTACTTGAGATATTTTAGGGATCAAATCTTATGGTAATAAATTATTTAAGAGTTTATCTATACCTTTACCGTTATTTAAATAAAAACGTATTTCTGATATATTTACAGTGAAAATTATTATTAGTTAAGTAAAATAACGTAATGATCTTAGGATAGGAAAATGTATAGATAAATTTGAGAGGAGTGTAATACCTACATTTATGTTCGCCGGAAAAGCGGCAAAATGTATGTTTCGGTTTTGTCTCATTCAATTTCCACTTGATTGGTTGAAATTGAATGTGTGGCACCAGCAGTGACGCAGGCGGCCTTGAGTTAATTTTCGAGGGTAATAGAATAACCATTTGAAGGTCTGGGACGTATGTTTACAAGCAGTTGTCATATGTATATCTAATGCAACCATATGGTAAATATTGTTGTAGATGATGTCATATAAGTATAATTTACATTTAATTGTATTAATTAACTAATCATCATATGGATTCAATAAAACGCTCAGGATAAAGTATCGAATTTCGGCTTTTGAACTGCAACCAGAGATATTAGTATATTTTTTCAAAATTACTTGAATACAATGAACTCAAGAAAAAGTCGGTTCAGTTCGGGTTAAAGTTCAACAAGTTTAAAATTTTAGGATTCGACTATGTCCAGCGTAGCTTCGGAACTAGTTTTTTTGTTTGTTTAGATTCAGTTCGATACATAAGAAAAAGTCAGTTTATGGTGCGTGTCTGAGCAGGTTTAAAGATCTGCAATTTTTTTGAAAAGGGTTAAAATAGTTTAATTGAATTGCAAATCAAACATTTGTGGAATCTATAAAATATATCAAACTTAATTCTAGTTTTTAACAAATATGTATTCATTATGGAACTACAGGTTTTTCAAAATTTTCAAGATTCTGCTTATGGAATTGTAGATTTGTTCAGAATCGCAGCATTAGTATGCATTTAACTAAAAGCAGGTTATAAAATCAAGATGTCTTCGAAAAATCGATGCCTGCGGAGTTCAGAATTGGTTCAATTTTCCGCTGTAAGGAATTAGAAGAGTACCTCTCAATATTTTGATAATAATAATATAAAAAAGCATATTATTAAAAAGGCATGCATATTCAGTGCTTGTGTAATTTTCTGCAAAATATGTTCCCAATTCCTATAATTAACCAATTATCTAACAGATGCCCTTTTAACATTATAATGTTTTTTTGGCAGCTTAATAATAAAATGGATATACTTCCGCTATATTTATTCTAATTTGTTCTTATATTGGTATACTGTGTATGTTGTAATTTTTGTAGGATTTTAAATTTTATATAATTGATATATAATTTTATATATGATTTTTTTGACTAAAGTCTATATATATATATATATATATATATATATATATATATATATATATATATATATAATATTCCTTACGTATTTTTTTCAGTTTATTTTACAATTTTAATTATCAACTTTATATATTAATTTTTAATGCGTCTGTATATCGAAAGAAACCTGTATGATACATACATAATTTCATTCCTATTCCCATCAAATGGGGTTGCAGAAAATCCTTTACATCCATTCGCATCTTGACAATCTGTCGCCATTCAACTCTATCCTTGCATACTTATTTTACTTAATTCATAACCCTGCATTCTCACACTACTTTACTAAGTTGTGTGCGATTCTACCAATCTGATTTGTGTCACCAATGTTATTGTGTAAAAATACAGTTTTCTTATTAAAAGACGCCATATAATTTTAGAATAACGACGTTTTTACTTTCTTTTACGAAGTAATAAGTAAGTATTGTAATCACGAAAAAAAAACATCGGCCATGTATTGGCCCTAAACTTTCTTTTACGTAGTCAGTATATTTAGATTTGATAGTATATAAATAAAAATATAAAATGTTAAAATTTCAAGAAAATATTTTCATTAATTGTCCAATGAAAGTGTAAAGTTAGTTTATTGTCAGATTTCCAAAGAAAACATATGTATTTCAGATTTCAAATGTTGGATTTTATAGTAGTATAAAGAAAATATTATTATTCATTACATATTATTAAAAATTATTATGGCTGGGCATTTTTTAGTTTTCAAATAAGAGGTTTTCACCCCAGGTGTGTGTGTGTGTGTGCCTGTGCGTATGCGCTCTACAGCCTACACCGTTGAAGATAAAATTATGAAACTTTAAACTTAAGATTTGTATATGCCTGGAGCGAAAACCTCCTATTTTTGAAAAGCATATTCAAACCGAAAGTGCATGTTTACTTAAGACTTTTTTTGCAATTTCTGCAATATCTCTGCAACGGCTATACTTGCAGTAGAAATAGTTAGAATAACATTGAAAGATATTAGTATTTTGCACAACTTTTGTTTGAAACATTTCTTCAAAAAGTGTACCAGTTACGAGAAAATTGCTATTATCCTATTTATATTGCCATAGTTACATAGGTATGGAAAATTATATATAATAAATTGCATCTACTATGCATGTCAATTGTTTTAAATATTCCAATATTTTGACATTTAACATTTATTGTCAGTGTCACAAATATGTTTAGTGAAAAACCGTTACAAAGGTTAGTAAATAATTTAAAATATTATATATAAATATTTTCTCTGGTTTAAAGTTAATTTGAAAACTAAAAAATGCCCGGTCATAATAATTTTTAATAATATGTAATGAATAATAATATTTTCTTTATACTACTATAAAATCCAACATTTAAAATCTGAAATGCATATGTTTTTTTGGAAATCTGACAATAAACTAACTTTACACTTTTTTTTCTTGAAATTTTAACATTTTATATTTTTATTTATATACTATCAAATCTAAATATACTGACTACGTAAAAGAAAGTTTAGATCCAATACATGGCCGATGTTTTTTTTTGTCAGTCAAACATAAAATATTTATTAGCTGTAGCTCGACGTTAAACTTAAATTCTAATGTTTGACAAGTACATAATAGAAATCATATTAAAATTTAATTAAGCTAAGTTCTTGTAAGACGGTATTTAAAAAATATATTCACAACTGATTTTCTCGTGATAACAATAATGAAGAAAAAACAATGAGAGTTTGCTTAATTTGCATGTGAAAATTAAATCTGATACACAATAAACCTAGATAAACCGTGTTGCATTGTTGGTTCTGTGTCAGCTTGCAAAAGAGAACTTGTACCATACAGACAGCAATATGATAATTTAGAATATATGTACGTAAGATGCGAGAACGGCAGAGTACATTTTCCTATCTTAGGAGTATTATAGTGGCTATGACTATGTTGTCACCCGACAGGATGTTGCCCGCGTGAGTAGGAAACACGCATGGCTGATGCGGGAATTCTGATTTTTGTGATTCTGTCTATTGTATATTTACCTAACATTAAATTAACAAGCGTTGATGAGAGCACCAAAACATCCAGCGTACAGTAGATATGCTGTTGCACACTGTAAAAAAATGTGTAAATACATTTAAAATTTATCTAGTTTTATGGAATTTAGAAAATTATGCGATTTTTACTATGTATATATATATATATATATATATATATATATATATATATATATATATATATATATATATATATATATATAGTTTACAATAATAATAGATTAAAGAAGGGCATAATGACGTTAGTTGTAACTTGGTATTTATTAATGTTATAAAGAAAATATGTGATATTTAAAGATCGATTTCTTGCTTTATTAATGTTTGTTATTAATATTTTCGTAAGTATTGGTAAGTATACACGAAACAGAAATTCAATTGTTTTCTGTTTCGCTATTATTTACTTTATAAAAAGTCCAGACAAAAAAAATTATGTATCAATAAATGTCACCACTTCATACAAAAATGTAAATAACTCAAAAATGGTTATTTGTTACGTAAAAGCATAGCGAAGAACAGACCAACATGTTTCACATAGCATACATTTTTAATGATACAAAATATAAGTAATGATTCAGAAGTATATATAGGTATATGAATTTTACTAAAATACTATTTGCTATAAAACACATATTGTAAAGTATGTCATTACAATGAACACGTTCAAGCACCTAACGATAGTAAAAAAAAAAAGGATATTTGTTTCTATAATTTACCGGAAAGTTTTCGATAGAAGGTCATTAAAATTTTCGGAAAGATACCACCAATAGGCGGAAATTTTCCTATGTAAACATTTTCCGTATACAATCTGAATTAAAAAGTCCGGATAATCGAACTCTACTGTATTATATAAAATTTGAATAAAGCAAATAACAATCATAGTAATAGCGCATAACACCCCAATATTTTTATTTTGTTCTATCCCTGGCTTCCTGGGTCCTACGTTTATTTAATTCGGCTACATCGTCACGCCACTTCTAGATTTGTCTTTCTTAGCTTCTAGTTCCGTCCACAGGTATTCATTTTATTGCGATTCCTTCCATCACTGTCCCAACCCTATTCCATAATATACCTATAATAAAATCAAATATTGGCCTTCAAAGAAACAAATGTTCAAATATGATTTATTTTCTAAATCAGGAAGATATTATTACCATTTTTAACGAATTAGTGGTACATGATCGATTATTTAAGCTACACTTTTGAAATGTAATCCAAGTTTTAAAACAGCTGGGCTCTTAGTATTTTGATGTTGGTAAATTTGATATATTTTATTTTTTGTTCTGAGTCATATCCGTTGCCATAGTCAACAAATCCAATAATAAAGATAATCAATAATAACTGATTGCTTTCGCGTTCTTTAGGTCACCTGCACACAGTTAATAACGCTATTTTATATAGCAAATAGGTGCTTGTAGATAAAACAGACGTTCTCTGTCTACTTGTCATCCAGCATATGTTTGCATCAATTACAGTTAGCTCCATGAACTTTATTCTTCACTATTGCACTAAAAACAGGTTATGCGGAAGCGTATAGTGTGATAAAAAAAGCTATATAGTATGCACCAAGATATTAGTATAGTAATAATATCTAAATTAGTTTTTTTTCAACGTTATTCTAAATAATTTTTTAATACTCAACTAGTAAATGGGATTTTTGGTTGTTTATATTAATATAAATTTGATTTAATTTACAATTTATTTTAATAAAAAATCTGCACACATATGAATATAAATGAGAATGTTCGCAATTTATTACCAAGTCATAAGACACCTTCCGCCTACACTTTCACGTGCACAGAAAAAACGTGGATGTATCATTATTCTAACTTGTAAACTAGTTTAGTAAACAATTCCATTTTTTCCAAGTAATTAATATATATTTAAAGACACAGGCGTCTCGAGTATTTTATGTAATGGGGGCATTGCGTTGTAAATAATATAAAAGTATAAATTTATTTATAAGTTTAAAACATCTCAATTTTACTCAATGTGAAATAAAACTATAAAAATGTATTAGTGATGAACGCTTAATCACTGATTTGGATAACATAAAACAATAAATTACGCATTCTAATAGGTGTAAGGTAACAGTCAATATGCATATAATTAGTAACTCTAAAATAAAACGTTTTTAGCTCGCAGTACGTAGTATTGGAGAGCTAAAGCATACGGATCGGGATCTGTGAGTATCAAAGATTGAAAATTTATTTTACAAACAGTTCGTCCTCCAGTGCCCCGAATCAAAAAAAATATATATATAACTTATAAACGTGGATGTTAGTCGTCGCTCGTAAGATACAAATTTGTCGCTCCTTCTTCTCTGAAGATACTGAACGGATTGACACCAAATTCGGCAAACATATATAATTTCGTACATAATTCGTGCTGTTTGTATTTTAAATCCATTAAGTCCTCTATTTCCGGAGTTATTGCACCCCAGAAAAGGCAACGATCTTAAATATTGACTTGAATAATTTTGAATAAACAAAAAAAAAAACCCCCAATCTTTTTCCAAAAATGAAAACACAACGCCGTTAAAAATATTTAATAATTGTTTCTACATTAATTTGATATAGGTATCTAGCTACATCTACTTTGGCATTATTGAAAAGGAAATAAAATCCTTTTCAATCAATGGCTTTAAAAAATATTAGTGATATTGGTGGTTATTGTACATTGTTTTTTTTTATACAGAAATCCTCCATGCTACATTTTTGGCATTGGCGCAACCAACGCTAAACAATTCGACGTAGGAGAGCTCTTGGCGTTGGCTTTGCCAATTTTTATTACGTTTCATTACGACTGCTAGTACTCATGATTGAATTGTATCATTACAACTACTATATATAGCTTTATTATATCATTGCAACTATAATATAATTCAATAGTCATTAGTATACGTATTAATATGATTTTATGAAAAATGTTCGTATACTTACATACATGTACTACAGACTAATATTTCATATTGTAACATGAATATTAAGATACATGTACAGTAACTATAAATCGTTTATTATTAAACTTTTACAATATAAAGTTTGTTATATTAACAATTGGAATTACTTTCCCCTTTTTTGCAATTATTTCAATTTCTATGAATATTATTTATGGAGACATTTACGGTTAATTTTATTCTACATTTTTAAAACGATTATACAATTGCAGGACTTTAAAATTATTCTGAATTACATTTTTTTACGTTTTATATATAATTCAAGCAATTTTCAGAATTTTAGTAAAAATCTCCCAAATGGTTTATTTTAAATTTACATTATAATAAATAAATATAAATATATATATATATATATATATATATATATATATATATATATATATATATATATATATATATATATATGTACTAATTGAAATAGAAGTAATTTCATACCCATGAAACTATTCCATTTTTTATAGTTTACCCAAATTGATAAAATCTTCAGTTTAGAAATGTTGTGGCTTATATGTTAAGCGTCCTTGAATCCATTTTAACTATGAATGTTCTCATAAAACTGTTTCTAATTTTGCTAGCTTTCATCTTAAATGAATATATTTTGTATTATATTACGTAATTCTTAGTAGAGTTGAGGTTGCAAAAACTGTTGATAAACAGCTATCACACGGAACTTAAGTTAACACATTTTACGTAGAATAAACCAGAAATGAAAACCCATTCTGTTGTAACGGTGTGCAATATAATTTTCTCTTTCGTTTAATTTAAATCAGGCTACAGATGCATACTTTCAGATTAAATTCGAATTTTAGATATCTAAATATTTTTTCGGTTCACATTTTACTGCATGTAAATGCAACAAGCGAAACGAAAGTTCATGCTTATGAATTTATTTAATTACGTTCATAATTATTAAGTAATTATATATTCAGTAAGACAGGCACATATTTGTCAAATTTTACAATATAATTTGTGTAATCACAAAGTTAAGGTTTTAAGAAGAAACTACTACCTTTTTAGAACTTGTTCTATGTATATAGTACAAGCAAACGGATTCAAACATTCATTTAAAGGCACTCTAATTAAATTAACTTCAAAATAACAATGAGGAAGATGAACTTACATGATTTGACATTAGATAAATAGAGATCGCTGAAGAAGACAAAGTTTGGTTTCAATAAAATGTGCCTTCAACATTTTATGTTTATGTGCTATGACGTTTTTGTTTGGTTTGATCTTGAACTTGTTTCGAAGTGAGCATTGATGTTATTGGTAGCCATGCATTTTGCTTGTTGCTCGGCAGAGCACAGAGAGCAACTTCGCGATCGAACACATGTGTATGTATGTAATACATACATCAACTGAATCAAAATACATGATAACGTCAAAAGTCTCTTAGTTCAACGTACATTTTAGGTACACATTTTTTACTATATATTTTCAGTTAAAAAATTAAATATTTTACAAATTTCTTGACATATTTCTTCATAGTTTCTAGCTAATTGTTGGTTTTGCTATTTCAAATTATTATTTTAAATAACTACTTGACGGTATAATGTTTGTTTTTAAATGTGTCAGTCATGTTGGTCACTCATAAGATGGAGCAATATTCAACGATGTTTAAGCAACTTTCAGGTGCCAACCGAACACACAAACGTATATCTCATATTACTGTCCATTTCAATGATTGGTTGCTTCTTATTTGAAGAAATTTTAACAAATTAAACTGTAATATATGATAAATGATCCGTATACAACTATTTATATTATTTATATAGTGGTAGTTTCTTTGATTGCGTTTCTGGTCATTTTTATTTCTTTACATGAATATATATGAGGAACTATTGTGATAATGAAATTTCGAGATTTCAACGGAAATACACGTTTTGACCATTTCTGAATTGGTTCTGACTATGTTAAGAGCAATATTTTTTTGAATTTTTCAAAATTAGTATTCTATCCAAACAAAATATACCTACTACGTACAAGATAGCCCATCGTTAGACATTACATATGCTTTTCTTTGATTCTCAGTATCATCGGGTTTTTAAAGTAGGTATTTCTTTTGTAAGCAATTAAAACATCTGTGTTTGAGCCTATTAATTAAATTTTTAAATCAATGCAAGAAACTATAAAATACCACAAATACTGCCGAAATTACAACTGTCCAACAAGTTAATATTGATCAAGGTCAAGGAAGACTAAATACTTCTAGAAATGCCTTGCTGTTTTAACACTTTCAAAACGTTCAAAGCTCCAAATTCATCATCTTCTATTACTTAGGGTATTCATCTTCTTACCATATTTGAACGCAGTATTGTAATCTTCAAATGGCTCTATACCAACAAAAAATGATTTTTTTTATTATCTAATTTTAATTGTAAAATATAAATTTTTTAACTTAAAAAAATTAAAGGTCAAGCATCCATGTTATGCTTTGATTCTCAGTATGACGGTTTTTTTAAGTAGGTATTTTTCTTAATATATAAATGTTATATTGAGCAATTTTGGCAATTACGTATAAACTTATCGTTCACGCTTTACATATGTTCAGTGGTCCTGGATAGGGCGTTTAACTGTATCCTTATTCCAAGTTTACTTTAAATTATATGCAAATATATTTTTTAATGACTATCCTTATTGAGCTGATCTGTTCTGGATTAAATCATATTTAAATTACAATGTGGACCAGTGAAGTGAAACTATTATTAAATTGCTAAAGAATTACGAGTTTACCAAATATAATCTCAAAATTTGTCTTCTTCATCAAGTATTCAGAACAATTATTTATGCAAACAAATATACCTAGTTCTATTTCACACATATGTTGTAACGGGAAACTTGGAAACCTTTATAAATATTATTCTATAGGTTAAATATAGTCCATTCCATACAAACGCATAATTGTTATGTATTATACAGAAAAATGTACAATTTGTGTACTTACAGAAAATGGGTCGTATGTATCTGTTCCCAAAATATAAATATAAATATTACAATTTATATTTTGATAACTTTATAATCTTTTAATTTTAACGTCGACCTATTCGATTATTATAGGATATTATAAGTCTTGAGGCCATACAAGTAAAATGGGATTATAAAAACGATTTTGTATATCTGTATTCAGGGTAAATATCTGAGGTTGTTAACTTTTAAAGTAACTACCTATATTTCATTTTAACTTTACAGTTAAATAACTCTTGGAATCTCAGTTTATATAGTTTGAAACTTTCAAATTCAAGCAAATGTCGTGACAATAATATTTTCCTGTTCGTTCCAACTTTTGCATGGTACGAAAAATAGTAAATAACACAAAGTAAATGCACATTTTTAGCTATCTATTATACTATAGCTTATTATTATATTAATTATTTTATAACTTACTTCGTTTATAACTTTTATGGTATTATAATTGTAAAGGTAAAAGTAGGTGTCCCAAGGTTTATTGATAACATTATCAAATCTTATAATTAATGATTGATCGACTATAGAAAATTAATTTCTTTTACTAATCTATATTTAATGAAAACGTTCTACTTTTAATTGTTAAATAATTTTTCTTAATCCATTTTTTTATAAATCTATAGCTGAGGAAATAATATAGGTGTAACTTATAAAGATCAATGCCGCTCTCTAGTAATTTTCATAGAACTAACAACGTTGTACTGCATTAAAACAAACAAATGAGATTACTATTTTTGGCCTTGCAAATTCTCGTAATAAAGAATATAAATATAATCAATCATATATAGTGATGGATATAATATTTTTGAAACTTTATAGATACTAAAATACTTAAGTTACATCACAGATAAATATAAGATACTGTATTTTATTAAAATGTTTCGCACTGGTATTCACCTAAAAAAGTAAAAGTTTGAATAGTGCATTCACCGGAACATTTTTTTATAGTTTTAAACCAAATATCATAATCTAGAGATTAAAAACGAGATACTTACATTCCTATACACACGTCTAATAAAAGGTACTATAGCGTAATTCTGGAGAAATTAGAAGTTAAAAAAGCCATTCAAAATAAAGCATATGTGAATAACATATATGGGTTTCTCATGTTTAAATTTGAATTATTTTAAGTTCCTTGTATTTCTGGGAATAGCTACTAATGGGAAGACTGTTACAATTATAATCTCAAAGTTTAAGCTTAGTACCTGCAGGTAACTATTTTAAATATTGTGGTAAATGGTTTGAATATTTGAGATTTTAAGGCTTGTTATTCCGAGTAATCCAATCTTAATTAGAATATTTGAGCTTTAACTTTTAAATGGTTTTTGGATAAGTAGTTAATAATACTATTAAATTTAGCTTATGTAATTTCAAAAACATTTAGCTAAGTCATAAAATATATTTGATAACAAAACTATACATTGAACAATTGTATTCAAATTTTAAAACTAAGTTTGCTTAATGAGACAAAATAGATAAATAATATATAAGTGCAGTTTTGACACCATTACAATTCAATTATAGCGCATTTTCCAGGTTGAATAAAAAATATAATCTTAATGTTATCATGATTTTAATAAATAATTTAAATGTTCAGAATTTATAAAAACAAAAAACAAAAAAAACTCTGCATATATTCCAATGAAGGTTTTAATCTTGATCTAATTTTCTAAAGTCATGGTTTGGAGAGTAAAAAAGTCACCCTATGAGCTAACTTATTGCTAAGCTACAGTAACCTCATTACCGATTTAAAATAACAGCATATGTGGAGCACAAAGGGGAAAGAAATTAACATTTTCGCAAAAAATGTCAACCCATATATTAAATGTCGTCTGCTTCGCACATACTGTGACCTGGACTGGAGCGATTACTAAAGGTCTGTAAACGCTTCGTTCCGTTAACCAATAGATGATTTTTCCGAAGTAACCGTTTATGTAACAGTAATAATGACCTTATTTATATTCTCTGCAAGTCTAGCATAACGAACGTTTTACATATAAATAAAAAATGGTTTAATCAAACTGTAATGTTTTTAAATTATAAAACAAATGATTTTTTAGATTTCTAAATAACATATAAATTAACATTAAATTGAAATAGGTCTTATTTAATAGATACGCTGAAACGTTGCTCTTTTTTTCTACTTTTTACAGTACATTGATTTTAAATTACCATTTTACGTACTTTTTCTAAAAGTTATAAATATCTATATATTTATGGCAGTTATTAATCAAAGTGTTAATATATTATTAATAATAAAGTTTTGAAAGTTAAATAATAAGTAATTACTTTGTTTTTAACACCTATAAAATTCCATTTACATATTTTTTAGCATAAAATATTATTCATAGTTTCTCTTGGTAATAACTCCACTTACACATTACACTAATGGTAGTATATTATAAATAATGTATCTGGAATGCTTTTGGAAATTAAAATTCATTTGTATTTCTACAAGCTATGTACCACATGATGCAGTAAACAAATCAACAATCGTATAGGAACAATCATATATCACCAATAAAATAAAATATGAATAATCTACGAATTATAAAAAATATAATTTGGAAGAAACCACACTAAAAAAAATTGCAGCACTATAAGAATTTAGTTATCTCATATTTTAGTAATAAAGTTTGTTGTGGCAATTAATTTTTAGTAACAGAAACAAAAAAATTGTTGCAGATACTAAAAATAAGTGCCACACAGATTTTACTAGTGAAAATGAGACAACCAAATACTTAGTTATGGCAACAATTTTTACTATTTCATTTTTATTTTGTATAGTCCGGGTACGCAGGCAACAACCTTACGTCACAGTCAAAAGTGACTAGTTTGAAATTATACGTTTACACTACTATAGGATCGAATATTTTAAATCTAAAATATAGATTTTTAGAAATTTAACAATAAACTAAGTTTACAATTCATTTAGTGATTTGTTTTTGAATAGCCGAATAAGTTAACTACAACAAAATAACAAACGAAATAAACAACGGTACAAAAGTATATGTAAACGTAGAAAATGTGTAAAAATTACCAACTTATAAGTTTAAACAAATGTTAATCTTCTATATTAGGTTATGAAACTGGGCAAAATAATAATTTTTGAAATGAAATTGATATTCTACGACAGTTTACTTTATTTTAAATAATCTTTGATAAATACTTTTCATTTTATTTTCAATAATTTTTGAAGCCAGCAGGAAATTTCATGTTTATACGTTTTTAGCAAGTTTGGTAAAAGTGAGTCTGTCGTTGGTAATCTGACGTTTAGTAAAAAAACATATAATCGCTGTAGGATATTTCCAGATAATTCATCGAATGTGTTTTCTTGATCTGCCCCCCCCCCCCCAACCTAAACTTTGCCCTGGCTGAAGAGGCAAATCCCTTCGTAGGGTATGCTTTCTATGTATTTTGTTGCAACTGTCAGATTGCCAACGAAAGACTCACTTTAACCGCAAGTTTTTGTTACAAAATGACGTAAGCGTGTATTCGTATAAATATCAGAGTTGACATTCCCTACTGTGCCTGCGATGTAAGCAGATATAGATATACTGGTTAACTAATCAAATGTCTCAAAATTATTTATAAATGAAATCAAGACACAATCGTTTCATAACAATGACATTGCTTATCTTCCATATCAATCGTGAAATGGACCAAAGCAAATTTGTTTTTACTTCTTAATATTATAAACTTAGGTATTTTGAGAGGATATAGCACTAAAATGTATAATAGTTTTACCATCTAAGGCCCAGTATTTCCATCTTCAGATCATAATAGGAAATTTGCATGTAAACAGGTTAATTTTCTACCAGTTAGCTTAATTGCGACTTTATTCGGAGATGGAAATACTGAACTTAAATAATTCCAATAAATAAAAAAGATGATGAATGATATTTATATTATTCAATAGATAAGTTGTTGGGTATACTTTTTGGGCAACACTCATTTGGCTCGCGGGTACTTAGATACATTTTTAGGTAGTCGTTCTGCCTCGGTTTAAGGATTAACAGAAATGGTACATTTATCCTTTTAAATCAGTAAATTTTACAGGAATTTTGCAGAAAATTTAAAAAAATATATATTTTTCGTAAATACTTCTATTTCTAGTATTTATCAAGCAACAAATGTTTGTGAACAGATTAAATATTTTATTTTAATATTCTATTTATTTTTTGTATGAACCTGCATTTCAAAAATATTGCTTTAAAATCATTGTTATTCGGTTGAATCTTTATTAGTATATATAGTTGTAAAAGTATACAATATATGCAATTTTGTAGTTTTCGCGTTACCGAATAATACAAAACAGTGATTGTGCTTCATTTATCTTTATTAGGTATATATGTAGATTTATTTTAGTATATTCAAAGCATTTCTAAAATAAATACTAAAAATGCTCTTTTTTGGCATCTAGTTATTCATGAACATGTTAAAGTCATTCACCCAACACTTTATCGCTTACATATATCCATATATATGGATATATTAGTTCATAGTTTTGCACATTTATAGCCTTTAAAATATATATTTTTTAATACAGCATTATATATTTAAATATTCATTAAAATCATAACTTTCTTTGTACATGTTATTGGACTACAATAAAATATTTCGTTAAATAATAAAGAAAGACATTTTATTTCAATACTAAATATAGTATGAAACTCAACCACAACTATGACATTTTTTGATGAAATATAATTTAAAATTTCTGTTTCCTCTGAGAATAAATACTAAGCTATAGTAAAAATAGATCAATCATTGTTATATGATTTTTTGCTTCATTGCATACCAGATAGATGAATCAGAACAACTTTCACTTTGTTTAAAAAAATCTATTGTGTATTTTGATGAACAATACAATTACTATGTCATGCGAAAATATGATCAAAGTAATGAAAATAATAACTGTCATCTATTAAATATTTGCAAAGGAATAATGATAAATGTCAATGCACGCAGCTAACCTTCTAAAAACGTTACACAATGTAGCGTGTATTTTATAATTATGAACAAAAATCTGTTTGGCAAAATGTTAATATCCCTCTTTCCTAGTAATTTAACGAGAACGCCTCGTAAAATAATAAGAGGTGGCGAAGATACAATATACTGCCACTTAGAAAAATAATCAGGACTCAGAGCTCGCATTCGACGAGTTGTTTAGCATTGGCTGCGCCAATGCCCCTAAAGTTTGGCAAGACGAATTTCTGAATAAATAAACAATATTTGTAATATAATTAAAATGATCAAAGTAACAATCAAATCAACAATGACATAGTGACCAATCAAAGATATCTGAATAAATAAACAATATATGTACTGTAATTATAATGTTCAAAGCAACACTTAAACCAACAATGGTATAGTAATCAATCAAATATGTCTTTATTCATACCTTGTTTATTATAAAATGTATAGTATAGCTATTGCTTAAACTTTGGCATGTCGATTTTCTGAATAAATAAATATTATTGCACTATGATTAAAATAATCGAAGTAACAATCATATCAACAATGATATAGTAATCAATCTAAAATATCAACTGTCATATGTAGGAATTAGTCAAAGAATCGCGCAAGCCGGAAAAAAGCAAAAACAGTTCAATTGTGTTTTTATTGATTTTAATTTATTTTAAAAATTATTATTTTATTATTTTTACAGCTTTCAGTTATAACCTGAATAAAAAAAAAACACAAGTGCTTTTTAAGACCTGCTTTTTTAGCGGGCACGATATCTCCTGAAGTACGGCTCTGATTGAATTTAAAAAGCGAGTGCAATTAATCAAGTAGCTACAGAATTTTATAGCCTAATTTGGTTGAAATCGGTTTGGTACTGTAGTACAATATTAATAACTCGCTAGTACAATACAATATATATATAATATAGCAATGGGAAATGGTAAATACAAGTAATTACTGCCGGAGCCAGATATTGACACGTCTATTTACTCCGGTCAAAACGTTGTTATGGTAATGTTTATTTTTCCGTCGCTGGCTCGATAGTCGCTACATTATATTTCTGAATCGATGGTCGCTACCTCACCCCCCCCCCCCCCCCCCCCCGGAAGTGATTCACCGTACACTGCAATCATTGATGTTTGTCGTGAGATCGCAGTTTACTGGAGTATGACGTCATCTGGTTGTCTTGACGGTGTTCTCCCAAAACTGTCGTCGACTGGGAAAATCGAACTCTTCTCATAGGTAGCGTGTGTTCCTGGGTTGGAATATGTTGTGCTTGACTTCGTTGCTCATCGTTTCCTCTATCTTCGTTGTTCGCTTTGCAAATATACGCTGGCTTTAAACGATCCAACGAAATTGGTATATCTCGACCTCTCACTTGTACGATATAGTGTCTTGCATGACGTTCTACAACTTGAAACGGACCCTCAAACGGTGGCTTTAAAGGACTCTTCGGCGTATTTCGGTATACAAATACGTGCGAAGAAGTCGCTAAATCTTTAAAGATAAAGACGGACTTGTTACCATGTTGTGATGTCGGAACAGGCTTCAAGTTAGTAAAATGTTGTCTTAAACGTGACACGTATGTTCCTGGATCGGTGTCATTTGATGTCGTACGGGGAATCAGGAACTCTCCAGGCAGGCGAATGGGTTCACCGAACACTAGCTCCGCTGCCGTAGCACCTATATCCTCTTTCTATGCTGCACGGATGCCCATGAGAACGGTAGGTAATCTTTCTACCCAGTCTTCTGTTTCGTGACACATTATTGAAGCCTTCAGTTGACGATGAAGACGCTCAATGATTCCATTTGCTTCTGGATGACGTGCCGTTGTCCTGAAGTGTGACGAACCAATAAGATCGGACAGCGCTCGGAACAAACTACCTTCGAACTGCGTACCTTGATCGGTTGTGAGTCGCAATGGAACACCATAGCGTGATATCCACCCGCTGAAAATGGTTTTAGCGACTGTCTCTGCTGTAATGTCTTCCATTGGAAAAGCTTCTGGCCACCTGGTAAATCTGTCAATGCAGGTGAGTACGTAGCAATGGCCTTGCGACCACGGCATTGGACCTACAATATCAACGTTGATATGCTCGAACCTTGTGCTTGCAAGCGAGTAATTACCTGGTGTAGCGTGTGCATGTCGATGGATTTTACTGCGCTGACATGGAACGCACTCGCGGGTCCATTAATGACAGTTACGATTCATCGACGGCCATACAAAGCGTTGTGCCACAAGTTTTGTAGTCGCGCGCGCTCCTGGATGCGATGCGCTATGCAGTGATTCAAAAACTTGCCTACGATACTGCTGCGTAACGAAAGGTCGTGCGATGGATAACGTCACGTCACAATACAATTTCTCCTGCGAACCTGGTATTGTGATGAATTTGAGCTGCAAGGATAACTGCTCGTCTTGTAAAAGAACGCGGATTTCTTCATCGTCCTTCTGCGCATGCGCTAATTCATTAAAATCGACCGCTTTGCTAATTGTCTCCACTCGTGAAAGCGTATCAGCTACGACGTTGTCTTTCCCAGCAATGTGTCGGATGTCGGTCGTAAATTGTCCAATCAGATCCAATGTCTAAATTGCCGTGGAGTGCTCTTCTCCGATTTTTGTTGGAATGCAAACGTCAACGGTTTTTGGTCGGTGAAGATCGAAAATTCCCGACCTTCGATCATATGCCGGAAATGCAGAATTGCCTTATAAATCGCCAGCAACTCCCGATCGTACGCTCTATACTTCTGCTCGGATAACTTAAGCTTACGGGTGAAAAACGCCAGTGGTTGCCAACCCTTGCTCGTTCGTTGTTGTAACGCAGCACCGACTGTAAAATCCGATGCATCAGTGAAAAGCGCTAGTGGTAGTGCTGAATCCGGATGCGCTAGGAGTGCAGCCTGTGCAAGTGCCTGCTTGCATTCGTCGAAAGCCCGCTCTGCCTCAGGGATCCACTGTACTGGTGCTTTTCCTTTCACTTTACCTTCAAGACATTTGTTAAGCGGCGTCGCTGCTTCCGCTGCTCTCGGTATAAATCGCCGATAAAAATTTACCATCCCAAGAAAACGTCGCAGTTCTTTTACTGATGTCAGTCGTGGAAAATCGTCAACTGCTTTTACCTTATCGGGTAATGGTTTTATTCCTACAGCGGATACCAAATATCCAAGAAACTGAACTTCTTTAACACCAAACACGCATTTTGACATGTTTATCACGATACCATGTTGATCGAGTCGTTCGAAAACGCGCAACAAATCTAGTTCGTGCTGCTCTTCGTTCTCAGACGCCACCATGATGGCATCGATGTACTTGTAAGCACAATCGAGATCCCGTAATACGTCGTCCATAAAACGTTGGAAGGTTTGCGCTGCGTTGCGTAATCCAAACGTCATGAACGGAAACTCGAATAAACCAAACGGTGTCGTTATCGCAGTCTTCAGTACATCTGCGTCTGCGACGGGAATCTGATGGTACGCGCGCACCAGGTCCAGTTTTGAGAATAAACGTTTCCCTGCGAGGCATTGTGCGAAATCTTCGATGTGGGGAATCGGATATCGATCAGGAGTCGTGCGTGCATTCAGTGCCCGATAGTCACCGCATGGTCGCCATTCATTTCCTTTTTTGGGTACTAAATGTAATGCCGATGACCAACAACTGTTCGATGAACGTGTGACACCCATCTTTACCATCGTGTCGAATTCCTTTATCGCGATTTTCAATTTATCGGGCGCAAGACGTCGTGGTCTACATGAAACTGGTTGGCCAGAAGATGTTCGGATATGATGGACTACCTTATGCTTAACTTCCCTAGCGGTACCTGCTGGTCGCGTGATATCTGGATATTTCTCCAGTAAACGATGGTAACGTGTAGTTCCCACTGGAATCTTGATAGAAGATACCACGTTTCCACGCACTCGTTGCCCGGCTGATGAAAGTGACGTTTTCGTCTACTAGACGCTTATTTCGAAGGTCGATGAGAAGCTCATAATGCGCTAAAAAATCTGCGCCAATAATCGGTTTCGAAACTTCTGCGATAATGAAACGCCACGTAAAATCACGACGGAACCCAAAGCTCAAAATTACTTGGACACTGCCGTACGTATTTATATTTGTGCCGTTCGCCGCGTGAAGGACATATGTTGAACGTGGGGTCGTCCTCGTATGCACGAGCGTGGAAAAACACACAGATCAGCACCAGAGTCTATTAAAAATTGCAACTTGCTGTAATTGTCTGTCACAAAAAGACGGCTTGAATTCGGACGTGCATCGTCATCAGCCGCACTTAATGACTGCCCGATGAGTTTCCCGACTCAAAACTACACGGCTCGCGACATTTTTTGGCTTTCGCGCCGAACTTGGCATGGAACCAGCAAAAATTGTTATTGGTAGAGTGTGACCTTCGACCCATATTACGCTGTGAATATGGCGAACGTGATCGTCGCTCAAGCTGCGTCAAACGTCTTCGCAACTCGCTGATCTCCTGCACCAGATTACCTTCAACGGTACTTACCTGATTAACGGCGGAATCTGCAACGTGTGTATACGGCACCACCTCGAGAACTCGGTCAGCTGTTGCTGCAACCTGATCGAGTGCCAGATCAGCCTGCGATGCAAGAATGGCTTGCACGTGTTGAGGCAGCCGGCCCAACCATAGAGTACGCAGAACCTGGTCCGATACGTGCGTTCCTCCGAGACCCCTCAAATGCCGTAGGAACTGCGAAGGCTTCCTAGTCCAATGTCCTCGCCCTCGACGTTGACAAACGACTTATCAACGCCTCTCTCAATGCCCCATATTTATTTTCGTTGGGCGGATTTGTAAAAACGTCTTCAACCTCAGTAATATACGTCGCGTCTAGACCACTGACGACGTAATGGAACTTCGTACTATCCCGCGTTATCCTACTAATCGCGAAGTTGGAATCTAGCTGCTGGAACCATAACGCAGGTTTCGCTGCCCAAAAGGGTGGTATACGCATCGCGATGCGTGCCACTTCTGATACGTCGGAGGTTGCGTCATTGCCGTCCGCACCATTGCATGCCATATTCACAAGTATACAATTTTGTTGGTTTTTTGATCACGTCGGGGTCACCAATGTAGTACAATATTAATAACTCGCTAGTACAATACAATATATATATATATATATATATATATATATATATATATATATAATATAGCAATGGGAAATGGTAAATACAAGTAATTACTGCCGGAGCCAGATATTGACACGTCTATTTACTCCGGTCAAAACGTTGTTATGGTAATGTTTATTTTTCCGTCGCTGGCTCGATAGCCGCTACATTATATTTCTGACTCGATGGTCGCTACAGTACCTTCAGAGTAGAGGTGGCAAAATTTTGATCTTACGACTAGCGAGCGACTAACATGTTACAAGTATATGGACGTATTTACATTTTCGGAATCCGGTCAAAAAATTACGAACTTTTTGTTAAGGAAATTTTTCTTAAGCTCTACAACGTGCCGCGAGCTAAAAAATATTTAAGTAAGACGATTGAACTCACAGAATTGCATCAAACCATTTTGCATCTTATATCTATATATATATACTAGCTAGAATATGATTTTGTACTATGTATACAGTAATTATGTACATATTAGTGATAACTAATAACTATATGGTTAAAGAAATATAATTATAACTCTATAAATAATTTAAATTAAAAAAAAATCATTTTCATTTCTGATTCTAGTGGCCTTACAAGATGGAAAACATTGTTTGGGTGCGTGATGGCCAGGAGGGATTCATCCTGGCAAAAATGACGGAACTGATGGAGGACGGTGCCGAAGTGATTCCTTTGGAAACGAAGTACAAGCGGAGGACTTGTACTTTTGAAGAGATCTATCCATGTGGCGAATACAAAAAGGAATTTGATGATAATTGTACGTATCATTTAGAGGTTTTGTGTCAAAAATTAACGTTATTCTCATAATAAATGAGAAACGCGTCAATTACTGATAGTAATTTGTATTTATTCATGAAAGTAGTTTTTATCATTCCCTTTTTAGAATCCTTTTTCATACGTTTTCCTTCGCAGATTACATAATAAAAAGTGTATTTCTTTTTTGTACATAAAAGATAGAAATTTAAATGATCTGTATGGCCAAAAATTATTCATTTAAACCCCGTACTCTATTCGTTGTTAATATTTGTACATATGTCATGTATCCTAAGATGTTACAAACATACATGAGTATGTAGTGAATACTTTTTCTCAATATATTCTGCAGATGAAATATTTAGCACTGAAACCTATTAAGCTCCATTTACAGTTTTAATACTCTATATTTGGGGCGGAAAATTATTATATTATACATAAATATTTACTAATGATTTTTCCCATATTACTCATTTAGATATCAGACGTTATCCTGCTTTCGTATATTTCAACTTTTAAAATTTCGGAATGAATAGGTTGCCATATAAAACCAGTTTATTTTCTTAAATTATATTTTTATGAACCTAACACAACATCAAACATTTCAACATCATGCAAATTAAAAATTACTTATTCAAAATTTGTCAGGAGTAATATTTTTAAATATAGATTAAATTTCTTCTAGTAATTTCATTTAGTGATATATATATATTTAATTTAATGAATGTGGAGTGTAAACATAATAAAATTGATTCTTATAAAAAACGTTTATTTTGCATAAATGTGGAGGTATTTAAAAAAATAATAGTTAGAAAATTTTAAGCATACGATGATTAAATAAATTTTACCATGACAAAAAAATTATTTAGTAATTTGAAATATTTCAATTAGTTGAGCGACCATTTGTGTAATAGGATTGTGCGGTTTTTATAAGGATGTATTGTGCTCTAAAATAAATTATGAAACTGGATTTAAAGAAATAAGATGCAAAAAAAATTAGGGCACAGGAAAGTGCTTGTTATATTATTAATTATATCTTTTTAGGTGGTTTGATGTTTTTGAATGATGCAACTCTGTTAAATAACGTTCGAATCCGGTACTACACCAATAAAATATATGTAAGTATTCATATTTACTACAGGTTTACCTGAAAAATATAAACGTTATATGAGCATACCCATATTTAAAATATCAATTCACCATAGTTTTTAAACTAATTATTATATAATATCTTTATGGATGATTTATTAGAAAATTTATGTGTATTTTCGAGTTTTGTCTAATACGTAAACTTTAAGCGTAAATGTCTAAATTGTTGTTAAATATAAATAACAAAACCTTAACAATACAACACAATATTAGTGCTGCTCTTCTGTGATATTTAACCAAAATGTCGCAACTGTGATTTTATATTTGTTTAAAACCATATATAAATCATTTTTCAAATTACAGAGTTACGTAGCAAATATCCTGATTGCTGTTAATCCTTACATGGAAATCAAAGATTTGTATTCATCAAAAACCATTCACAGTTATAAAGGAAAATCATTAGGAGAAATGCCCCCACATGTGTTCGCTATAGGTTAGTATTAACTACAATATTTTATTTTAAAGATAAGATTGTTAAATTAAATATTTTTAGCCGACAAATCCTTTCGAGATATGAAAGTCCTGAAACAATCCCAAGCTATCATTGTTTCTGGGGAATCAGGTGCTGGTAAAACTGAGTCCACCAAATATATTTTAAGATATCTTTGTGATCTATGGGGCTCCACAGCTGGACCTATTGAACAAAAAATTTTAGATGGTAATATTTTATACTATTTTAATTGTATTTCAATATTCATTAATCTTTTGTTTGCAGCAAATCCAGTGCTGGAAGCATTTGGTAATGCGAAAACTACAAGGAACAATAACAGTTCTCGTTTTGGAAAGTTCATGGAAGTTCATTTTGATAATAAACTAACAGTTGCTGGTGGTCATATATCCCATTACTTACTAGAGAAGTCTAGAATTTGTACTCAGAGTTCAGAAGAAAGAAATTATCATGTGTTTTATTTATTATGTGCTGGTGCTCCTGAGAGTCTAAGAAGCAAACTTCAAATTACTAAACCAGATGATTACAATGTGAGTTTAAAATCTTTAATATGCTTTTGATAACGATATATTGACGACATTTTGTTTTAAAGAAAACAGAACGTTGTTTCTTTGTGCATAATATATGGAAAAAAACGTATACCTTCTAAAACTGCTTAGTTCATAAACTCATAAAATTCTTTATTGCAAATTCATTTTTGGCGGTCTCTTTTGAGCTGTAGTTCATTAATTATAATTAACAGTTGTTGGTTTACAATCATTAGTGAATATATACAAATTATATTACGGATCCAAATTGAGAATTTTTTTGGTTCTATATAAAATGACTATTACTTATTAAAAACGTAATTTTTAATGTACTTTTAATTTCTATTCATCTTTGATTAATTCTCATTCAATTCTATAGTATATGAAAAGTGGTTGCACCCAATACTTCACACAACCAGCTACGGAAAAGAAATTAACTGCTAGTCAGAAGAGTAAAGATCAAATGTCGAAAGGTAGTTTAAAAGACACATTACTCGACGATATCGAAGATTTCAAAAACTTGGATCAAGCTCTTTTTCGAATGGGAATTGATGATAATGAGCGGATGCAGATATTTAGCATTGTCGCTGCCGTTCTCCATTTGGGAAATGTGCTTTTCGAAGAGAATCCTGAAGACACTAAAGGCGGATGTCGTGTAACAGACAGTTCAGAGAAATCGCTTATAATTTCTTCGAGATTAATTGGGATTGATCCTATGGAATTGAGGCAGGCGTTGGTGTCTCGAGTTATGCAGAGTAGTCGTGGAGGTGTTAAAGGAACAGTAATTATGTAAGTTTCCCTTCCAATATAAATATTTACTCACAATATATTTTGAAAACTTAGCTATAGATACACCCTTTAGCACAAGCATAGTTGCTTGGTAAATCGCATAAACAAAATGAGTGAAACTTCACGTACGCTATAAGCATATATAACAATACAGTTATATGTTTTGAAGTTCTAATGACATAATTTCAATGTTTGTTTTTACACTTAAAATATGTTATTCAAAATTATTCTAATTTATGATAATGAGAACAGCTTAAGTTTATATTTAATTGTGAATGAGAAAAACGTCATATTTGAAAACATTCCCTATTATCGTTGATCATTATTAATAGATGCAATAATAATTCATGAAAAAAAAAACTTAAGTTAATATTTTCTTCATATTTTATGTGGCTAAAATTGTAATACTTTTGCATATTTTGTTGCTCCAATGCGTACCAAATTTCAATTCTAGAATATAGAAAATATTTTATTACACCTTTGATTTGTTTTAGGGTGCCTCTTAAAGTTTATGAAGCAAGCAACGCCAGAGATGCCTTAGCCAAAGCACTTTATAGTAAACTTTTCGATAATATCGTACAACGTATTAATAAATGTATTCCATACCAAACTTCTAGTTATTATATTGGTGTCCTAGATATTGCTGGATTTGGTATGTTTATTTATACAGAAAAACATTGTGTGATTTTTAATATAATAGAAAATATAGTAAGCTGTCACTCAATTCATTTAATATAAAACAAATCTCTAATAAATAAATAACAAAATACGATGTTAGATTGCATTAAAATTATATTATTTGTATCTAGCATCCACATTAGTTGGAACTCGATTCATTATAAATATATCACGACTTTTCTCCGAATTGAAAGCAGCAAGGTCTATTAAAATTGTGACCATAATTTTAGTAAAATGGTTTAAAAAATTGCACAGTTTAATTTCGTGTACCTAAATATCATTAGTTACAACTTATAATATATATTTTTTAGAATTCTTCACCGTAAACAGTTTCGAACAATTTTGTATCAACTATTGTAATGAAAAACTACAACAATTCTTCAATGAAAGAATCTTGAAACAAGAGCAAGAGCTATACAAACGAGAAGGACTAAATGTTCCTGAAGTTAAATATGTTGATAATCAAGACTGCATAGGTAATTTATCAAAACTTCCTAAACGAATCTAGAAAAATAATTAATTAAATATATGAAATGTGATTTAATTATAGATTTAATTGAAATGAAATCCAACGGAGTATTCACTTTACTTGATGAAGAATCTAAACTTCCCAAACCAAATTTCACTCATTTTACATCGGAAGTGCACGGACGATGGCCGAGTCATTTCCGATTAGCACTTCCAAGGACTTCTCGACTAAAAGCTCATCGAATTATTAGGGATGATGAAGGTTTTTTGATCAGGCATTTTGCTGGAGCTGTTTGCTATCAAACGGTAATATTTCTCCTAGTTGTAAATTTGAAATAATTTGTTGAATATATATATTTTTTGGTTTCAGAAACAATTCATTGAGAAAAACAATGATGCTCTGCATGCTTCTTTAGAGGGATTAGTCCAAGAGAGTTCAAATAAATTAATTAAAAGTCTGTTTGCAACGGCTAATTCTCAGAAAGGGAAACTAAGTTTTATTAGTGTTGGTTCCAAGTTCAAAACACAACTTGAGGAACTGATGGAAAAGTTAAGAAGCACTGTGAGTTTAGAGTTATCCAAAGATACTTACTTTCAAGCTTCAAATTATTTATAGTTTTGTCGATGTTGATAATATTTCGTATTTGTAATTAAAATATTATTCTAGGGTACTAATTTTATCCGTTGCATAAAACCCAACACGAAAATGGTGGACCATCAATTTGAAGGTGCTCTTAGTTGGACGCAACTCAAATGCTCCGGAATGACAAGTGTTTTATCTTTGATGGAGCATGGATATCCATCGAGGACACCATTTAAAGAGCTGCATGGCATGTATCATTTATATTTGCCTAAAGAACTGAAGTCTCTTGATGCACGAACTTTTTGTGAGGTATAACTATAGTAAAATAAAATTGTTGTTATGAATTGTTGCATACATTTTTAATAATATAGTCATAATTATTAATAGTTCTTATAAAATTGCATTTCTGTATACAGGCAATGTTACATAGTTTAAATCTGCACGAACGTGACTTCCGATTTGGTGTATCACGCGTATTTTTCCGGCCAGGAAAATTTTCAGAATTTGATAAAATCATGAAATCAGATCCTGAGAATTTGCAGAAAATAGTTTCAAATGTTAAACGTTTTCTAGTGAAATCAAGATGGATAAAATCACAATTTTGTGCTCTTTCAGTTATTAAACGTAAGTTAATGGATTTAATTACATTTAAATATCTGTGAATCAAGTATAACATATATTGTACTATTTACAAATACATTTTATTTGAGTTGTCAATAACATATATTGGAAAACTGTCACTAACATTTTTAAGTATTCTTCATATAGTCTCAGAATCAATTAACGTAACTTATAAATAAAAATATTTAATGTAAACAAAGCAAAACGGGGTATCAATCATAACATTTATTTATGTCTTCATTAAGAGTCAGTTTAAAATTAATGTAGAGATTGGAAATTTCTAAAGACATTGCGACAATAGTGTTAAAATTAATAGATCCACTTTTCCAATTTGACTGCAATTCCGCTATTATTTTACTTATATTCCAATTACAGTTAAAAATTATACAACATAAAAAATATACCGCGATTTTACTAAATGAGTTGAAAATTCGTTGTTATAGATAATAATTTTTTAAATTATGAAAATGAGTCATTGGCGAGTATTTAATTTAATTTAAATAAATTTTCATAATTGCGAAGGTATGCAAGCGGTATTATTCCAATAGGCATTGAAATCCGGAGCACTCCGAACTCAAAATATACTTTACGTAACCGCTCCAGATTCTAATACCGAATTTAGCATGGTATTATGGCTTGTTAAACACATTGCGAATAATAGATGGCTAAAGTTATTTTGTTTTATTTATACTAAATAAGTAATTGTAATTTGAAACAATCAATTCAATTTATAATTTAAGAAAATGTATTTTCTAGCGATAAATATACTGCAGTAACAATATACTCTTATTAAACAGATATTGCCAATATTTGTAAATAAAATATTCTATTTGTTACTATTTTAGTGAAGAATAAAATCATCTATCGTAAAAAAGCTTTGGTGGTGATACAGAAAACAATTCGCGGATATTTAGTCAAGAAGAAACATATACCGCGAATAAAAGGCATTAAAAAAATTAGAAGCCTGGAATCCCAACTAAAGCAATTGGAAAAGGCAGCTAGTGAATTAAAAAAAGATAAAGCTGCAAGTGAGTCTGAAATCAAACGTCTGCATTCAGAAATTTCTGCTGCCATTAGAAAAATTAAAAAGGAAGAATCCATCAAACCCAGTGAAATTGATAAGATTTATAATGAATTGGTAAATAATGCAAACAGGCAAATGACAATGCTACAGAAGAAAATGCAAGAACAGAAAAACGCTGAGGAACAAGCGCGTTTGCGTAAAATGCAAGAAGAAATGGAGCTAGAAAAGAAACGGAAACAAGAAGAAGAACGGAAGAAACTAGAAGAGGAAGAAATAAAAAAACAGTAAACTAATCTTATAATGAAGAATCGTCAAGTTATGTATTTCGTAATTTTTTTTTTTAGGAAATCTGAATTAGAATCACGTAGAAAACTGGAAGAGGAAAAGCGTAGAAAGCAAGAAGAGGCAGACAGGAAACAGGCAGTGATATTACAAGCTCAAAATGAGAAGGTTGCAATAGAAGAACAAAAGTATCGAGAACAATTGGAGCAAGAAAGACACGATCATGAGCTTGCACTTCGTCTGGCCCAAGAATCAAATGGACAAATTGAAGATTCTCCACCACTATCTAGAAGGTTTGTGTTTAGTAATACTCTAAAGCTTATTTATAATTATTTCACTTTAAACCATAAAGTAATAAATCAAATCTTTTTTTATTATGAAAATCGTTGTTTAAGGTGCTGTATTTGATACTATAAAACTCAATACAACAGATTTGTTTTCTTATAAAAATCATCTAAAACAAAATAATAATAATTGAATATCTGCACGAAATATGTCCATCACCAGGATATAAATCCGAACGTTTAATCTTATGAAATATATATATATATATATATATATATATATATATATATATATTATATATATATATATATATATATATATATATATATATATATATATATATATATATATATATATATATATTGGACAATTTATTTTTGTGTTGAACATTGGATTAGATATAGGTACTAAGAAAGCCTTTAGAAATATAGCATCTTAAATTTGCTTTTGTGGTTGTTGATACTTACGGTTAAAAATTGTATATTTGTGTAAAATGGTAAATATAAGCTTGTGTTGGTTAATGTTTATTGATATTGTATATAAATATACGCTGTATAAAAGAATGGAAAAATGATGACACCTGCCTGTGCTTATATGGAACTGACAAAGGTGTCATCATTTTTTCCAGTGTAATTTGCTTCACGGGGCCAATATCCTCTGTGCTTGTTGTTCCCATGGTAACTGTGTTACTACTCCCACAGTGGCGGTTCAGATGTCTGCAGTTGGTCCACCAATAATAATAGACTGAACAGGTATCTATTTCCATCAAAATCACTATACTATCAATTTCTTTTAAATATATTTCTTCGTTGGCTTTCTTTCTCGAGTAGCACAATGGTTAAAAAGTCATTGAAATAAACAATAAATATGCCCATAAAAACTTTCTCAGCAATATGCTTGAAACGATATAAAAACGCCATTTCAATAGACAATTGAGTTTTTTTTACCATTGTGTTAGTTGAGCGTTAGTGTCTAGCTTTTCTTTTAAAGTTTTTATAGGGATAAAATTTTCTATTCACATGATAATGTAGGTTCACATAATTATGGAATCGGTTTTTTTTTATTTTATTTTTTAAAATGTTAGTAAATGTATTGTAAATTTGTATTTTGGTAAAGGTTTTTAACTTTCTTTTCTTTTTTAATATAAATATAGGTTTGTTTGTATTTATGTCTTCTACTGCCAAATTTGGAGCAACTAATTTAGCAAATATCCTACATTTTGTAAATTATTTGAAATATGTATATAACATTATTAGATTTTTTAAAAAGAAGTTAATTATTTAAAGGTAGCTTCATGTAGGAATTAGTTTAAAATGTATTACACTTATCCATGGTACTCTGGTGAGCATCGATATCTTTATGTTTCGTTGCTGAAACATGTAAAAGCACTATTTTAATTAATGGACTACTATAAGTTATTGTTTTAAAATGTAAATGCATTAATCTTAAATAGTTTTAATTTATCATACTAATTAAATACTAGCATTTTTAAGTGTAATTTCTGAAATGTAAACATTTTTTTATGACTACGAGATTCTCTTTTAATATGAATTAGCATCCAAATTTGGTATTAGAAGTTATAAGTGCATAATAAAGGGTACAATTATATTTTGTCAATATAGATCAGAGTCTATGAAAAGTCAGCAAGCTGCCAATAAAGGTAAATACGATTTATCAAAATGGAAGTATTCGGAGCTGCGTGATACCATAAACACTTCTTGCGATATTGATTTATTGGAGGTAATATATTTAAGTTATACAGGAAATGCAAGATATAAATTGAATTATTATATAAAGGCTTGTCGTCATGAGTTCCATCGTCGTTTGAAGGTGTATCATGCTTGGAAGGCAAAGAACCGTAAACGTACAACTATGGATGAAAACGAAAGGGCGCCCAAATCCATCATGGATGCTGGTTAGTTATAATTTCAAGACAAAAATTCAATACACTGATTTGTTTACTTATTGTATTGTAGCTGCAAGAACTCCAAAGACTCAACAGAAAGCAGATATTTTGGGCAGCAGTCAACGTTTCTTTCGTATACCATTCGTTCGACCACCAACTATTGTAGCACCTGCTGCTCCAGAAAACACAAAACGTGGTTGGTGGTATGCTCACTTTGATGGGCAATACGTTGCCAGGCAAATGGAACTGCATCCTGAGAAACTTCCTATACTTCTTGTTGCTGGTAAGTTACAGTCAATATCATGTGCTAAAACCTACGTAAATATGTGCATTCAGTTTCCCAAATTCTTGTTGAACGAAATTAAACTATTTAATGTATTAAAACCAAAATATACTTGAACATTTTTGGCAAAACACATTCTATTCCTAATGATGACATATGTAATGTCGAAACGTTGATTTTGAATAAAGTTTTTAATAAATTACTGCAGTCCTGCTAAAATGACGATAATATTTGTATAACATCAGATTATATTCCTAGACTGAAGCGAGTTATAATTTACAAAAAAAAAAACATGTAATAGAATGCAAACGAATACCATCGTTTAATATAAACGTAAATTTTAGAAATCGCTAAGAATCCCATTAAGCATATTTTAGAAAGTTATTCTTTAAGACTTAATTTATAAACATTTTCATCCCTTATTTTGCGCCGTATATCCTTACGTTTAATCAGCTCTAAAACCACCATACATTTAAACATCTTCATTCTTTTGAGTATCATAACCCGAATAATTCTGTTTCTTAGGGATTGATGATATGCAAATGTGTGAACTAAGTTTGGAGGAAACCGGCTTAACCAGGAAAAGAGGTGCTGAAATTTTGGAGAGCGAATTCAACAAAGAGTGGGTAAAAAATGGTGGAAAACCGTATACTACGCCATCTGATAGAAAGAAATAATATATGTATTTAGAAGAAATGTGCACACAATATTAAAATACAAGTACAACATCTATTTACTGCACATCCTTTTATTTTTGTTTCGTACTACTTAGTTTATATTCTTTATAGTTAAAATGTGTATAATTAAAGGGACAGGTATTTTTAAGTAACAATATAGTTTGAGCGTGTAGTACTGCATACACTTATTTATTTATTTAACATTCCTACCTGGCCTGAAAGATTTTTCTTTGTTTGTTTAAGTATAGGTTTTATTTTTAAATGCCTTATTATTAATGTAGGAATATAATAAACTGGAAGATAGTATAATTGTTAATAAGTATTATGAAAACTGATTTAAGTAATGTTTATTGTATTCATTTATAATATAAAAAGCTTTAATAGATAAATTAAAATGTATACAGTATTATTAATTATAATGTTGTTTAGTTCTTAGAAAGTAACACTTCCAATTCAACCGTATTGTTGATCACAAAATTCCTCAATCATATTTATTTATCAAAATGGGGACAATGTGGATTTTCAGACTGAAACCCTACTTATAATATAAACACCTGCAGTGTTCCGCAATGGATTTTTTATACGCAGTAGGTACATTTTGTTGACAAGAAGAATATTTAAATACAAATTTTGAAAAATTTAACATAATTATTCATTATGCTATAGCAATTATTTAAGCTGGAAAGTTTTTAGTTTTTAAATAAATTAAATACCTAACAGAATGCCAATATAATATTTTGAATATTTTACTAACCCTTCAAGGATTATTTCACTAATAAGGTTTTTGACAAATGATGGCATAATGGGTTTGATTTATTAAAAATAATTTCCTATACCTACCTTGCTATGGTAAAATAAATAAGAAATTTACGAAATTAAGTAACTATTTTCTTGTAATTGCTACACCTTTTGAGGAAAGTTTTTGAATAAAAGTTGCGCGAAATATTAACAACTGGCATTTTGGAAAAAAAAAAATTTGTTGTAAGTGCAGTAATTTCGTAGATAGCAAAAATGACTAAATAAATGTTTAAAGTAAACTTGCAGTTCCAGTTTAAATACTCATTTAAAGAAGTATTGTTGATACCAGTGCTTGTTCTAATGAATATTCAAACCGGAAATGCAAGTTTAAACAGTTAAGAACTAAAAGACATAAGATATTTTACCGTAAACTCAAAATTTCATAAAATTGTAATATAAAGTTCTAAAATGCCCTTCACCCCAGGTCATAGAAATCAAATTAACTATTTTTTCAGCTCAGATAATTCTAATATAACCTTTAGAGTCTCTAACATTTTAAATATATCACTTGTAAACATATCTTTTGCACACTCAATGCAAAATTATGTTGGTTTATTTTGTGTGAGAGCCAAAGGTATGGTCACGTTGAAAGAATGTCGAAGAAGATTTACGTGGACTAGATGAATCGTGTGAGAATGCAGGGTCGTCTCGGAATAAGTGGATAGATATGATTGAGAAAGAGTTGCACGAAAGAAAAGTTGTGAGCAAGTGGAATAGAAGAATGTTATTGAAGATCTTAATGAATCCGAATGAGCAAAAAAAGTTTGTAAGGATAGAGTTGAATAGCAAAAGATTGTCAAGAAAAGATGTAAAAAGGTATTCTGCTACCAAATTTGATGGGAACAGGAATGAAGTCATGCATGTATGTATTTTGTTTTCTTGTTACAATATTGTTAGGCATAGTTGATATGATTAATTAAATATACTCTTATATTTCCATACCTACGTAACTATAGCAACATAAATAAGAAATTTAAGAATTTCAATAGTAGTTCTCTATTAACTGGTACTGTTTTTGAAGACAATTTTCAAACAAAAGTTGTGATTACATTAAAATCCTTGATTCTTAGGTTTAAAATTTTATAATTATAGTTCTAATAGAACGTTTAAACACACACACACAAAGGCACACCCATGCACGCACATACGCACAAAGACGTAATTTCAAAAATAGTCAGCCTTGATTTAAGGAAGGTCAATAGGTGTATTTCTGTTAAAATCGACTTTTTTCATGATAGTAAAATATTTATTAGATATTAAAAAAATTTTTTAATTCGTCTGACCTACAAAATATTTAGTTTAACATTCAGTATTGGCTTTAATATTTAATTTATATTTTATTTGTTATATAGTAATTTATTTTTGACTTGCAAAACAATTAGTTCAATTTCCACACATCATAATATTATTTGTTATAAATAGATTATTTTTAGCATAGATTTTCCGTTATGTCATTGGTGGAGGAACCCAACCTCCGAATGCTCGTTCGAGCTCTTCAGCTACTGAAAGACACAAATGATCTTGGTTGCATGCTGCTATCACCTTCAAACAAAATTACAGATGAAAGTATTGTATTCAATTTTCTCTATACCAAAATATAAGATAATATTTGCCTGTAGTCCTATTGGTAAATTATTATCATCTAATCCAAGAGGAACGTGTGTTGACGGAAATCCCATTAAATTGAACAACATGGTGTACGCTACACCACCAGTGTTCCAAAATAACCCATAATGGTTTATTGCTGCAACGGGGAATGTTGGATAAAGCAGGATGCCATTTGTCCCTAATTCTTTCTGTAACAGAAGCTCATATGTGTTCACTCTAATAAAGCAGAAATTTCTTATCGTCCTTAACTTACTTCCATTTTTCTTTTCACATCTTCAAATAACTCTTTATAATATGGTACTTTCGATTGTGGAATGAAGACATTTGTTTCCTTAAGTATGTAGAACAGCATAATATTTAAGGAATGCTCAGATAATCCTAATAAAACCTTTAGAGTTTCTAACCATACATTCAAATTTACCTGGATGAGAACTATGATTACAGTATCTGTATTATTGACTAACGTTTTATAAAACATTAATATATTTTTTTAAAAAAACATTTCATTTATTTGAAAAGGCGCAGAATTTAAAATTTGTTCATATCAAATATGATTAGGAATAACAATTTCAACAATAATATAAAGTTACATTTTTATCGCAATCTTATGGATCATATGCAATATTTTTTTTGTTGCTAATCATTATCCAGGTTATTATAACTTAAGCCCATATGGCACGATGTATAATTCGATATTAATATATGTATAGAATTTGATATTTTATTCTGCACAAAAGTTCTGTATAAAAATGATATGTTTGTTTCAAATAAAATTATGATAATGTGCGCCATGTATTATATACATGTCGTGACGATGTCAAATTAGATGTTATTTTAACAATTCATATATTCTTTATATGTAAATCCAAAGGAAGCAGGTTCTAATACTAATAATAAATTCCGAAGGTCGAACGCGTTAAATGTTAAAATCTGTCAGATACAAAAATAGCATTTGGAATTATATCATTGAGGGCAATACTGCAGTGCCCCTTAAACACGAATGCGTCATATTACAAATTACACATATAATTATGCACATTATTTTCGAATATAAAATACTGTACATATTTTGGAACATAAATATTATTTACGGAATTATACATATGTATATCTTTATATTAAATTATATATCGTATCATACGAGCTTAAAACAATTTCATTTTTATCTATATGTAAAATTTCATAAAATATTGAACCAACCTTGGGATTTGCAGGATTTTTTAAAATATTAGGAATATCCTTAAGGACGGAAAAAAATACTGATACGCTTATCTCTATAGAATCGTACAGCTCGGTAAACTTTCTCTAAAAAGAAATTAAGAATTATTTTCCTTTTTTCGTTCTTCAAAACATGATAATAGATGGCAACATAGTTGATTGGAACTTTTCGTAAATATTCTGACTTATATATGCAATGATACGGATAGAGAGCAAAATCTGAATTACATAAAATATATTACATGCGTGAGATATTATCATTGCATAAATGTTTATTCGCCTCCGTGATATCTTATCTTCCTATATTCATCGTATTATTCTATATAAGTTACTTACGGTACTTATATTAGCTCCACATGTTTGCTCCAAATGCTTCGTAGCCTTTTTCATAGCTAGTTGGATTTCTTTTTGAACTGGTACAAGATATATTTTGTTTCCCATATCTTCCATGTAGAAAACAGTTAGTTTGCTTATATCTACCTGAAAATTTCAATAACAGTATTTGCAATTCGTTGACCGACATTTTGGTTTAGTTTGAGAATGATGTGTTGATTTGTTAAGAGAAAATACAATTTAAATCAAAGTATAGCTTAATAAATATATGTCATACGTTTGTAGACTCGGTTCAATAAATATATTTATCATACGCTATGTGGAGGGTACAGAATACAGTCAGTGTAAATTGGCGAAAAATAATTATTTTGTTTATTTTAATTTATTGATAAATTATCAATCTTAAATTTTTATGATATCTAAACAATGTAAAATCTGCAAATTTTTATCATAGTTTACAAAAAGGTATTACTTGGTAACTAAACTTTTAAATTTATGTTTTTGTGTACAATATAAGTAACGCACCCATAAATGAAAATGCTGCTGAACTATTTTTACTTTTTGCGTTGTCAATTAAAAGTTTACCTCATACGTAAGTATATTTTAATAAAAGTGTAACTTACATTGTCTGATATCTTAACCCTCCATGTGTTACTAGCAACATAAGATAGCTAAGTGGTGGAACATCCTCGACTTCATATGTCATAAAGTGAGTGCTCCTAATGTTTATAAGTGTTTTACAATCATACATGTGAACAAAACAATACCTTTATCCTTCTGACCACAACAACTTAAAATATACCTTAGTATCTAGATTAAGCTTGTTAGCATTCTCTCCAGCTATAATCTTCATAATTAATCTCAGATCTTCTGCATAACGTGTCATTGGACCTATCACTAAATAAGTAGCACATTCTTTGTCAGTGGGGTTGGGGTAATGGCCAACAACCGATACTATTTCTGCAATAAACAGTGAATATAGATAAATAATGGAAAACTTAAAATTAATAATTATTATATACTTCCGGTAGGTTTATGGCCAAAAATACCGTTGAAATGAGCAGGTACTCGAATTGAGCCTGCCACATCGGAACCAAGCCCGACTACAGATGCACCTGCCCCTAATAAGGCTCCCTATAACATATTAATTATGCTAAAGAAAAAGTAAAAACGTTAGAATTATAACAGAAAAAAGCACCCCATCCATCCAAAGAGCAAGTAAACTAAGTTGGATAAAAATTATTGAAGACAAGTAGTACAACAATAATTTAGAATATAAATATTTCAGGTAAGTAGATTAATTCTTTTCTATATTGAAATTTTAAAAGCTAAACGACCATTTATACAATGCCAGAATTTGATATGCACACTTACTTCGCCTCCTGAGGATCCTCCGCTAGTACGATAGCTATTGTACGGATTCACTGTTCGGCCAGTTACCACATTTATGCACTCCCAACTTAGACATAACTCTGGAGTTGTTGTCACAGCTAAAAGTATAGCGCCCGCAGCCCGCATCAAAGCCACTGTTTCACCATCAGCTTCACATTTAGTACCCGATCGTGATTTCAAACCAACACAATGGCTTAAACCTAAACCAAAAATTAATTTTCATCCAAATAATTATACATACATAAAAACATTTAAGCAAGGGAAATTATATTAATTTGTTTTTCACAGATGTTTTTATATGTTAACAAAAGATATACGTACATATACGTATATGATGTTTTTATTTAATTTTATCCCTGATGAAGTGCACAGAACTGGCACGAAATATTGGAAAGATTAAACTAGTGCAATAACAATAACCTGTTTTTTTTTTAAATTTCATCCCTTATTTTATGTGTTCACAAATATATATATATATATATATATATATATATATATATATATATATATATTTGTTAACACATAAAATAAAAGATGAAATTTAAAAAAAAACAGGTTATTTGTTATTGCACTAGTTTAATCTTTCCAATATTTCGTGCCAGTTCTGTGCACTTCATCAGGGATAAATTAAATAAAAACATCATATATATGTATATCTTCAGGTCGTTGCATTTAACTTTAGTATGCTTAAGAACATTATTTCTTATTATCAATGAACTTGAACAAGAAATACTACTATAACCTTTAACGCCACAACTCTCTTTTATGGACACTGGAACTCCAAGTAAAGGCCATTTCTTTTCAATTTCATCTAGTGTCAACTTTTCAATAAGGATCTTTTTATCTACCGCCTTTGCTTCTTCTAACGCTTCATTAAATCTGTCTTGAACAACTGCATTCAGAACTGGATTTACTTCACGGATTCTATTTATATAAGCGCGGACAATCGTTTCACTTTTCAGCTAAAAAAAAGTTCGCCTTACAAAAATTGTTTCACATCTCATACAAAGTAATTATTATTATTGCGTTCGCTGCTATAAGGAATGTTCTCTCTTCAGAGTGTTGTAATAACTATTAGTACAGGGACAGAGAATAATATTCCAACCAATTAACAGATGGAGGAATGTAGCTATTGAACACCAGAAGCAAGAGATGATATGGTAGAAAAACAACGCAGGAAGGAACGAGAGAGAAAAATAGGAAAAGATGTTATAGAAAAACAAAACACAAAAAAAAAATGAAAAACAGGATGTACAAGGTTAGCAAGTTGCAACCTTCCACTCAAATATATTCATCCACTGACCTCCAACGAATGATTGATTTAAAGATGTTGAAAATATGTCAAGTTTATTAAAAATTAGTTTATCTATTATGAAGTAGTTTATTTATTATATGATTTACGAAAGAATGTGGTTGATAAGTTTTTCAGTGATAAATATAGAAAAGGGAACATTTATTGTTTCGTCATTAGATGAAAATCAATATTAAAAATGTTTTTCGTGGCATTAATACAATGTTTGCCAATACTTATGTTTAAAAAAGCATATTCTCAATAAAAAAATATACTAAATTGAAATAGGTATATAATGAATGCTTAAATAATATTTTAAAAATATGTATATCAAACATTTCATTCAATTAATATTCGATTTTAATTAAAAATGTCTATATGATATCTCAATAATCATATCATAATTTTATAATAAATAAAGTTATTGTCATATTATCAATTTAGGTAATTTTTTATAAAATTTAGCGCTTATACTTTTTATGGTAGTGCTTAAAATTTACTATTATTCATAAACAAAATTTGAATGCAACTATTTTTTATTTTGATGTCAAATGCTAGTTAAAGTGACGGAATAATTGTCTTGTTTGTCTATTGAGGTTTAGTTAATATTTTAAAAACCTATTTGAAATAATAATTTTGAATGTACAATAATATTCTTATATGTAATTTGCAATAATTTTAATTAATACAAATGGCGCAGTACCAAAATTATAAGCCTAATTATTGCACTTTATCATCTAGAGTAAGGTTGCTCAAGTCGTATCCTCTAAGAAAAAACCTGTATAAATTGTAGGATCTATCAAATAAATAAAATTCCTTGTGTTACTCAAATCTTGTGTGAACATTTATTATCATAAATTTCGAAACACTGTACACTTTTCCATGGAATTAGTGAAACAAATTACATACTATAAATTATTAACAAATTCGGTACGACTAAGGAAACCAGTGTCCTAATTCATACCACCTACAGCTTAAGTCGTAAAATTAAGCAAAAATAACTAAACCCTATATTTCTTAAATAATCTATGTAAGTACTAATATATTCTATTATGTCACCGTCACATAATCAGTTAGTAACTGCAAATTTTATGAATAAGAGTAACAATTGGAGGAGTTTCGGTTCCCAAAATCACAGCTTGGGTTTGCTCTGTGTATTCAAGTGTTTTCAACCACTAACATTGAATCTCATGTGGGTAGGACTTAAGACATGGAACTTTTAACATTTCAATTAAACATAACCAAATACTGAATAAAGCTAATACGATTTCGTTTCTAGTAAATAACTATTTAAATGCTACAGAATTTCTTTTTAACAAGGAGCATGATTTTATCAATAATTTAGTTGCTAGATAAACTACCAAACATATACAGAAAATTATAAGACAGCAGCAATAAGCTTACTTGTTGAGAGGATATCTTACCACGCTCTCGGTGACAGTTAAACATTACGGGAAACAATATGGTTGACTAAGGAGTACATCCTATTGCCGTTAGAAACGAAATTGCCGCAATATTACGGCCAACATTGAACGGGTACGATTTAAGAAGTAGTATGACTTGAGCAACCTTACCCTATTAATAATGTCATGGAACAATGGAAATATTCATTCGGTTAATTTTAATTCTTAATTTAATATATAAGTTAAGCAATTTTGGATTTATCATTCTATATCAGCTTATATAATCTAAAAGTGATATTTAATTTCTAAAATAATATTATTTTTAATATTTTTGTAGGTGAAAGCATTTGCATAGAATGTGAAACCAAAAAATAATTATTCAGCGAAAATCCATTGTTCATTTCAAAAAATAAAATATACTTATTTGAATTTAATAGCATATAACAATACATCCAAAATTTACATTCAATCAATACTGGATATATATATCACTATACACATTTAACCATATTCCAGTAAATCAATAATATATTCTGATACGAAATTTTACTGTGATTTTCAAAATTTTCAACACAGTACTTGTATATGTATTACCAATTAATAAATTACTAATAATTCCTTATGCACGATAACTTTTATAAGGTAAAATAAATTTTATTTAAGTATAGCTTACTATATCTGATAATAATAAGCTTGTTCCTTAAAAACATAATAAATTAAAAACTATCTATATTCTGAATGTGAAAGTAATTGTGCATTGCGATGAAAATTCTTCAAAAATAAAATGGGTAAATGAATATTAAAATATGTAATTAATTATACATGCAATATGGAGAAAATACAGATTTATAATAAAAATAATATACAAGTATTTTTATAAAATTCTTTTCGATTGTACAAGAAACAATTATTGGATTTATTTTCTCCATCTTATTATGAAATAAATAACAATTTCAATTAAAACCATTAACAATATAAAACAATACTTTTGCATTTACATAATATAAGATAAATACTTCTTATATAAAAAATAGGATATGTCTGTATGATTAAATTTCATATGTGTAAATAATTTTAAAAAACTGCTTACTTCCCTTTTCCTAATTTTCTGTGCTAATTTTGTAGCACTAAGCTTCAACAATGGTTCATTATTGTTTGGTATTCGTTGTGGTGGCGTCCGTTCAATATACCAATAAATATGTTTGAGGATCCAACGGAGGAACAGTTGAACGGCTCCCAATACGTTGAGACAGAATTTCATAATCTACCACAAAAATGAACACTATTTATCGACAAGAAGTGTTTACAATATGAAATGAAAATTGTACCGCGCGTGGAAAAGATGTTAAACTGACCGGTTTTTATAATGTATTGGACTTATGTACCTACGGACAAGCAAAAGCAAAACTAGACATTGCGTACTCTATTAATATAGCGACTTTTGCTATTTCTCTAAAACGAATTGCTTAATTAATTTTTATAGCAGAATATTACCTCTTAATTGCTATTCGAATGGTTGTAATAAGATTTCTAGAATTAGAACAATGGTACCTCAATTAAAAAAATTATTAAAAGTTATTGTAATTGATATACCTACGTTAAATATAATTATACACATAAAAATATATGCAAAAAAAAGATTTAATATTCACTGAACCAAAAACTGGTTTGTCATACAAATTTTAATCCATGTCATGAATTTTTTTTAAATTGATATAATTATATTTGAACAAAATATTACCGCTTCGGCAAAGCTATTTGCTACGCATTATCATTAAAATGTTTTTCTAGTTATTGGTGACAAAAATCGATTTCTCAAAGCCTTGAAAATTAAAATAAATACCCACAAATACAATGTATTTTAACAATACGTAAACAAAACTATAGATATACAAATAGTGTATGATACACGTGCTTTACAGCAAAAAAATATTGATAATGTCAATGTTACATGCATTATAATTAGAAGCAATGTCAAAGATCAATGGTTTGACTTGGTTTAATTTATGAAACCAATTAACTGTTTTGAACCTAAAAAAATCATATCAAGTTATACGAAATCTGTTTCTTTATTTTATAAATCACTTTTAATCGCTACCAACTTCGAATCATATTTAAATTCAGAGAACCACTACAATTTAATCACGATTTAAAATCTTTATTTAGTTAACACGATCCTAGAGTCAATTCTCAAAGATACCTTTTGCCGTCGTTTTTCTGAAAACATAAAAAAATAAATTGTTTAAAATAGATAAAAGTGTATATCCTTAGATATTTATTTCTCAAAAACCACGCCACTTTTGTGATTCAATCAAAGTGAACATAGAAACCGAATTATTCAGAAGAACAAAAGGATTGGCATTTTTTAAATTACAAAATTGATGAGTAAGGATAAGTAATAACGAATGACGAAACGTAATTTTTCTATAATACGAAAAAAATGCGCCTGTAATAAGGAAATATATTTAAATGAACAATATAAGAAATATACTATTATATTTATTTGCAGAGTGAGAATCGACTATCTATGTTATAATTTTATAGCGAAGTAAAACGCTTTTTTTTCTGTGTAAAACTTTATTATCCTTTTTAAAATTTGTATATAGGAAAATATAACTATATTTTAATAGTTTTTTCCTGAATTTATTAAATGTGTGAGTCACGATATGAATTTAAATTAATTTATAAATAAATAACTTACCAATTATCATTTTTTAATAACTGAACAATAATATTAATAAACTCTACTAGTAATATGCTAATATGAAATACGGAAGTTTGACAACGAAAATACGTCTCAAATATTGTATAAATTAAATTACATTACATAAGTAAAGGGATGAAAATGAGACATCTTTTATCCATAATGTAAAATTTTTATTTCTTAAATGAAATTTCATTTAAATTCGTAAAGGATCGCAGCACTAAGAATTGGCGGACCAAAGAAATATCATTGTTAATGCAACGAACAAAAAGCAATCAAGTAAAAACAAACAAAGATAATATGAAATTAACACAAACCAAAATTGTATTATCTTATTACGTGTAGGACACCAGAAGACCAGCTCCTATGTAGTTTATCTGGCAACTATTCTCTGGACTGACGCTTTTACAAAATACAGTCAGCGTCAGCAATAGGGTCCAACAAGTCGCAGACTTGCAAACCGCTTGCAGTTGTATTAAAATGTGGTTTGGTACAGCAACAAAAACAAATACTTATGTAAACAACAAATTATCACAATAAAAAAATTCGTTTTATTTTTTTAGTAAACAATAGTAATAATCTGTAAAATATATAATTAGCAATATTTTATTTAAATATTTTCTATATATATATATGATACATATGAATATTTTTGATGAACGTTGACGTTGTTTCGATCGCTTCTAAGATAAGATTGGCGTAATTTCAGAATAAAATGATAAGTTAAATTTATGAAATTGTCTAAAACCTCTAATAAACATTTATGTATTACATTACTTACATAATTATCCAAAGATAGCATGCCTAGCCAATTGTCACATATATTCACTTGGTTTCACTAATATCAGTAATAATTTTATACTAGGTACTTGAAAAATATTCCATTTTAAAAGTCTAAGGTCTACCGTGACGTAAACTAGATTGATAAGAAAGTATATTTAAATTATTGTAGCAAACTGTTAGTAAAAAAAAACATTTAAAACAATTTAGAACTACATACGTTATGCCTTGCATGTGATAATTTACTAGTAAAAAAACATTTTAACGGTTTTATCTAATCTGTTATAAAATGGCAATGAGAAGAAATATTTTCCTTTAGTGGTTGTTACAATATGTAATGCGTGATGCCTAATTACAGCCAACAAAATGATTATACTTTGAAGTTTATAGAGCTACTACCTATAATCGTAACATGGTACGACCACCTAAATTCACAGTTGTCTTCCACAATTATATGTATGTGAAAAACTGACAACGCTGTACATTAACTTCCTATTAGAATATCATTACATAATATACTTACACCATATAATAATGAAGGTAAAGACAAAACCAAACAAATAGAGGTGGGACACCACAATCTAACAAGAACTATGGTAGCAGAGTGTGCATTTGCAGACGACCTTACAATCAAGTCACAACATGACTATAAACGTAGAAAAAACAAAAATCATGGTGATAGCAAAAGAGAATATTAGCAACAAACATAAAACTAAATGGAAGAGCAATAGAACAGGTAGAAACATCAAATACCAGGTTCAACAAAAAATAAACAACAGAATTCAGATAGCAAACAAAAGCTATCATGCAGTAAACAAAATACTAAACAACAAACATATCGAAGAAACCCAAAATGGCATTATACGGAAGCGAAACATGGATAGTGAATCCTAGAATAAAAAGTAAAATACAAGCAGCAAAAATGAGATACTTAAAAAAGTAGGAGTCACCAGGCTAGATAGAATAAGGAACTAGTCTACAAATAGAATATACAGAGCACCATAGAGAAAAAACAACTAGCATGGTACGGATACATAATAAGAATGCCAGAAGACAAACAAAAATAGTATGGAACGCAAGAATAACAAGAAAGAAAATAAGAGGATACCACAAAAGACATGAGAGAATAATATAGAAGAACTACTAAAGAGGAATAACATCAGCTACCAAGAAGCAAGATAAATAGCGAAGAACAGAAAAGATTGGAAAGAATTTATAGACAAAATTAAATTAGAAAATGAACTTATCTCGACACACACACACACATATATATATATATATATATATATATATATATATATATATATATATATATATATATATATATATATATATATATATACGAGGGTGGTCCGAAAAGTTTCCAACCTCAACATGAAGATAGCAGCACTCGTAAATAAAAGCTAGGGAATTTCGTTGTTCATCTGTTGACAGTTACTCACCAAAGTTTCAGCCATTTTGGACGCGCAGTTGTTATGTAACAGTCGTTTGAGTGAGTTGATGTGAGTGTTTTTATGAAAATGAACAAAATCGAGTATCGAGCTGTCATCAAATATTTGTTTTTGAAAGGCAATACGCCTACGCAAATCAAAAATTAATTGGATTCTGTGTATGGGAACTCTGCACCATCATTTACCACAGTGAAATTTTGGGCAGCTGAATTTAAACGTGGCCGTAAGAGCTTGGGAGACGATGAACCTTCGGGACGTCCAAAAACTGCAACTACCGACGAAACATCGCCAAAGTTCACGAAATGGTGCTAGACGACCGCCGAATTAAAGTGAGAGAGATAGCAGAGGTTATGAACATGTCAAAAGAACGTGTTTGTCACATATTAAATCAACATTTAGACATGAGAAGGCTGTCCGCGCGTTGGGTGCCGCGTTTGCTCACGTTAGACCAAAACCGTGTCTCACACCTCAGCGGTTGCCATGGTGAAAATCCTCGAATTACGGTTTGAACTGCTTGACCATCCGCCTTACCAGATCTAGCCTCCAGCGACTTCTTTTTGTTCCCTCATCTAAAAATTGCGCTCGGAGGACAGAGATTTTCGTCAAATGAAGAGGCAATCACCTTCGTGAACAATTATTTTGCAGAGAAAAACGCCAAGTACTATTTGGACGGGTTACAGAGATGGGAGCATCGCTGGGAGAAGTGTGTAGAGTTACAAGGTTGTTGAAAAAAAAAAAAAATAAAATTCTGAAAAAATGTCTTGTATCTTTGTTAGGTCGGAAACTTTTCAGACCACCCTCGTATATATATATATATATATATATATATATATATATATATATATATATATATATATGTATATATATATGTATATATGTATATATATATATATATATATATATATATATATATATATATATATAATATATATATGTGTATATATATGTATATATATATGTATATATTATATATATATATATATATATATATATATATATATATTATATATATATATATATATATATATATATATATGTAAAAATAGAATAAAATAAAACAAACTATGTATTTTGTTTCATGTGATCATTTATTGATTACTATAGTTTCACCAACACAGTGGCATCTTCAGATCTTGTACAAACATTTTTACAATATCGTTATTTATAAGCTTTTACCTAGGGGATTGCCATATTTTTAAGAGTGGTGATTGGTGGAGAAATTCTGTCTGTTCGTTGAGGCAATTACTAGAACTGTCATTGATGGTTTTTCCAATTTCTAGGGATTCCAGCAAGTCTAGTTTTAATCCTTTATCTTGAAAGTGTAAGATTGTCGGCTGATTGTTTGAGGAAATTTGGTGTCCTGTTGTTAGGAGGTGATTAGCGAAAGTTGAGTCGTTGTTGTTCAAGCGCAGCGACCGTTTGTGTTCTTTGAACCTAATTTCAAAGTTCCGTCCTGTTTGACCTATGTAAGTACCGTTGCAATCATCGCAATTTAGCCGATACACGCCTGATTTTTTCTGTGGATTTATTTTGGATTTATGGTTACATAACAAGTTGTGCAAAGTATTGCTGTTTTTGTAGGCTATGACGGTGTTGCTTTCTTTAATTATGTTGCCTATCTTGTCCGATATGTTGCCTAGATAAGGAATGCATCTGAATGTTTTATCTTTTTCTATTGTACTAGGGTAAACTAATTTCAAGGAATGTTGTCTTGATTTCTTCTTTAATATGTGGGTGATGATGTCCTGATCGTAATTGTTGTTCATGGCTATTTGTTTAATAGTATTTAATTCTGTGTTGAAGTTGGATTCATTGAGTGGGATTGAGAGTAACCTATGTATCATGGAGTGAAATGCTGCAAGTTTATGTTGTATAGGGTGCAAAGAAGTGTTGTGTATTATCGTGTCTGTGTATGTAGGTTTTCGAAAAATTTTAAAGGAATGTTTTTTATCTTCACGTCTAATATTTAAGTCTAAAAAATTTATTGATTGGTTTTCTTCTAATTCCATGGTGAATTTAATTGAATGATGTAAAGTATTCATGAAATTTAATAAATTATTTAATTGCCTATTGGTTCCTGACCAACCGCTATGTCGACGACATTCTGGTATGTTGGTCAGGAACCAATAGGCAATTAAATATTTATTAAATTTCATGAATACTTTACATCATTCAATTAAATTCACCATGGAATTAGAAGAAAACCAATCAATAAATTTTTTAGACTTAAATATTAGACGTGAAGATAAAAAACATTCCTTTAAAATTTTTCGAAAACCTACATACACAGACACGATAATACACAACACTTCTTTGCACCCTATACAACATAAACTTGCAGCATTTCACTCCATGATACATAGGTTACTCTCAATCCCACTCAATGAATCCAACTTCAACACAGAATTAAATACTATTAAACAAATAGCCATGAACAACAATTACGATCAGGACATCATCACCCACATATTAAAGAAGAAATCAAGACAACATTCCTTGAAATTAGTTTACCCTAGTACAATAGAAAAAGATAAAACATTCAGATGCATTCCTTATCTAGGCAACATATCGGACAAGATAGGCAACATAATTAAAGAAAGCAACACCGTCATAGCCTACAAAAACAGCAATACTTTGCACAACTTGTTATGTAACCATAAATCCAAAATAAATCCACAGAAAAAATCAGGCGTGTATCGGCTAAATTGCGATGATTGCAACGGTACTTACATAGGTCAAACAGGACGGAACTTTGAAATTAGGTTCAAAGAACACAAACGGTCGCTGCGCTTGAACAACAACGACTCAACTTTCGCTAATCACCTCCTAACAACAGGACACCAAATTTCCTCAAACAATCAGCCGACAATCTTACACTTTCAAGATAAAGGATTAAAACTAGACTTGCTGGAATCCCTAGAAATTGGAAAAACCATCAATGACAGTTCTAGTAATTGCCTCAACGAACAGACAGAATTTCTCCACCAATCACCACTCTTAAAAATATGGCAATCCCCTAGGTAAAAGCTTATAAATAACGATATTGTAAAAATGTTTGTACAAGATCTGAAGATGCCACTGTGTTGGTGAAACTATAGTAATCAATAAATGATCACATGAAACAAAATACATAGTTTGTTTTATTTTATTCTATTTTTAATATGTCGTTTCATATAGTAAAGGCTAAAACAATTATTGACTTAATATATATATGTATATATATATGTATATATATATGTATATATATATATATATATATATATATATATATATATATATATGTATGCATAGTACATACATATATATGTATCAGTTTGTTTAAGAATTCTGTATTATGTGATAAACAGCCTTTATGTTCCAACTCAAGTTTCCATACCAAGCTTATGTTATCCTGGTTCGATGAATATAATGTGACTCAAAGTGAGACCAGAACAGTATAAGAAAAATGTTTTAATTGAGAAAAACAACAACAAAAGGGTTAATATTCTGTACATAAGTATTAAACCAAGTTACTAAAAAAACTGTTTATATTTTATTAGCTGCAATAATTTATTCATTCTTCGTTGACTGCAGTAAAGTGAAAAATGAGTATGTTGTCTGCAAAATCTGTAATTAATATTGTTAAACTGTCGTAGCCGTAGAATATGTAATTAAATGCATGTACTAAGTACCTTTACAAAAACATTTAAATCTACTGGTATCATTCGTCCCATATCAATACCGATGTTGTTCTGCAATCTTGATATAGCAAAAATTATTTGTTTCTGAAATCGTATGTTGGTTCCTGGCCATTTAATTGAGTATAGCGCATTTGGTAAATTAGAAAACTAAAAATAAAATAAAATTCAAAAGATCTTTAATTGTAATAAATAATGGATAGGCGAGAGTATTAATTACATTAATTATTAGTATAAGCTCAACGGTATAAGTATGTATACCAAGTAAGCATTGCGTGTAGATTAGCGTAAATGCGTCCTTTTTACTTTGTTGTACGGAGTAATAAGTATTGTAATCAAGAAAAAACGCGATCTTAAGATTTTAACGGAAATACATCTTTTGACCATCCTTGTGTCGAGCTATTTTTGGAATTACGGCTCCCTCGATGCGTGCGCGCATGCGCGCGTTTGTGTGTGTAAATGAATGAGTGAGTAAGAGAGAGAAAGAGAAAGCACGCGCTCTACAACCTACACTGATGAAGATAAAATTATGAAGATTTAAATCAATATGGAGTTCTACAAAGTAAAGGTCAAGATTGATTGAAACTGAAGTTTTGGATATGCCTGGCAAGAAAACCTATTATTTTTGAAAATAATATGCAAACTCTAGTCATATTTCCAAAACCACTGCACTTACAGTTAAAATAGACACAATTAAAATGAAAGACATTAATATTTAGCACAACTTTTGTTTGAAATTTTTCTTCAAAACATATACCACTTACGAGAAAATTGCTATTGAAATTCTTAATTTTTTTTATTACGCGCTAATCATTGTAGAGTTTGATAATAGTACTACAATTAGTACATAGTAAAGAGCAAGCTCTAAATTCATATGTAAAATAATAGTAGCACTACTTTAAATTTTTTCACATAATTGTATCCTAAGTTGAAGGGAAGCTATTCATTTTCTATTATATTTATGAAGATTTCGTCGAAAATCAGAAACATGTTTTATGCAAAAATCGGCTCTGTTCAATATTTCGGCTTCTTTAGAAAAGTAAATCAATCAATTCACGATTCAAGCTAACACAGAGCTTTGGCGATAAAAATTAAGAACTATCGCATGAAAGCCGTGTAAACAACAAGCATTAGTTTTGCAAATGCTCAGAGCTCGTCTTCGGTAAGCTGTTCTCCAATGTCTCCAAAACGGCTCAACTAACAGTAAAACTAGTTCTATTTAAAATGAAAGATATTAATATTTTACACAATTTTTGTTTGACACGTTTCTTCAAAATATAAACCTGTTTCAAGAAAATTGCAACTGAAATTCTAAAATTTCTTATTTATGTTACTATTTCTTAATTTTTTAAATATCATTTGTACTTTGCGAATATTAGAATTGAAAATATTGTAAAGGCTAAACAAAATGGCGTTTTCCGTTAGCAATCTTAAGATGTGAAACCTATTGAAACTTGATACCGAAGCGAAGACTAGTGCACCTATAATAGAGACTGAGACGATATCATGGTGATTCTTACGAAACAGAGATGAGACGGATCTCGTCTTAAATTTTGTCTCGTCTGCTCGTCTCGTTCCACAGTAAACATTAATTGAACAAGATGTTTGCAACTCACACTACTTGTGTGCGTTGCAAAATAATAATAATTTATAATATAAAACATCGGCCATGTGTTGGCCCTAAACTTTCTTTTACGTAGTCAGTATATTTTGATTTGATAGTATATAAATTAAAATATAAAAAGTTTAAATTTAAAAGAAAATATTTTCATTCATTATGTCCAGTAAAATTGTAAAGTTATATTATTGTCAGATTTCTAAAAAAACATATGTATTTTAGATTTAAAATGTTCGATTCTATAGTAATATAAAGAAAATATAATTATTCATTACACATTATTAAAAATTATTAAGGCCGGACATTTTTTAGTTTTCAAATGAACTTTAAATCTTACAAAATATTTTCATATAATATTTTAAATTATTTACTAACCTTTGTAACGTTTTTTCACTAAACTTATTTGTGACACTGACAATAAATGTTAAATGTCAAAATATTTGAATATTTAAAACAATTGCCATGCATAGAAGATGCGATTTATTATATATAATTTCCATACCTACGTAACTATGGCAATATCAATAAGATAAGATCTTGTAACTGGTACACTTTTTGAAGAAATGTTTCAAACAAAAGTTATGCAGAATACTAATTTCTTTCAATTTTATTCTAACTACTTTTACTGCAAGTATAGCCGTTTCGGAGTTATTGCAGAAATTGCAAAAAAAGTCTTAAGTAAACATGCACTTCCGGTTTGAATATGCTTTTCAAAAATAGGATGTTTTCACCCCAGGCATATACACATCAAAGTTTCATAATTTTATCTTCAACAGTGTAGGCATGCACACACACACACACACACACACACACAGACGTCATCCCAAAAATAGGCAGACTCGATTCAGGGAAGGTCAAAAAGTGTATTTCCGTTAAAATTTCGAGATTTTTTTTTCGTGATTACAATACTTACTTATTACTTGGTAAAAGAAAGTAAAAACATATTAACTGGAGATCAAACATTTCAAAACACACAATACCTGATATGTAAGTTGGCTGATGTAGTACATATTGAAGAATGAATTTGTAAGAGCGCATCCCGCAAAACCCATCAACCCAATTACAAGTAAAACGTTGTCTTCCTGTGTCATACTGTACAGTACACAACATGATACGCAGATAACAAATATATATTGTAGTAACAGGGGTAAGCTGTAGACACTTTTCAAGATATTTAGTAGATTTATGATGTGTTTTACTTCTTGCATACATTTCGAAAATTGGACATCCATTTTACAAATATAGTCTATATCCTCAACAGTTTTTATGGAAATTATTGCGTATTGAATAACTCGTAATTGACCATCCATATGGATCAGCATTGTCCAGAAAAATAAGTCTATACCTGAAATAAATTAGTCCCATAAATAAATTGAAAAAAATTCAAAATCTATTTGATAATTATAAATTCAAAACGTCTGTAATGCAAATTAGCAATTACTCTTATGTAATCTTCGATATACAGTATATTTAGAATGTATAAAATCACTTGTATTCTAGTTATGTTAATTCTGTATGTACCATATGCCTATAATATAATATAGCTATCTTAATTGCAATCTTTCAATGATCTGCTCTTTCCTAGACTGGACTTTCTTAAATAAAACTGTTAAGAAACGATGAATACTACTTTAAAACTCTAGGAAATATATTCATTGATTTATAATTGAACTATCTACTATATAGCTTAACCGTAACTATATTCGGAGATGTAAATATTGACCCTAAATAAAAATAATGCTAGCATATTATAAAATAATGGAAAAATTGTAAAATTGCCAAATGTTTACTAATCATTCAAGCTATCAGTCATGAGATATAACCAATTCAATTGTTTTCTTTTTTCTCTAAATAAGTAAATACATATGGTAACTATGGCAATGGATATACAAATTTCAAACGTGATTTTAATACAAATGATACAATTTCGTGGAAACTTTTCAAACAAATGTTACAATTTACACATACAAATAATAATGGTTTTTTTTTATTCTGAAATTGATAGTAAAATTCTGTAATTGATTTTAATCATAGTCGATGTTTAAAACATATTTAAATATATGCCAACCCTGGTAATTGTAGCAATTTTTGAGATATCAACAACTGAAAAATCAGCAAATGTAATGTATATTATTTTTAATAATAAAAAATAATAACATTTCACATTTATACGTTTGACGGTTTTAGAACTAGAGCGTGCACACCGGCAGTTAAGAGATTCAGGGATGTTTGAAACCTATATATCCGTGTAATAATAAACCGATCTTAATTGAAGGAATTATAATAACAAATTAAAACAATGCTTCTATTATGTGTATATAAATTTTAATTAAAATCTACATAGGAAATAGTGTGGCAAATGCTAATTTTACGAGCGACCAATATTTTATTTGTTAATATATGATTTATGTTATTTATCAGACTCAGTCTAAAATAGAAAAAAAATGGAAATAGATTTAAATATATATAAAATTACACAAAAAATGTGTAGTCCTTTAAAAAAAATGCTTTTTTTCCACAATTTTTAACAAATATGCTAATGTAAAGTTAATAAGTTATTCTGTATTCAAATTCTCTCTACAATCGAACATAGTCCTGGTATAAATTGTTAAATTAATACTAAAATGAATATGAATGTATCGTGTTAAATTCTGTGTAGACCTAATGGTACACTTCGTCGTGTATTTTTAGAGTATACTGACACAAGACCGAACGCTCAAGCTCTTTTATATCATATAAAAGCTAAAAATGAGCAGAGTATACTTAAATTAATTCATAAAACTTAATTTTTAGCGCATGGTTTTGCGGCCTATTATAAAGGGAGTGAAATAAAATTGAGTAGTGTTTCAGATAATTATTATTTGTTACTTAATAATATATAATTTAATATTTCATCAGTGGCTTCTATCATATTAATATTAAAAAAATGATATTTGATAGAGATTAACTTACCAATGTATTGCGTAGTTACATATATAGCTACAGTAGTTTGGTAAATACAAATAATAGAGTAAGCGTTTATATTTGTGGAATCAAATGGTATAAACATATATTCCGGTAACTGTCGATTGTCATGTGTAACTTTAAAACATTGCCCAAGCATTGATTCATATATACAATCACTAAATATGAATAAAATCGCAAGTATTGCTAGAATATAAAATAGACAAATCAAAACACAGCCATGTATATTTGTTTCCTTAGTAATTTCTTCTTGTAAATCTTTAACAAGCTTGACATTTCTTCTTGATTCTTCTTTAAATTGACTTTGATCTTTAATAACGTCAGTCCAAAAACTTTCCAAATTTTTACTATCAATTGTTTTTAACTCATCATCATTTGTGAATCGGGAATCTTTAAACTCCGAAATTTTATTTTTAATTCCGTCAAAATTAAATGGCACTGATTCATAGTTTTCAAAATTGTAACTTTTTCTGTACAAAATATCAATGCAGAGTTTCAATTTTTGGCTATCCCGAAACCAAGATATTAATTTAAAAGTGTAAATAATGTGTAGCATAAAAATTGATAGTGTTTTAATAGATTGATCATAATTTAATTGTCCATCTAATAAGCCTATTAGTTCCATAACCATTGTAATAGCAGGCAAACAACTAAAGCTACTTGCTATCAATACAATATACAATAATCTTTTATATGAGTGGCGTTCTGGTGGCCATATCAATATGTATTGTGCAAATTTAATATTTGTTGCGAAAAAATCTTTGTCAAAATAATCGATTAAATTCATTTTTGCAATCAGAAAAATTGTGAGTAGGTAGATGCTCTTTATATAGTAAGTTCAAATAAAATTATAGATAATTGCCCTTGATTATCTTCAAAGAGAAGTTAAAATTGTGCTTTATTGCGATTTCTATATGTAATTTAAAGCAATTTAGTACATTTGCACGAGTTATTAAATAAATTGCCTCATATTTTACATAAGCTTGTTTTTAACGATAGCGGTGTACAGAATACATGGAAGTTGAAACTTTAACAACATACTCATTAATAAAATTGAGAAGATATTCTAAACAAGCATTAGCTTCGCCAATGCGCAGCGTTGTTTGGCATAGCTAGTTTCTATTTTATATAGCATAATTTGTGAACAGATAAATTGGGCAGTAATATTTTAAATAAGTATTAGCTGCGCGAGGTTTAGCATGGCGAGTGTCTGTGACTAACAATCAAACCAACAGTGATATAGTAATTAATCTACGATATCTATATTTATATCTTGAGTGTTATAAAAAGTACATATTTGATATCAAATTATATATTATTCAAAACATCGCATAAGCCAGAAAAAATTAATCTTCAACAAGTTCAAATGTTTTTGATTTATTAAAAACAAATGTTTTTCTACGTCCATTGTTAAAAGTAAGCTTTTCAACGGTTGTTTAGCGAATTAAAATGGCATATTATGAGACAGCGTGTTAAAAGTAATTACTTTTAACACCAGTGGCATAATGTAACCAGATCTAATTCCTTTTTAGTTGCCAACAAATAAAATATTAAATAACAAATTTTTCATTTATGAAAATTTTATCACAAACTACTTAGAAATATTTAAATGAATAGTATAATTTTTAGCAGCTTCTTTAATCTCGCCCGGACACAGTCACTTCCATCACTATTTATAAGTAAATCCATTTTCTGTGATAAAATATGAATTCCAGAATATTCAACGTAACTGACAGTACTTCCATGCTGTTTTGTTATGAAATAAATCATTAAAACTGTCAAAAATAATTTCAACCTTTTAATGTGTGCTATAGATTTCTCGCATTCGTGCTTTTAACAATGGTCATAGAAAAAATAGTGTATGTAACATGTGTTAAAAAGGTTATTTTATTTTTCGATGGGCTTGCTCCTCTCGGCTTCGCCTCGTATCGCGAACTTCCTATTCACAAAATAAAATGACACTTTTAACACTAGTTACTTAAATAACTATTTAAGGCTATCGGTTATAAGATGAAAATTGTTATTTTACGACATACATATATTTTCGGAATTGCTGTAAAGTGAAATGAAATTTTATGAAAAAAATTAAATCAGAATATTATAGACAAATACTTAAGCTCTTGTGTACTAGTATTTTGGGACTATTTCGAATATTTACTATGTTTCTATTTCATTTAGGGTAAAGGTACTAAAAGCCAGACAAAGAACTCAAAGGATACTCCTAGAGTGAGTTCCTACATATGTTGGATATACTATCCAACATATGTAGGAACTCACTCTAGAGTTACAAAGTTTTATAATGAAAGTGTAATAACAATTTGTATTTAATATTGGTAAAAGTTATTAATTTGATAAAACATCGTAATAATTATTATAGCATTGCCTCTTATTATCGCTTAATTGCTTAACGACAAAAGTAGTAAACTTTAAAATACTGAGGTGCCATGGATAATATTGAAGGTGCGTTTGTGACCTAAGTTGTTTATGTTCTCGAGTTGATTATGTGATTTTTTAATAGTTTGTTAAATTTTGATTTGTTCTCATTCTTTAAATCATCTGATAGATTGTTGTATAGAAAAATTTCCATTGATGGGATATACTTCTAAAGCTGAATTTTGTGGAGTAGTTTTGTATATGTTGGATTTTATCTTTCTTTCTGGTTTTGTGATTGTGACGTTTTTTGATACTTAATTCCCGTTTTAGTAAATCAGGGAAAACAAATTTATTGGAATAATCAAAGCTGTTTACATATACTTTCAAATTTTCATAAAAGGGGAAAAATTATAAATTTTCATTAAATGCTGTATTATTTAATTGTTAATATTAAATTATAAATTCTTTATAAATATTGTTTCTCTAAATAATTTAATTTCGAGGAAATTCATTGTTCTTTTTGTATGTCACTAGGGTATATTTTCAATTATATTATAGATTGATTGAATTATTTATTTTCTATTTATATCAGCCGACATCAAATTAATAAATAAGAACCTCTTTAGTCAAAATAAACCGCATTTCATGTTCGATAAAATACTCAATTTAAATTTGAATACCAGCATAACGTATACAAAATTATGATTGATCCTTTCTAGCATATATTGTTGCATGTCCTACAGTTATTTCTTTTATATGCTGTATTTGCCAATATATTTTATATATACATATATAGATATCGGCATAGTTATTGCCTTCACGGGGAACAGCGACGGGGTATTGAAAAGTCCCAAAACGCTTCAGGAAGGTGGGGAGAAACTGAACGGGAAGTCGTACCGGTCACCGCTTTTTCCCGTTTGCAAAAACCAGTTCGTCGGGTTTCAGTTATTCTTCGCTGCGCAATAAAACAAGTTGATTTAGATTTTTAGACACTACACCTTAGTTTTCTATGACAAAATGCCACTGTGTTACATGACTCCATTAGAGATCAAACGAAAAGAAGAAGAGAGGATCAGTATGCTTGAAGGAATTCATCTGTGGAAACGTCAAAAAGAAGATAAGCGACTGAAAACCATAAGAGAAAAACGTGAGGTATTGTAGTCTATTGAGTAACATTTTATGTTGTTGGAAAATATACATTTAATGATGTACTTTTTAGAGTATTTGTAATTCTTGTAAGATAAATCTTTAAACTATTAGTAAACCTACAGTTTTTAATTGCATGCATTTTAAATATAGTTTATTGTACAAATCAGGAATTATATTTGTTGAATTAAGTTCATTCGAATTAAAATAGTTTAAACTACTTAGCGTAATGTTTACAAAATCTTCTTCTTATACTATATATTCATTCGGAATAGCGCCATAAAAATTAGTGCTCATTTTGAGTTAACAAATTATGTGTACGAAGTGTAAATTTTACATCCATAAAACGAATATACAGAAAATATTGGTGAGTTCTAATGTTATCCATTATCGATTTTATTATTGATTTCATGAATAATGTTCAAAGAAATTCCTAAATCAAATAGTTCAATACTGTTTTTGATTTCTTTATATGCGTGAGGTGACTTTGTCTCTATTATCTAACAGAAATATAATGTTTGAATCTCGCCTAAGTCAAATGGATTTTTTCACCTGCGATTTACTTCGGTAAAACAATACGTCGGCAGGGTTATCCGAGTACTCCGGTTCCCATGTTTAGGACACACACACACATACAAATGACTATAATTTCATAATTCCATACCTTACCGATAAATACAGAGGGTCAAGGGTATGGTCAAGTTATAGCTTAGGTACACCAGTCAAGGCAAATATCGGCTACCAACACTAACATAACAAAACACTCTGAAAAGCGGCGCACACTATGATTAGAAAAAATGTTCGCAAGACGGCATAATATTAGTTTGCCTCAGGTGTTCATATGAAAATTTAAACAGACGACAGTATTATTAAGAAAATACATAAGTGTATATATAGCAACACTGTCACTATTACTTCTTTAGAAAAAAATAGTCGTCAAAAGTTTTAATATGAAGTTTTATTAAATAACTTATCCAGAGGCGTTTCTCATGTTCATTGGCCCTATTCGTTTTTTTTTTCAGAAATAATAACAATATAAATTCCTAGATTATGGCTACTATATTATATATTTTATTTTTTGCCTTCGATGCTTGTCGATTGGCCATATCTGTTTTAGTCAATTATTTGTATTATTGTTGTTTTTATATGTTGATTTTTGTTAGGTTTATGTAATTTATTATGGTTGCGATTATTTTATCTTTTTTTTTATGAAAAAGAAATTAGAGATATTAATTGGCATTGCCACGTCCAGTTTAATCAGATATTATATTAATGGCCACTATCTATTTTGTTGTTTTATTATAGTAAAATGGTTGGCAAACATTATTTTAATATAATAGTAATAAAATTAAAGATGTAAACACAGTAAAACATTGATACCTAAATAGTGAGTTTGATTTTTTTCATTTGATTTTATATGTATTATGTAAATTTAATTCTAATTAACTAATTAACATTTCTGAATTAAATATAACGATTCAAATTAACTCTGAAACTGTTTTCAAACAACACAACTTACCTACTTCTTTGACAGCAATACAACATCGCGTGCTGCTTCTAATTAGTATAACAGAGAATTCTTTTTTGTTTTCAACAAGAAGTTGTGAAATTAATCTTTTTAGTGCCATTTATTATCATGACGCTTCTATAATTATTATTATTTCTTTTTGAACTTGCCAACATTATACTTAATAGATAATATATTCAAGATTAGACTATATTTATTAATTAAAAAAATATTATTTTACTTTTAGAATTACATATTTTTAAATTATGCTATATGTACTTTAAATGTAGAAGCGATTATAAATAAATTATATCTAGGGCCACGACATGCATAATTGATCAACAATTAACGATGGAACATATGGATAATTTAAAAAATATATCATAAGAGTCGACAATATGTGCCAAATATCATAAGGTATACACTTTTAAAGTCATTAACTAAAATACATAAATATATAATACGCTTCTTTTTCAATTCTGGTTACACAAGGATTGAAGAATATATTGTTTGCTCAGTATGTGGCTTCAATGATACATTAGAAATATTTTTATCATATTTCATTACGAAATTGACTAAAAAAATGTTCATGATTAGACTCTTACTTTATAATTATTATTCATATCTTTTAATCTTTTATATGATAATTTTTGTAATTTTATAACTGAGTTGATTGACTGAAATTGTCTTCGTACGTAAATGTTTCTTCCAAAATAAAGGTTTCATTAACCTAAATTTATTTATTTAGAATAAAAAAAATTTATTGCGAAAACAAAAATAAATCATCCATATTTATTTAATTTCATTTGAAAGACTATTAAAATTTATATTTTTTATCCAGATTTAGATTAAGTAGTATATAAAAGGAGAAATAATGACAAATTTCATAAAAAATCGTCCATTTATAATTTTACAGTACCTATGTAGAAAAAACTAATATTTTCTTAATCGCACACTAAAGGTTATCAATTATTTTAAATAAACGTGGCTTTAGTTACAGTTATTTAAAAATATTAATATGTAAAATGATAATTTTACATTAGATAAATAAAAATTGCTAATTGCTTTTATGGAATTCTGGAAGTCAGTGTGATGCCTTCAAAATTCTATGAATACTGGTGATAGATTCCAAGATTGATTTTTTTTGTGGAACGTTATTTAAATAATGCTTTGTTTGTATTAAAAAGATGTTTTGGTTTATTTCATCTACTAACGTCAATTATTGTATCTTACAAAACATACAAAATAACTTCCTGCAGTACAATACGCAGTTTTATAATGAAATTGTTTCAAAGTAGTGAAATTTGATTCGTGTTTTCATTTTCCACTTTCTTCAAGTAAAAACTTCGTTACTTTTACTGAAAATAAAAGAAGTTCATGACATGACACATTTACAATTTTCTTTTAACAAAAAAAAAACATTTTCTTCTTATATTTCGATTAAAGTAAAGCGAGCTATATTCTATACAAACTAGCAGACATGCATAGTTATCGAATCATCAAGACATCAACCAATATGCCGTGCGTCCTAAATATCAACGTGAATAAATATTTATTATTTCCTGCATCAATATATAGATCGAAAGGTTATCGTTATATTGCTTATGTGCCAGGTGCGTGAACTGGATACGTATTGGCCGTGGGGTAAACCCGGCGGTGGTGCCCCCAACGGCCAGGCAGTTGGAAGAGGCAACTTGCACTTGGAAGAGATGTACGCCAATGAAGATATAAAAAAGGTGACCAGAAGAATATTGTGTTGTAGTTTATAGTCGAATTTACACATTATTTGTGAGTTTTTAATTAAAAAATATGATGTTGCACGTTTTCAACTAATTAAATATATTTAATATTCACACAGCTCTTATGGGTACTCATAGAAGGTTAAAACTGCTTTAAGAACATATCTGCAGAGTTCTTATACGTAGTTTAGATAAGATAAATAGTAAAATAAAAAATTTGAAAATTTCAAGGAAATATAATTTTTCATTATACTATATTAGTAATTAGGAGTGTCCATCTTCTATTGGCTTACGCTTCTACCTCACAGTAAGTGAACTATGAAGTTTGCCAAGTTTAAATCCCGCCTAGGTCGAATGGAAATTTTCATCTGTGAGTTACTTCGGTAAAACGATACGTCGGCACGTTTCTCTGGGTTCTCCGGTTCTCCTGTTTATTAAACACACACACATGCGACGCGATAATTTCAGAATTTCATACTATAAAGACAAATACAGAGAATCAGGTCTTGGCCAGATTAGCTTAGCTTAGATACACTAGTCACGGCAAATATTGGTCACGCACACTGACACCACATAACACGTTGAATATTTAATATTTTTATTTAAATTGTTTGGATTATTTTATTGGTAGTATATTTTAATAAAATGTTCGTTCCGGTTGACGCTAAACGTATATTACTTCTTACTTAGGTATATCAAGTTTCTTTATAATCATAGTGGGTAGACGGGAGCGCAGAATATGTTATACACGGAAATTGTTATACCAAGAAAACAGCCATAATCTGAAAAAGGCATAA